>CAUYUJ010019931.1:12500-60199 GCA_963575745.1 Prorocentrum cordatum | reverse complement strand
CATGTTTGGCAAGGGCTGTGATATTTTAGCGCATCGGCCTTCTGTTCTAAGAACACTGTTTTTGTTACTTGGACATGATTGGGTTCTAAAACATGTCGCGGTAAGCCTATAGGAATGCCGGGACGGTCGGTCCCTGCTGAATTTCTTCTCTGGCGATTGCTGTTGTCAGTCGAATTTGAAGATATCGGCTCGCGCCGCGTGCTTTCCGACCACGCTGCCAAAAGTTGTTTGGCGAATCTTGGTGTCGTTCATCGCCTATTTGGCCTCAGCCCAAGCTTTCTTGATGATGTGATTCAGCTCGACGGTTTCCTTCCCCGCCCGCCACCTTCCTCTATGGAGGCCAGTGGAGGCGCAGGCTGCGCGGAAAAACGGCGCGACGACATGCTCGCTGACCTCCACGTTCGCAGTCGCCGTGACGAGCTCCTCTCCGAGGGCCTCGTTCTCGCCGGGCGCCGTGTAGAGCCTGGCCAAGAAGTGGAGCGCCGGCGCCCCAGCGCCATCTGCGGGCAAGGCGGGGGGGGGGGGCAGCCATAGCCGAAGACCATAGGCCCACGTAGGGGAGGCGCCCGGAAGACCGTGGGTCGGCGGAGAGGAGGCGAGTAAGAGACGCGGCGAGGACAGGCGATGGCGACGAAGTCGACGGTCTGATCGTTTCTTGTCGGCGGTGGCTCGAGCCGCCGCCGATGGGGTCAGCCGATCGAGCAACCTGCCCGATGTGCCCTGACCGCTGCGACGGCATCGCCCATGTCGCACTGCAGGTCTGAGAGCCGAACCATGGTCTTGAGCTCTGTGCTCCCCGACGATGCCCCACGGGGGGGGTTCGGTGCACGTTGGCACAGGTCGGACAATATTGGCCACGCCACCTCGCACTGCCAGGGGAGCAATCGCCAGTTCCAACCACTGGTCGTGAACGACCCAGGCGCTTGTCACGCAGTCCGAGTAACCTCGTGCAGGCGCCCGTCCGCACAGATTCTCGTGAACGGAGTGCTGCAACTGGCCTTGCAGGCTCGGGCGGCGGCGAAGTGCCCCGCGCCCGCGTTCATGTGCGACTCGAGCCCCGTGTCGCGCATCAAGGGCACGTTGGCTCGTTGGCACAGGTCGACGTTGAACTTCTTCTGAGCGCTCCTCGTGGAGTCGCGTGGACACATCTCGAAGCACGCTGCTGTGTCGAGCCCCTTCGGGTCGCAGGCCCTTGCGATGATCTTCGCGAGGCTTCTGTCTGTGAAGGTTGCATGCGTTCAGCCCGGCTTGCCCCTGGTGCTCGTGTGCGCCAGTGCGCTGTTCGCCAAGAGCATGCGCCCCGTCACAGTGTGCTCCGTGTCGAGGATCTCGGAGATGTCCCCGCATGCTGTGATCGAGGGGGCCTGGCCGCGTCGATCATCCGTTTCGCGTGTGCTGGCGATTGGTCCGGGTAGCCGTGCACCATCTTCATATCCATGACGGTATCGGATCTCGCGGGTGGTGAGCCGTCGAAGCCGATACTACGCGCGGCAGTCTTGGTCAGCCGAAACAGTTCTCTTCACGCCAATGGGACAAGGGACAGTCCCCCGCAGTCACATTGGACAAGCACTGGCACCGAACGCATTCCGGGGGACTGGCGGCCTCAAGATGGCCCGAGGTGCCTCCAGGATGGCTCGATGCCTCCCAAGACGCCTCTGGTCTGAATGTTCCTCAGGTGCCTCCAAGATGGCCACGTGCATCCACGGTGGCACTGCATTGTTCTTCTACGGTTTCTGCAATCGTCGCGAGAGAGTCAATGCTTGGCGAGACGTCGCCGTTGGTTGTTTGCGCGCGCCGACCTATTGGTCGCCGCGTCGCAGGCGCACGCGGATCGAGCCACTGCCGCTTGTGCCCCTGAGCTGCTGTGGAGGTTGATACACGTCCCGCGCCTGAGCTGGACTCCTCCATGGATGTGGACGTCCATGTGGGAGATGGAGACGGCGGGCGTCAGCGCGACAGTGGCGCGGTGCACCGTCGTTGAGTAGCTGACCGTCATGGAGGCTGACGTGAGCGAATCGTGGAGGCCCGCAACGGCGCACAACGAGCAGCAGCGTGCAGCGCAAAAACACAGCGGCCATGTGTTGCGCCGTCGACGCGTGCCTTCTGTGCAAGAGTGTCGCCTGCGCGACGATGGTTCTAGACAACCGGTCTAACGTACAACAAGTCCTACACATATTTGTAAGTTGTGGCAAGCTTGTCACAAAGCCAAAATCATTCAAGTGGGGTCGTCTGTGGAGCTCCCAATCCGACCACGGAGTGTGTGAGGGGTGTGCTCAAATGAGTGTGGTGGGCGCATGCGAACGCAACCATTGGTGCCGTCGGTGGAGCTCCGTATGGGGCCACGATACTTCTAAGTGGTGTTCCAAATTGGGTGTGGTGGGTGCGTCTGCGATAGGCGCACGCGAACGCTGGCATTTGGGCCGTCGATGGAATCCCTATGGGGCCACGGAACGTGTGAGGGGTGTGCGGTTCACTGGTGCGGAGGGCAGAGGCATGGATGAGAGGGGGGAGGAGGAGCGGGAGGAGGTTGTGGGAGGGACGCGGGGCGTTGTCTCTTCAAAACGAGGGCCCGACACCACAGGATGGTTGGGAATTACATTTATGGACACAACGTAATGAATACTTGAGTCGGGGAAGCGCCTGATCCAAAAGCAGGGATTCGAAGGCGACAAGCTAGGAATTCTATACATCGCGCAATGGTACTGTCTCCATGTTCGGCGGGGGTCCGAACTAGCTTCGATGGGCCTTGCCTTCGCGGATTCGTTGTTAGCTGCAGTTAAGGGTCTGAACTTTGAGAACACGTGCGCGACTCTGTGGTTTCTGAAACTCAGGGCCGGCTTGCTTGGTCCTGGGTGACTGGGCCTGAAGACTTGGAGGTGCCAGGACCCGTGGAACGACCGAGAAGATTGAGTGTCGGGCGCGCGGTTGCGAAGCTGCAAGTCTGTTGCAGCCGTGCGAAGGGTCGGTGCCGAAAGAAGCACTAGCAGGGGCGCGCTTCAATTGGCCAGGGGCATGGCCTCGAGGCGGCCCGTGAAATCTACAGCCATTCAGTCAAGACACTCCCTACGCGATTTGCTTGGGTTGACATCCAGAGCAGGCGGCAAGGGCAGCAGCGCTTCTCATAGCATGGGCAGGGTTCTTTGCTCGAGTCGTTCGGATTCCGACGATCAGTCCTTTCTTGAGACAGAGCTCGTCTGAGCCGATGACCGACCGGCCGGCCAGTCACGCTGCTGACCTTCTGCTTGGTTGTCCAGTCCTCATCCCATCCGCCGTTGTAATTAATGATATTACCCGCCTGTGCCTCTGAGAGCTCCTGCCGAGAGGCGGAGCCGAGCGCAGTCCAGCACGTAGAGGCGACGAGTTTTAGATGGCAGTGGCTTTGAGACGGCACCTGCGAGTCAGCTTTTGAGAATTGGGCTGAAGTCCGCCGCCATTCATAACCCCTATAGTCACATGTGCGCGTGATCAGATTGTATGCTCGCCGCACTTTGTCTGGAGCGCAGCGGTGTTGCGGGGGGAGAGGATGAGAGGTAGGAGGCTATGCTGATGAGCGTGAAGAGAAAGAGACACCTACGCCGGTGGTGGAGAGGGTAAGGGTTGATAGATAAGGGGGAATAAGGAAGGCCGATTGTGAGGATGAAGAGGAAGATGATCTGGGGGAGGAGGTCGAGGAGGAGGAGGAGGCGAAGTGAATAAGGAGGAGAGGATGTTGAGGAAGTGGAGGAGGAGGAGGAGCATCTGACAGAGGGTAATCATGCAGGCGAGACTAGATCAACATACTTTTGGGAAGAAGACGGGAGGGGAGGAGGAGGTTGAGGAGGACGAGGAGTGGACTACAACGACGAGCAGGTTGATGACGTATGCTGAGGATGACGAGGAGCATGCTGTGAGGTAATACTGAGGACGATTTATGCACATTGGAGAGGAGAATAAGGAACATGCTGCTGCGTTGCTTTCTGTTTGCAGCGCGTCCACTATCGTCTATCAGTGCCGAATTGTCGAATCCCGTCAGCATACCCGACAATGACCCAGTAGTCGAGGAGGGAGATGGCGAGTTTGCATCTGAGGCTCGGAGCCGCATCGACGAGTTCTTGAATGAGAAGTTCGCGTATGTGCAGGAGGGCTTGGAGCAGGAAGAATTCGAAGTCTGTCGCCAAGGCGACAGAGGGGGGAATTGAGGAGGGATAGTTGCACCTGCAGAAGGGGCAGAGGGAGACAGTTTTTTCCTCCCTTATCCTCCTCGTCGAATGCTTGACGTAAACCAGACGATTACGATACATTCGCTATAGCAGCGTGCTTCCCTGGAACAGTCGGGTGATACCCCGATTTGAGACCAGATGATAATTTCCGTTGCCATTGCCCTTTGTGCGTGTAACGATGGGGAAGTGAGTTGCTGGGTTGCGGCAGTTTCCCAAAGAGCTATTGCGCAGTTCGCGTGGGGGCAACAGCACTCAAAGAGAGACGTCCCCACCAAAGTTGCGTTACTGAAACCCGAAAACGAGTGAATGCAATCATACTGGACAATTCGGAGACGCCCGTCTTGTGTTCTATTGAGCTCATATGTTCCATGTCGGGAGACTTTGGAGGTGCTGTTGGGCGGTTTCTGTGGCTTTCCTGTGGGTTTCTCGTAAGCTTGTTGGGGGCCTTTGAGGGCCTCTTCAGGGCTGTCTTGGACCATCCTGGGGTGCATCATGGCTATCTTAGGTGTCTGAAAATCTGCTGTCCAGGTCTGAGAGATGGCAGCCAAGCGGAGACCCTGGACCTTGTGCTTAGCTGTCCTTTTGTCTACAGCACGCGAGCTACAGTTGCAATCCTGCTGCAGTCGAACGCGCATGCGTTCGGAAATCATGTGTCACAGCTCCGCCCACGGTCCACGACAAGTGACATTTCTGGCGGTTGCAGCTATAGATTGGCCCTCGGCCCACCTTGCCACGTCGTGACTTCAGATTGGCGGAACAGACGGGACCATTACCGCCATGCGCCCACAGAGCCTTGCGGGGACAGCGTTTTTAAGAGAAGCCCCCCTCCCCTCCGCTGCATGTTCGGGTAGACTCAGATATCATTTCGCGCGTGTCGAGCGTGGGTCCATCTCGGTTGCGCGCGACGGGAGGTGCCCTCAGTCGTCGGGGCTTCCAACGATGGCTTGCAATCGGGCCTCCGAAGCGTTATTCTTCGAATGGCGGCCTACAAACCTCGCACCACCATGCCATCATATTTTTTGAGGGGGGCGTCGCTAGAGGCTGAATGAAGAGGTGCGCAGCTGGCCCGATTCTGAGTGCCACCTGATCGCCATGTGGTGTTCTGGTTATACCGAACCTGGCTGGCGTCCTCGTGCCGCTGGTTCCACGAAGCACCGGAAAGGGTCTGAGTCCAGGGTTCTCTTTAAGCAGGTAAATTGTCCTTGGTGCCGAGTTCGAAGAGGGTTGGCGGATTTTGTTGCGGTAAATAGCGATATCGAGAGAGCTGGTAGGTTAGATGTTGAGGATGTCCCGAGCGACACGTTGGTTTTTGGAATTCTGACAGATAAAGCATGGTGAAGTGAACATGTTCGTTTGTTGCTGATGTCTAGAGCGAAACGCTTGTTTCGCAGAATTTGCTGATGGTGTCTCGAGCGAAATGCTTGTTTTATAGTTTGCTACCCTGCTGGGGGGGCAGAACTTGGGCATCTAACATGGTGGTCCCGAGCTGGAGCCACGTGTTGTCACGTGACCAGGCCGCCCAGAGGGGTATCTAACATGGTTGTCCCGAGCTGGATGTCCGTCTTTCCACGTGTCCAGACCACCCAAGGGCGATATCGAACATGGTGGCCCCGAACTGGAACCACGCGTTTTTGCGTGTCCAGGACACCCAGGGGGGCATCTAACATGGTTGCCCCTTGCTGGGACCACGCGTTTTCACGTGCCCAGGCCACCCAGACGGGTGTCTAATATAGTTGCCTCGAGTTGAGCCACGTGTTGTTTACGTATGCGGGCCAGCCGAGGGGGGTATATGACATGCATGTGGTCGCATGGGCGCCCCTAGTGCAGGGGCCCGCAAGAGCCAGACAAGTCAATCCGCCAACGCCAGATATGCAATAGCTTGACACAGTTTCTTCGGCTGGTGAGTTTCCAGATTCTACAGGCTTACGCCACATCCGCCGACCCCTTCTGTGACTGTTGCGAGGCCAGGAGTTTCTGGCCAGCGGCGTCTTGTGTGAGGGTGCGGTGTCGCGCGCGGGTGGTGGCAGATACGTATGGGGGTCCACATGTTTGCGTGATGCCGGTGGTCTGGGGCGTGTTTTGCGAGCGCTTTGCGTGCTGTGCACCCGGGTGCGGGGTGTCCTTCTGGGAGGTCGGCCTTTCGCCCCTCAACCAAGTGGAGGAGCACTGGAAGACGAAAGGAGCAAGAGTAGCGTGCGGAAGCTGTGATCAGCGAAGCATCACCGCGAAAGATGTGGCAGATGAGTCGAAACGGGTGAAGAGGCTGTTGACGTTCGCAGCGCGCACGAAACAGTTCGCGTAGCAGCAGCACGTCGCGTAGCACAGCGCCGAGCAAGATTGTGAGCACGCCGCGAGGAAGAGCAAGGCTGCATGCGCGGAGTGCATTGCAGTTGGCTTGACGGCTCGCAATGCGGAAGCGTCTGGTGGTCTTTTGGAGGCCTCCTGGGGGCCTATTGGGGGCTCCTTGGGGCGTCTTGGCGGCCTCTTGGGGGCCTCTGGCGGCCTCTTGGGGCACTCTTGGGGCCCCCTGGGGCTCGTGGGGGCGGGAAGCTAGATTTTTGAATTTTTGGTTGCCCTCTTGGGCCCCTCTTGGTGCCGTCTTGGATCCTTCTTGGACCGTTTTGGGGACCTCTGGGGGCGTCTTGGGGCCATATTGGGCCGTCGTGGGGCCGTCTTGGGGGCCTCTTGGGCTGTCTTGGGGCGGTCTTCAGGGCACGAGACGAATTTGTGAAAACTATACGTTGTACGAAGGAAAGGAGCATTTTTTTCCGTCTAGGGACCCTCTTGGGACGCATCTTGGAGGCCCCTTGGGGGCGTCTTGGGCCAGCTGGAGGCCATCTCGGGTGTTTTCGATCGCTCTTGGACCGTGTGGGACCATGTTCAGCTCTCTGGGAAGCCACTTGGAGCGCTCCTGGAGCGCTCTTGGGGCCGTCTTCGGGGCTCTCTTGGGCCGTCTTCGGCGCCTCTTGAGCCGTCTTGGCGCCCTCTTGGGCTGTCTTGGGGCCCTCTTGGAGGCTTCTTGGACCGTCTTGGTGTGGTCTTGGGGGCCTCTTGGGCTGTCCGGAAGCGTCGGAAAGCCCAAAAGGCGAATTTGTGAAACATGTACGTTTTACTCAGGGACCGGGCCAACTTTTTGCGTCTAGAGGCCCTCTTGGGGCGCATCTTGGATGCCCCTTGGGCTCTTGGGGGCACCTTGGGCCGTCTGGAGGCCGTCTTCGGTGTCTTTGATCGCTCTTGGACCGTCTGGGACCATATTGAGCTTTCTTGGAGGCCACTCGGAGCGCTCCTGGAGCGCTCTTGGGGTCGCCTTCGGGGCTCATTTGGGCCGTTTTCGGCGCCTCTTGAGCCGTCTTGGCGCCCTCTTGGGCTATTTTGGGACCGTCTTGGAGGCTTCTTGGGCCGTCTTGGGGCGGTCTTCGGGGCCTCTTGGGCCGTCTGGGAGCATCGGAAGACCCAGACGGCGAACTTGTGAAACATGTGCGTTTAACGGGCAAGTTTGTGCGTCCAGGGACCCTCTTGGGACACATCTTGGAGGCCTCTTGGGGCCTCGTGGGGACCTCTTGTGCCGTCTAGGAGGCCTCGTAGCCCGTCTTTGGGCCACCTTGGGCGTCTTGGAGCGCTCGTTTGGCGTCACGGGGCCATTTCGAGGCCACCGGAGGAGTCCTTGCAGGATTTTTGGGAGCGGATGACCCCCCTTCGGGGGAATCGGAGGAGGATTTTTGGGAGCGGATGACCCCCCTTCGGGGGAATCGGAGGAACCGGGGAATTTGGCCGGACCCACCCCCCACTCCAAATCGACCGGACCAGGCTCCCGGCTTGGAGGCCATTCGGAGCGCTCCTGGAGCGCTCTTGGGGCCGTTTTCGGGGCCCTCTTGGGCCGTCTTGGGCGCCTGTTGGCCCGTCTTGGGGCCCTCTTGGTCTATTTTGTGACCCTCTTGGAGGCTTCTTGGCGGGAGCATCGGAAAACCCAGAAGGCGAACTTGTGAAAAATGTCCGTTTAACGGAGGGAATTGGCAAATTTTTGCGTCTAGGGACCCTCTTGGGACGCATCTTGGAGGCCTCTTGGGGCTCGTGGGGACCTTGTGCCGTCTAGGAGGTCTCGTAGCCCGTCTTAGGGCCACCTTGGGCGTCTTGGAGCGCTCGTTTGGCGTCTCGGGGCCATTTCGAAGCCACCGGAGGAGTCCTTGCAGGATTTTCGGGAGCGGATGACCCCCCTTCGGGGGAATCGGGAGAATCGGGGGAATCGGGGGAATCGGGGAATTTGGCCGGACCCCCCCCCCCCCTCCAAATCGACCGGACCAGGCTCCCACGGGAGGGGTTTGGGGAGGGGGAATCTCACACGCCGATGAACCCCAAAGGGTCGGCGGATTTGGAAAGATTCGCAACCCTTTCGGGAATGCGGTCCGCGCAGGCAAAAGTGGCCACAGTAGCTCCCACCTGGAACCAATGTAATAGAAGCGGTAATAGTAGCAGTAGTAGTAGTAGTAGTAGTAGTAGTAGTAGTAGTAGTAGTAGTAGTAGTAGTAGTAGTAGTAGTAGTAGTAGTAGTAGTAGTAGTGGTGTAGGAGTAGTAGTAGTAGTAGAAGTAGTAGTAGTAGTAGTAGTAGTAGTAGCAGTAGTAGTAGTAGTAGTAGTAGTGCTAGCAGTTGTAGTAAGTGGTAGTATAGTGGTAGTATCATATTTAGTATTGGTAGTCGTAGTAGTAGCAATTGTAGTATAGTAATAGTATTTATGCGTTAGGTAGTTAGTAGTAGTTGTAGTAGTAGTATCATACTAGTCGTAGTAGTAGTAGTTTAGTAGTAGTGTAGTAGTAGTAGTAGTAGTAGTAGTTCTAGTATTCTGAGTTAGAGTGCAGTAGTAGTAGTATTAGTAGTAGTAGTAGGTAGTAGTAGTAGTAGTAGTAGTACTAGTAGTAGTAGTAGTAGTTAGTAGTAGTAGTAGTAGTAGTAGTAGTAGTAGTAGTAGTAGTAGTAGTAGTAGTAGTAGTAGTAGTAGTAGTAGTAGTAGTAGTAGTAGTAGTAGTAGTAGTTGTAGTAGAAGTAGTAGTAGAAGTAGTAGTAGTAGTAGTACTAGTTGTAGTTGTAACCGTAGTCGTAGTAATTGAAGTAGTAGGAGTAGGAGTAGTGGTAGTGGTAGTGGTTGTAGTAGTAGTAGTAGTAGTAGTAGTAGTAGTAGTAGTAGTAGTAGTAGTAGTAGTCGTAGTAGTAGTAGTAGTAGTAGTAGTAGTAGTAGTAGTAGTAGTAGTAGTAGTAGTAGTAGTAGTAGTAGTAGTAGTAGTAGTAGTAGTCGTAGTAGTAGTAGGGGTGGTAGTAGTAGTCGTCGTCGTAGTAGTAGTTGTTGTAATAGTAATAATCGTAATAGGAGCAGTATTGTTGTTAGTCGTAGTAGTAGTAGTAGTAGTAGTAGTAGTAGTAGTTGTAGTGGTGGTACTGGTAGAAGTAGTCGTAATACTAGTAGTAGCCGTAGTCGTCGTAGTAGTAGTCGTGGAAGTAGTAGTAGTAGTAGTAGTAGTTGTTGTAGCAGTAGTAGTAGTAGTAGTAGCAGTAGTAGTAGTAGTGGTGGCAGTAGAAATAATAGTAGTAGTAGTAGTAGTAGTAGTAGTAGTCGCAGTCGTAGTCGTAATCGTAGTAGCAATAGTAGTAGAAGTAGTAGTAGTAGTAGTAGTAGTAGTAGTAGTAGTAGTAGTGGTGGTAGTAGTAGCCGTCGTATTAGTAGTCGCCTTATTATCGGTAGGAGTAGTAATAGTAGTGGTAGTAGTAGTAGTAGTCGTATTTGTAGTCGTCATATTAGTAGTGATAGTAATAGTAGTGGCAGTAGCCGTAGTAGTAGTAGTAGTAGTAGTAGTAGTAGTAGTAGTAGTAGTAGTAGTAGTAGTAGTAGTTGCAGTAGAAGTAGTAGTAGTAGTAGTAGTACTAGTAGTAGTAGTAGTAGTAGTAGTAGTAGTAGTAGTAGTAGTAGTAGTAGTAGTAGTAGTAGTAGTAGTAGTAGTAGTAGTAGTGGTGGTGGTAGTAGTAGTAGTAGTCGTCGTATTAGTAGTCGCTTTATTATTGGTAGTAGTAGGGGACCCGGATATCTTGGGCAGGGGAATCTGTTGTTGTGGTTCTGCGTGGGTATATGGGGCAGGGGGAATCTGTTCGCGCTGTGTTTCGAGGGTATCTTGGGGGAGGGGAATTTGTTGTAGCGTGCGTCGTGGCGATATACGAAAGTCCGGTTGTGGGAATTTGTTTTTGTGGTGCTGCGCGGGTATCTTGGGCAGGGGGATGTTGGCGGCGCCGTGTTCCGCTGTTCTTGTGGGAGTGGGGACTTCGTTGTAGCGTGTGTTGTAGTTATACAAGAAAGTCAGGTTGGGGGAATCTGTTTGTATGGTGCTGCGTGGATATCTTGGGGAGCGGGAATATGTTCGCGCGGTGTTTCGTGGATGCCCAGGGAGAGGGGAACTTTTTGTGGCGTGCTTTGTAGTGATATGGGAATCTGGTTGGGGGAATCTGTTTGTGTGGTGCTGCGTGGACATCATGTGGAGTGGGTTTTTTTCGTGTGGGTTTGGGTGGGTATCCTGGGAGAGGAGAAGTTGTTGTAGCGTGCGTTGTAGTGATATACGGAAGTCTGGCTCGGGGGAATCTGTTGTTGTGGTTTCTGCGTGGATATTTGGGGAAGGGGGAATCTGTTCGCGCTGTGGTCCGAGGGTATCTAGGGGGACGGGAACTTGTTCTAGCGTGCGTCGTTGTGATATAAGAAACTCCGGTTGGAGGAATTTGTTTGTGTGGTGCCGCGCGGATATCTTGGGTAGGGGGAAGCTGGTGGCGCGGTGTTCCGTTGTTCTTTTGGGAGTGGGGGGTTTGTTGTATCATGTTTTGTAGTTATATAAGAAAGTCAGGTTGGGGGAATATGTTTGTATGGTGCTGCGTAGATATCTTGGGAAGGGGGAATTTCTTCGCGCGGTGTTTCGTGGATGCCCAGGAAGAGGGGAACTTGGTGTAGCGTGCTTTGTAGTGATACGGGAATCTGGTTGGGGGAATCTGTTTGTGTGGTGTTGCGTGGACATCATGTGGAGCGTGCTTTTTTCGTGTGGATTTGGGTGGGTATCGTGGGAGAGGAGAAGTTGTTGTAGCGTGCGTTGTAGTGATATACGGAAGTCCGGTTGGGGGATGTTGTTGTGGTCCTGCGTGGATATATGGGGAAGGGGGAATCTGTTCACGCTGTGTTCCTCGGTATCTTGGGGGAGGGGAGCTTGTTGTAGCGTTGTAGCGTGCGTCGCGGTGATATCCGAAAGTCCGTTTGGGGGAATTTGTTTGTGTGGCGCTGCACGGATATCTTGGGCACGGGGAAGCTGGTGGCGCGGTGTTCCGTTTGTTTTTTGTTGGAGAGGGGAATTTGTTGTAGCGTGTTTTGTAGTTATATAAGAAAGGCAGGTTGGGGGAATATACCATACGCCCCGCAATTGCGGATAAGAGTGAGGGGGCGGGCGCGGGCGACGCGGGCGTCGAGGCGGCGGCCCTCGTGGCCCCCACCTTCCCTGTCGACGGCGCCCTCCTCCTCCTCCTCCTCCTCCTCCTCCTCCTCCTCCTCTCCACCGCCACGTGGACAGCCCGCCGCAGGCGCCGAACATTTTGATGTGTACACTCAAGGGCCTTTTGCACCCGGAACAGATGCCACAGCAGCCCGCCGCAGGCGCCGAATTTTGGCTTGTTCAGTGAACGTGGTTTGGGTCGCGGGTGGGTCGCGGGCTCTCCACCGCCACGTGGGAAGAATTGAAAAACAGCCCGCCGCAGGCGCCGAACATTTTGATTTGTACACTCAACGTGGTTTAGGTCGCGGGTGGGTCGCAGGTTCTCCACCTGGAACGAAAGCAAAAGAAGCCCGCCGCAGGCGCCGAAAATTTTGGTTTGTACTCTGAACATGGTTTCGGTCGCTGGTGGGTCGCGGGTGGGTTGCGGGTGGGTCGCGGGTGGGTTGCGGGTGGGTCGCGGGTGGGTCGCGGGGTGGGTCGCGGGGTGGGTCGCGGGTGGGTCGCGGGGTGGGTCGCGGGTGGTTCGCGGGTGAGTCGCGGGGTGGGTCGCGGGTGGGTCGCGGGTGGGTCGCGGGGTCGGTCGCGGGTGGGTCGCGGGTGGGTCGCGGGGTGGGTCGCGCGTGGGTCGCGGGTGGGTCGCGGGGTGGGTCGCGGGTGGGTCGCGGGGCTGGTCGCGGGCGGGACGACGACAACAACAAAAACAACAACAAACAACAACAACAACAAGAATTCGCATCACGGACTTCCATTTCAGCCACGCACCCAGGGACAGTGAATGATCGTTCGGGCCCCCTCATTCTGATTTGTATTGTGCTGCGTGGATATCCTGGGAAGGGGGAGTTTGTTCGCGCGGTGTTTCGTGGATGCCCAGGGAGAGGGAAACTTTTTGTGGCGTGCTTTGTAGTGATATGGGAATCTGGTTGGGAGAATCTGTCTGTGTGGTGTTGCGTGGACATCATGTGGAGCGTTTTTTTTTCGTGTGGGTTTGGGTGGGTATCCTGGGAGAGGGGAATTTGTTGTAGCGTGCGTTGTAGTGATATACGGAAGTGCGGTTTTGGGACCCGTCGTTGTGGTCCTGCGTGGATATATGGGAAAGGGGGCATCTGTTCGCGCTGTGTTTCGAGGGTATCTTGGGGCAGGGGAACTTGTTGTAGCGTGCGTCGTTGTGATATAAGAAAGTCCGGTTGGAGGAATTTGTTTGTGTGGTGCTGCGCGGATATCTTGGGCAGGGGGAAGCTGGTGGCGCGGTGTTCCGATGTTCTTTTGGGAGTGGGGAATTTGTTGTAGCGTGTTTTGTAGTTATACAAGACAGTCTGGTAGGGGGAATATGTTTGTATGGTGCTGCGTGAATATCGTGGGAAGGGGGAATCTGTTCGTGATGTTATTCGTGGATGCCCAGGGAGAAGGGAACTTTGTGTAGCGTGCTTTGTAGTGATATGGGAATCTGCTTGGGGGAATCTGTTTGTGTGGTGTTGCGTGGACATCATGTGGAGCGTTTTTTTCCCCGTGGGTTTGGGTGGGTATTCGGGGAGAGGGGAAGTTGTTGTAGCGTGCGTTGTAGTGATATACGGAAGTCCGGTTGGGGGAATCTGTTGATTTGGTTCGCGTGGATATACGGGGAAGGGGGAATCGGTTCAAGGTGTTTTCGACGGTATCTAGGGGGAGGGGAAGTTGTTGTAGCGTGCAGCGTGGTGATATACGAAGGTCCGGTTGGGGGAATTTGTTTGTTTTGTGCTGCGCGGATATCTTGGGCAGGGGGAAGGTGGTGGCGCGGTGTTCCGTTGTTCATTTGGGAATGGGGAATTTGTTGTAGCGCGTTTTGTAGTTATATAAGGAAGTCTGGTTGGGTGAATCTGTTTGTATGGGGCTGCGTGGGTATCCTGGCGAGGGGGAGTCTGTTCGCGCGGTGTGTCGTGGATGCCCAGGGAGAGGGGAACTTTGTGTAGCGTGCTTTGTAGTGATATGGGAATCTGGTTGGGGGAATCTGTTTGTGTGGTGTTGCGTGGACATCATTTGGAGCGTTTTTTTTTCGTGTGGGTTTGGGTTGGTATCCTGGGAGAGGGGAAGTTGTTGTAGCGTGCGTTGTAGTGACATACGGAAGTCCGGTTGGGGGTTGTTGTGGTTCTGCGTGGGTATATGGGGAAGGGGGAATCTGTTCGCGCTGTGTTTCGAGGGTATCTTGGGGGAGGGGAATTTGTTGTAGCGTGCGTCGTGGCGATATACGAAAGTCTGGTTGTGGGAATTTGTGTGTGTGGTGCTGCGCGGGTATCTTGGGCAGGGGGATGTTGGCGGCGCCGTGTTCCGCTGTTCTTGAGGGAGTGGGGAATTCGTTGTAGCGTGTGTTGTAGTTATATAAGAAAGTCTGGTTGGGGGAATCTGTTTGTATGGTGCTGCGTGGATATTTGGGCGAGGGGGAGTCTGTTCGCGCGGTGTGTCGTGGATGCCCAGGGAGAGGGGAACTTTGTGTAGCGTGCTGTGTAGTGATATGGGAATTTGGTTGGGAGAATATGTTTGTGTGGTGCTGCGTGGACATCATGTGGAGTGTTTTTTTTTTTTTTCGTGTGGGTTTGGGTCGGGAATCCTGGGAGAGGAGAAGTTGTTGTAGCGTGCGTTGTAGTGATATACGGAAGTCTAGCTCGGGGGAATCTGTTGTTGTGGTTCTGCGTGGATATTTGGGGAAGGGGGGATCTGTTCGCGCTGTGGTCCGAGGGTATCTAGGGGGAGGGGAACTTGTTGTAGCGTGCGTCGTTGTGGTATAAGAAAGTCCGGTTGGAGGGATTTGTTTGTGCGGTGCCGCGCGGATATCTTGGGTAGGGGGAAGCTGGTGGCGCGGTGTTCCGTTGTTCTTTTGGGAGTGGGGAATTCGTTGTAGCGTGTGCTGTAGTTATATAAGAAAGTCAGGTTGGGGGAATATGTTTGTATGGTGCTGCGTAGATATCTTGGGAAAGGGGAATTTCTTCGCGCGGTGTTTCGTGGATGCCCAGGAAGAGGGGAACTTTGTGTAGCGTGCTTTGTATTGATATGGGAATCTGGTTTGGGGAATATGTTTGTGTGGTGTGGCGTGGACATCAAGCTGAGCGTGCTTTTTTCGTGTGGATTTGGGTGGGTATCCTGGGAGAGGAGAAGTTGTTGTAGCGTGCGTTGTAGTGATATACGGAAGTCTGGTTGAGGGTATATGTGGTTGTGGTCCTGCGTGGGTATATGGGGAAAGGGAAATCAGTTCGCGCTGTGTTTCCTTTGTATTTTGGGGGAGGGGAGCTTGTTGTAGCGTTGTAGCGTGCGTCGCGGTGATATCCGAAAGTCCGGTTGGGGGAATTTGCTTGTGTGGCGCTGCACGGATATCTTGGGCAGGGGGAAGCTGGTGGCGCGGTGTTCCGTTTTTTTTTTGTTGGGGAGGGGAATTTGTTGTAGCGTGTTTTATAGTTATGTAAGAAAGTCAGGTTGGGGGAATATGTTTGTATGGTGCTGCGTGGATATCCTGGGAAGGGGGAATTTGTTCGCGCGGTGTTTCGTGGATGCCCAGGGAGAGGGGAACTTTTTGTGGCGTGCTTTGTAGTGATATGGGAATCTGGTTGGGGGAATCTGTCTGTGTGGTGTTGCGTGGACATCATGTGGAGCGTTTTTTTTCGTGTGGGTTTGGGTGGGTATCCTCGGAGAGGGGAAATTGTTGTAGCGTGCGTTGTAGCGATATACGGAAGTCCGGTTGGGGGACCCGTCGTTGTGGTCCTGCGTGGATACATGGGGAAGGGGGAATCTGTTCGCGCTGTGTTTCGAGGGTATCTTGGGGGAGGTGAACTTGTTGTAGCGTGCATCGTGGTGATATACGAAAGTCCGGTTGGGGGAATTTGTTTGTTTGGTGCTGCGCGGATATCTTGGGCAGGGGGAAGCTGGTGGCGCGGTGTTCCGTTGTTCATGTGGGAGTGGGGAATTTGTTGTAGCGTGTTTTGTAGTTATATACGAAAGTCTGGTTGGGGGAATCTGTTTGTATGGTGCTGCGTGGATATGCTTGGGAGGGGGAGTCTGTTCGCGCGGTGTGTCGTGGATGCCCAGGGAGAGGGGAACTTTGTGTAGCGTGCTTAGTAGTTATATGGGAATCTGGTTTGGGGAATATGTTTGTGTGGTGTTGCGTGGACATCATGTGGAGCGTTTTTTTTTTTCCGTGTGGGTTTGGGTGGGTATGCTGGGAGAGGGTAAGTTGTTGTAGCGTGCGTTGTAGTGATATACGGAAGTCTGGTTGGGGGAATATGTTGTTGTGGTTCTGCGTGGATATATGGGGAAGGGAGAATCTGTTCGCGCTGTGTTTCGAGGGTATCTTGGGGGAGGGGAATGTGTTGTAGCGTGCGTCGTGGCGATATACGAAAGTCCGGTTGTGGGAATTTGTTTGTGTGGTGCTGCGCGGGTATCTTGGGCAGGGGGATGTTTGCGGCGCCGTGTTCCGCTGCTCTCGTGGGAGTGGGGAATTCGTTGTAGCGTGTGTTGTAGTTATATAAGAAAGTCTGGTTGGGGGAATCTGTGTGTATGGTGCTGCGTGGATATCCTGGGAAGCGGGAATCTGTTCGCGCGGTGTTTCGTAGATGCCCAGGGAGAGGGGAACTTTGTGTAGCGTGCTTTGTAGTGGTATGGGAATCTGGTTGGGGGAATCTGTTTGTGTGGTGTTGCGTGGACATCATGTGGAGCGGGTTTGTTTCGTGTGGGTTCGCGTGGGTATTCTGGGTGATGAAAAGTTGTTGTAGCGTGCGTTGTTGTGATATACGGAAGTATGGTTCGGGGGAATCTGTTGTTGTGGTTCTGCGTGGATGTATGGGAAAGGGGGCATCTTTTCGCGCTGTGTTTCGAGGGTATCTTGGGGGAGGGGAACTTGTTGTAGCGTGCGTCGTGGTGTTATAAGAAAGTCCAGTTGGGGGAATTTGTGTGTGTGGTGTTGCGCGGATATCTTGGGCCGGGGGACGCTGGTGGCGCGGTGTTCCGTTGTTCTTTTCGGAGTGGGGAATTTGTTTTAGCGTGGTTTGTACTTGTATAAGAAAGTCTCCTTGGGGAATATGTTTTTTATGGTGCTGCGTGGATATCCCGGGAAGGGGGAATTTGTTCGCGTGGTTTTCTCGAGGATGCCCAGGGAGAGGTGAACTTTGTGTAGCGTGTTTTTTAGTGACACGGGCTTCTGTTTGGGGGAATCTGTTTGAGTTGTGTTGCGTGGACATCATGTGGAGCGGGCTTTTTTCGGGTGTCTTTGGGTGGGTGTCCTGGAAGAGGGGAAGTTGTTGTAGCGTGCGTTGTGGTGATATACGGAAGTCGGATTGGGGGAATATGTTTGTTCTGTGCTGCGTGGACATTATGGGGTGCATTTTTGTCCGTGTGTTTTTTGGTGGGCTTTCTGGGAGTGGTGAATTTGTTGTAGCGATTTGGTTGCGTGGTGTTCGTGAGTATCCTGGGAGAGGGCAATATGTTCTCGTGGTGTTTCGTGAGGATCCTGGGAGAGGGGAATTTGTTGTAGCGTGCAGTTGTTGGGTACACGAAATTGTAGTTGCGTGGTAGTGATACACGAGAGTCCGGTCGGGAAAGGTCCGAGAGCGAATTGGTGGCTCCAGCCTGGCAGGTATGACGAAGGGGAAGTGTTTTCGCCAGGTCGCCGCGTTCCGCTTTCCGCTGTGAGTGTAGCGTCCAGATGCCACGCTCCGCAGGTCATGGGTCATAGCGTCGCGGAAAGTCATGCAAATCCTTTAAGCGTGAGCGATGATCGTTCGCAATCTTGGGGTTGACGAGGGGGAATTTGTTTTTCTGTCCTTTTAAGGAGACACACAAATTCCCCCCCCCCATCGGTTCACTTTGGCTGACATTATGTCGCCGCAGAAGGGAAGAGGGGAAGGGAGGCTGGGATAGGACGAAGGAGAAAGTCCAGGAGGGTAGGGATACCGGGACGGGTGGAAGGAGACCGGGACGGGTGGAGGGGAAGGGAGGCTGATGGACCCCGGCAGGGGTGGGGATCGACTTTCAACGGATTTCGTTGATTTTGACTAAGAAGGTTGACGTCCAGGTTTGACCTTCGAGCCTCGACGTTCGAGGTTCGCGGCTTTCTGGCCTTTTGGGGGCTCTCCTCGTCGTTGCAGCCTGGCGCAGGTCGAAAAACTGGTGCGTTCGGACCACGGGAGACCTCAGATCTGGAAAAGACTTCAAGAGCAGAGGGGAACGATGAGGTACTGAACATGACAGGTCCACGAAACATTGCCGTACCATCGGGAATTAGAGGCCGCCTTGAATTCTTGACGCTTCGCGTATCTCCACCAGCTCATCCAGGAACGATGGCCAGGAGAGCTGACGGGAGATCGTTGACTTGGGAGATCTCTGGTAGCGAACGTTGAATTGGGTGATCTCTGGTAGCGAAGGGTGCGGGTGTTGCTGCTGGTGCCCCTGCGTTTTATTTCAGGAGAAGCTCGTTAGGGCGCTGCCGGGCAAAAGGATTCTTCCCTTCCCCCGGATTGGCCAGAGGTTGCCGAGGGCCACCTGCCCTCAATCCGTGAAGCTCTTGCAAGATTTTCCATCGAATGTGCGCGGCGCTAAGGCGATAGCCACATATTGAAAACCACCCGCCCTCAATCCGTGAAACACCTGCCATTTTTAAAGCTTCAGAGTCATACATGGTGAGGAAGTCTCAGGCGATCGGCCCGCCCCAAAAACTGGCCTCGGGATGCGACAGGAAGAAGTTATTTATCAGCAGGAAAAAGTTATTCATAAGGAAAATAACTGGAGGAGGAGGAGGAGGAGGAGGAGAAGGAGGAGGAGGAGGAGGAGGAGGAGGAGGAGGAGTTGGAGAAGGAGGAGGAGGCGGAGGAGGGGAGGAGAAGGAGGAGGAAGAGGAGGAGGAGGAGGAGGAGGAGGAGGAGGAGGAGGACCTCCCCCGGCCTACCTATGGCAGTGGTGGTGGAATCTTGACCCGTTATTGTTTTGTCGCAGTCGTTGGGTCTGCTGGGCGCCCCAGGTCCCGCCTGGCCCAGACCCATCGTCGTCTTCGCCCCTTCCCTCTGGTCTTCCCCCTTCCCGCCCCCCCCCTCCCCCTTGTTCGGGTGGCAACTCGTGGGAGCCTCCCATACCATCTCGTCGGCTCCTGCGAATCGACGCCACTCGTCGCCAGTCGGCGCTAATCGACGCTAGATCGACGCTGATCGACGCTAACCGACGCCAAATCGGCGCAATCCCGACCTCCAGACGCTAATCGACGCTAATCGAATCCATGATTTGCTCCCATAGTTTGTTACCGAACCCTTGTCCAGGGCCCCTCGACCCCCTCTTTCGAGCTTCGAGCTACGGACCTCTGGTTCCCCGAGCGGGTGCGGCCCCCTCGTCCCCCCCACCCCCTTTCCCCCGCCGCCCCCTCGTGCAGGAGCCAGGAGCAAGCGTGCCCAGTCCCAGGGACCAGTTGTTTCTTCCTGGGCAGTCTTTGATGGTCCTGGGGTCCGACTTGGTCCCCAGAGGCAGAACGCAAGAATGTCGCCCTCCAAAACCCCCTCTCCAAACGTCGCCTCCCCGGACCTGCCCTGCATCCTGGGCCGACGCGCCAGGGGTCCCCCAGACGGTCCAAGAGACCGACGAGATGGCCGTCTGGCACAGTCTTGAGGCCAATCCTGGGCCGCCTCAGAGGCATCTTGGGCGAACATCGAAGCAGCTCGGAGTCACCGGGGCCATCTTAGAGGCAACTGGGGCCACCTTCCAGGTCTCCCAGATGGGGTCCTGGTAGATAGGGTCGGAGGATCGCGCGGCGTCGCCGATGCATCGGCGATGCGACTCGATGTGGAGCTCGATTTTCCCCACGCCAACGGTTCCGACGCATTGCCGACGTCGCCGATGCATCACCAACGCATCCGCGATGCATCGGCGATGCGGCGCGAATCTCTGACTTCATCTGCTCGGACCAAATGTGGGAGGCCTCTACACCATGGACCGACCTCATGGCGATCAGGGCCCTCTTGGAGACCCCTGCGGGCCCATCATCCGTAGTCATTTTGACTCGAATCGCAGGCTCGAGGTCAGCGGAGAGCTCCACGCGCCGCTGGTCGGGAGCTCGGCCCCGCACCGAGCGATGCCTCCGAAGGGGGTGAAGAGGCACACGCTCAAGGTGAACATCAAGAAGGCCAAGCGCGTGGAGTCTGGCGAGGGGGGGACCGCCGGACTGCGCCGCACCAAGACCGTGGAGCAGATCTACCAGAAGAAGACACCAGTGGAGCACATCCTCCTGCGCCCTGACACCTACGTGGGCTCGGTGGAAAAGCAGGACGACCACCAGTGGGTCTGGAACAGTCAGAAGGAGGAGATGGATTACAGAGGCATAACCTATGTGCCAGCCCTCTACAAGATCTTTGACGAGATTCTGGTCAACTCGGCTGACAACCTGCAGCGGGACAAGAGTATGAACTATATCAAGGTCGAGATCGACACAAAACAGAAACGCATCAAGATCACCAACAACGGCAAGGGGCTTCCCATTGCGATCCACAAGGAGCACAAGGTGTACGTACCAGAGCTCGTCTTCGGCCACTTGCTCACCAGCGACAACTACGACGACACGGAGAAGAAAGTCACCGGCGGCCGCAACGGCTTCGGTGCCAAGCTCACCAACATCTTCAGCACCCGGTTCGTCGTGGAGACGGCCGTGGGCGGCAAGCGCTACTCGCAGAAGTGGACCAGCAACATGGGTAGAAAGGAGAAGCCAGACATCAAGAAGTACTCTGGCGAGCCGTTCACCAGCGTGGAGTTCTGGCCCGACCTTCCGAAGTTCGGGATGTCGGAGCTGGAGGAGGACACCGTGGCGCTGATGCGCAGGCGCGTCTACGACGTGGCTGGCACCAGCGGCGACCGCTGCTCCGTGTACCTCGACGGCAAGAAGCTGCCCGTCAAGAGCTTCGCCGACTACGCGAACCTGTTCCACTCGGCCGATAGCTACGTCCACACGAAGATAGGCAAGCGCTGGGAGCTGGTGGTCGCGAAGTCGGACGGCGAGGGTTTCCAGCACAACTCTTTCGTCAACGCGATAAGCACCCCGAAGGGGGGCACCCACGTCGCCCACGTGGTGGACCAGCTCGTGGAGGCCATCCAGGCCAGGGCCAAGAAGGAAGCGGGCAAGGGCACCGAGATCAAGACCATGCACGTCAAGAACCAGCTCTGGGTGTTCGTCAACTGCCTCATCGAGAATCCGGCCTTCAGCTCGCAAACCAAGGAGCAGATGACGCTCAAGGCGTCCAATTTCGGAAGCACCTGCCCCATCGGCAAGGCCCTCGTGGACGAGATCGTCGAGAAGACCGACGTCGTGTCAGCCGTGATCGCAGAGTCCCAAGCCAAGATGACCGCGCAGATGGACAGGATGGGCAAGGCGGGCGCGAAGGGCAAGCGGGTGCTGGGTATCCCGAAGCTGGAGGACGCCAACGATGCCGGCGGCAAGCACGCCAGCGAGTGTACGCTCATCTTGACGGAGGGGGACAGCGCCAAGGCCTTGGCGGTGGCAGGCCTCGCCGTGGTCGGGCGCGACAGGTACGGTGTGTTCCCTCTGCGCGGGAAGTTGCTCAACGTGCGGGATGTCGCCCAGAAGCAGGTGGCCGAGAACAAGGAGATCATGAGCATTGTCAAGATCCTCGGCCTCAGCTTCGGTCAGAAGGGAGACCAGAAGAAGATGCGGTACGGCTCCGTGATGATCATGGCAGACCAGGACTACGACGGATCTCACATTAAGGGCCTGCTCATCAATTTCTTCCACTTCTGGTGGCCTGACCTCCTCAAGGACGGAGGCTTCGTGAAGGAGTTCGTTACGCCCATCGTCAAGTGTATTAAGGGATCAAGTGTCCACACCTTCTTCACGCAGAACGAGTACGAGGAATGGAAGAAGAAGCACGAGGGGGAGTCCGGTTGGCACGTCAAGTATTACAAGGGCTTGGGCACGAGCACCGCAGCCGAGGCCAAGGAATATTTCAAGGCCATGGAGGAGCACCGCTTGGACTTCGAGTGGAAATCCAACAAGGACGGTGAGCTGATAGACATGGCCTTCAGCAAGACTCGCGCGGACGACCGCAAGGCTTGGATGAACAACTACGAGGAGGGGACCTTCGTGGACCACAACCAGCCCAAAATCTCGTACCAGGACTTCGTCAATCTGGAGCTCGTGCAGTTCTCCAAGTACAGCGTCATGCGCAGTGTGCCCTCGGTAATGGACGGCTTTAAGCCGACGCAGCGCAAGGTGCTCTATTGCTGCTTCAAGCGCAACCTGCGCAGCGATGTGAAGGTGGCACAGCTGGTCGGGTACGTCGGCGAGCACAGCGCGTACCACCACGGAGAGGCTCGAAGAAGAAAGCACTGTATAAGCATACTCTTTTGAGGATTCGCGTGGATTTCTTGGATCTGCGGCGGACACCCCTGGCGGCGCCTCCGGCGCTGATCCGAGAAATCCGCGCGGACCCTCGACAGTTTATGTTAATTCAGTTGTTTCTTCTTCCGGAGGCGTCCCTCGCTGGCACCATCATCTCGATGGCGCAGGACTTCGTCGGCTCCAACAACCTGAACCTGCTCGTGCCATCGGGGCAGTTCGGCACCCGTCTGCAGGGTGGTAGCGACCACGCCAGCGCCAGGTACATCTACACGCGGCTGTCGCCCGTCACGCGGCTTGTCTTCTCGCCGCTGGATGACGCGGTCCTCGACTACCTCGCCGAGGACGGGCAGCGGATCGAGCCGTCGTTCTACGTGCCGGTCATCCCCATGGTGCTGGTGAACGGCGCCGCGGGCATCGGGACCGGCTGGAGCACCGACATCCCGAACTACGACCCCCTCGCCATCATCGAGAACTTGAGGCTGTGGATCGGGAAGAAAAAGATGAGGCCCATGCGGCCGTGGTTCCGTGGGTTCACGGGCGCCATTGAGCACCTCGGCAAGGGCTCCTACTACAGCTGGGGGAAGTACTGGCAAAGCGACAAAGGCCTGGAGATCACGGAGCTGCCGATCCGGAAGTGGACGCAGGACTACAAGGAGTTCCTGCAGACGATGCTGCCTGGAGCCGAGGCCAAGTCCAAGATCTCGGTGCAGGACGTGCGAGAGCACCACACCGAGAAGAACGTGCACTTCTCTGTGAAGATGTCCGACGAGGAGCTGAAGGGCGTGAAGGAGGCAGGTGTTGAGCACTCGTTCAAGCTGTGGGGCAGCATCAATGAGACGAATATGGTCTTGTTCAACTCGGAAGGCAAGATCCAGAAGTACAAAAACGTGCTCGACATTATGGAGGAGTTTGCTGGCGTGCGCCTGAAATATTACGACACCCGGAAGAAGTACCTCATTGACAAGCTGACTCTGGAAAGGGACCTTCTGAACAATCGCGCTCGCTTCATCGGCATGGTGTGCGCCAAGAAGTTGCACATCAACAACCGCAAGAAGGCAGACGTCGTGAAGGACCTTATCAGGTTCAAATTTATGAAGTTCGGGGACACCAAGCCTCCCAGAACAGGCTTCGAATACTTGCTGATCATGCAGATCGCTTCGCTCACGAAGGAAAGGAAGGAGGAGCTGGAGAGGATGGCGAAGGACAAAGCGAACGAGCTCGAGAAGGTGAAGCGCACCTCCATCCAGGCCATGTGGCTGGAGGACCTGAAGAACTTGGAGTCCGCCATCCGTCAGCTCTACGAGTCCGAGAAGGACGAGGATGCGAACCCGAAGGGCAAGAGGGGCTCCAAGCGCAAGGCGCCCGATGCGAAGGCCTCCAAGCCCCAGGGCGAGGACGAGGCTGGAGACGAAGACGCAGCAGACGTGGCCGCTGATCCACTAGACAATCCCTTCAACGACATCGCGCGCTGGACGTCGGGCGCACTCAAGGCGATCTCCGAGGCGGGTGGCCCCACGAAGAAGCGCCGCGCCAAGTGAGGCGCTGCCGCCTGACACGGAGAGGGCGCCACGACAGAGTCTAGAGCACCCTTCGAGTAGGGGATTCGCTACATAATTGACTTACCCCCCAAATTCATTATTACGTGGAGTCTACCAGATACTTACGTAGATTGTTGGTCGACCTACGGGGCAGTCTTCGTAAGTTCGTAGATTCGATTGAGAAATCACTGGTGGGGTAAATCAATTCTGTAGTAGATCCCCTACTCGAACCCTGGGGCCTGCGAAGCAGGCCTGTGCGAGCATTTCCTCTCTAGCGTTCCAGATGGAATGGCTCACCTGCCGCGCTTGGGGAGATGTGGCTGGCGGGTCGGGCCGGGAGACAGTGGAGACCTCTTGGAGGAGCCCCAAAATCACAACACCATTTTCAAGCCTGACGCGCCAAGCACCCCTCCGGCAGGATGCGGGGGCGGCGGATGGAGTACGCTTGCGGTAAGTCACCACCACCCCTTGCCCTTCTGGAGACGTCTGCGTGGTGAAGTGTCGAACGACCGTGCGGCCATGCTAGTGGACAGCGTGTTCCCCCTGGCGCTGTGGACCAGGGGGGACACTGTGGAGGGAGGGGCTCTCTGGTGCCATCTTGGGGCTTAATTTTGGCCAGTCGGGCCGTCAGGGGCTCTTCAGGTTCGTCTTGGGACTTCCTGGGGCCGTCTTGGGGCCCCCTCGGGCCGCGTAGGGGTTGTCTCGAGGTCACCTTGGGCAGTCTTGGGGGCCTCTTCGGGGCCTCTTGGGCCGTCTTGTGGCCGCCTTGGGCATTCGGGCGTCCGAAAAGGCGAGAACGCGATAGCTATCGAACAACTTTCAGGCAATCCATGTTTTGGGCCTCCTGGTGGCCTCTTGGAGGTCATCGTCTTGGGGGCCTTGGGCCATCTTCAAGCCGTCTTGAGTTCGTCTTGGGCCGTCTTCGAGGCATCTTGGGGCCATCTTGGGCTCCTTTTGAGGACGTGCTGGCGGTGTCGAGTGCCATCTGTAGGAGAAGGGCTTGGGATACCAGTTCGCTTTTCGTCTCGTGGGTCCCGCTTTCGGCTCTCTTGGGGCCCTCTTGGGTCCTCTTGGGGGCTTCCTGGGCTGTCTTTGGGCCATCTTGACGCTTTCTTGGCAGCCTCTGGGGCTGTCTTGGGGCGATCTTGAGGGTTTATTGGGTCGGATTGGGCGGTCGGAGGATGGGGAAATGATAACCCCATACTTATTTGAACATCTAAGCGAACTCAATGTTTTTGCCCCTCAGCGCCCTATTTGGAGTCCCTTCTCGAGACGTCCTGAAAGCTTCTGGAGCCGTCTGGAGGCAATCTGGAGCTATCCCCGAGCGTTTCGGAAGCCCTCAGGGCAACTCATGTGCATTTTGGAAGGTCTGGGTCCCGTCCGGGGGAGGACCTCGAGCATTCCTTGGCCTTTTGGGGGGCTGTCTGCGGCCGTTTTCTGGGCTCTTGACTGGGGTTGTTGACGTGGGTCTGCAGATCGTTGTGTGTATATATATATATATGTGTGTTGGTGGTGGTGGTGGTGGTGGTGGTGGTGGTGGTGGTCTGAGTGTATCCCTATTGGATGAAGGAATATCTGTCTCTCTCCCTCTCTCTTTGCATATGTATACAATTTATTTGTCTTCATAATTTGTACTCCGTGTCTCCCTCTCTCCCGCTCTCTCTCTCTCTCTCTCTAGCTTTCCCGCACGAGGCCTATACATGTTCATACTTATCTGGTTCATAACGCATCTGCTAGGTAAGTGTGCTGTATTGTATAGATGTGTGTATGTTCACGTGCATGTGATCGCAGTCTCTCTCTCTCTCTATCACGCGCATACGCATTTGTTCACATGTTTGTTTTTTGGTGGACGTGATCCGTATTTGTTCCAGGCCTGCTATTCTGCCACATTCCTCGCACATTGTGAAACCATGGAGGCTATATTGGCGGACATGAACAAGGCGATGGCCTCGGCGGGCGCATGCAAGGACGTTTTTTCATGTTTGTTTTTCATTCGTGCTGGTTTGCGGGGTGCGCTCTGCTTCTTCTTCTTCTTCATTATCGTGCCCATTCTACTTGGGTCTCCCTCCACCGCCTTCCTTCCGCTCTTTTCCCTCCTCACACTCCTCACCCCTCTCCTCCTCCTTTTGCCACCCTATCCTCCTCCCCTTACACTCCTCCGCCTTCAACCTTCCCTTCTCCCCAATTCCCATCTCTCCCCTTCACCTCCTCCCTCCTTCTTGCCCTCCGCCCTCCTCCCTTTCCATAATGTTTTCTCCGTCTCTTCTCCCTCCCCCATCCTTCCTCCTCCCCCTTCCCTCTTATCCTCCCCCTTTCACTTCCCCTCCCCCCCTCCCCCCCCCCTCTGCACCTCCTCCTCCTGCCCCCATCCCCCGTCCTCCTCCTTCGCCTCCTTCTCCTCCTTCTCCTCCTCCTCCTCTCCTCCCTCCTCCCTCTGCCCCCCCTCTGCCCCCCCCTCTGGTGGCTGCCGCCGGGTCTGTGGCACTGGCCGCCGCACGCCGCCCAGAGGCGACGGGGCGGCGCTCTGCCTGCGAGGCCCGGGGCCTCCGGGACACGTCCCGGCGGCCAGCAGTCGTCCGCACACCCCACGCGCGCGCACCAAGGAGCTTTTTGAACCAGGGGGTGCGTGGTTCACCCTCTGATGGAGCCTGCCCAGTCCCGCCCCCATCCATCCTCCTCCCCCTCTCCTCGCCCTCCTCCTCTTCCTCCTCCAGCCCCCCCTCCAGCCATTCCGACAGCACGTGCCCAACCCCCCCAGCGGATCCAAGTGGGAGGCGATCATTGTCCCATCCAGAGTCCAGAGTACGAACCTCGAGGACACAGCCGTGTGGCAATGTCGACGTCCCCATAAGGGTCCCCGCATAGGAGGTCTCCTAGAGACCTCTCCCAGACCTCCCCCCAGCCTGGGGGGAGGCCTTCCGGAGCCCCCCCCCCAGCTTGGGGGAGGTCTGGTACCAGACCTCCCGTGGTCCTCCACCAGGCCTGGGGGGAGGCCTCCCCCCAGGCTGGGGGGAGGCCTCCCCCAGGCCCCCCCCAGGCCTGGGGGAGGCCTCCAGAGGCAGGCCTCCCAGAGGTCTGGGGGAGGCCCAGGGGAGGCCTCCTGGAGGCCTCCCCCCAGCCTCGGGGGGGGCCTCCCCAGGGAGGTGTCCTCGCGACCTGGGAGACCTCCCCAGGGAGGCCTCCAGGAGGTCTGGGGGAGACCTCTGGGAGGTCTTCCCCCAGCCTGGGGGGAGGCCTCCGGGAGGCCTCCCCTGGTCCTCCTGGAGGCTTGTGAGAGGCCTCCCCCCAGACCTGGTGGAGGACCAGGGGAGGCCTCCGGGAGGCCTCCCCCCAGGCTGGGGGGAGGCCTCCCCCCAGACCTCCCACAGGACCAGGGGAAATCTCCCGGAGACCCCCGGGAGGTTTTTCCTGAGCAGGGGAGGTCTCCAGGAGGACCAGGGGAGGTTTGCCGGAGGCCTCCCCCCAGCCTGGGGGGAGGCCTGCAGGGTCGAATCGACCCGCATGTTAGGGTCAGCCCGTCCCGACTCGTCTCGATTGTTAGGGTCCGCCCTCTTGGCCCGACCCGATCCGCTCGTTCGGGTACTCGCGTGACAGGTCGACGATGTATTAAATTTTATAACCCGCCCGATCCGACCCGACCCGACCTCACCCACCCATTAGGGCCGGCCCGCCCGCCCGGCTTGACCTGCCCGTTACGGTGCGCCCGCGCGGTCCGACCCGTTCTGCTTGTAAGGGGCCCTTAAGTGCAGCGGGTCTGCTCCTCCTTCGGGGTTTAGGGTTTAGGGTTTAGGGTTTAGGGTTTAGGGTTTAGGGTTTAGGGTTTAGGGTTTAGGGTTTAGGGTTTAGGGTTTAGGGTTTAGGGTTTAGGGTTTAGGGTTTAGGGTTTAGGGTTTAGGGTTTAGGGTTTAGGGTTTAGGGTTTAGGGTTTAGGGTTTAGGGTTTAGGGTTTAGGGTTTAGGGTTTAGGGTTTTAGGGTTTAGGGTTTAGGGTTTAGGGTTTAGGGTTTAGGGTTTAGGGTTTAGGGTTTAGGGTTTAGGGTTTAGGGTTTAGGGTTTAGGGTTTAGGGTTTAGGGTTTAGGGTTTAGGGGGTTTAGGGTTTAGGGTTTAGGGTTTAGGGTTTAGGGTTTAGGGTTTAGGGTTTAGGGTTTAGGGTTTAGGGTTTAGGGTTTAGGGT
Source organism: Prorocentrum cordatum (assembly GCA_963575745.1). NCBI lineage: Eukaryota > Dinophyceae > Prorocentrales > Prorocentraceae > Prorocentrum > Prorocentrum cordatum. The sequence continues at coordinate 32,436 of CAUYUJ010019931.1, read as the reverse complement.
TTAGGGTTTAGGGTTTAGGGTTTAGGGTTTAGGGTTTAGGGTTTAGGGTTTAGGGTTTAGGGTTTAGGGTTTAGGGTTTAGGGTTTAGGGTTTAGGGTTTAGGGTTTAGGGTTTAGGGTTTAGGGTTTAGGGTTTAGGGTTTAGGGTTTAGGGTTTAGGGTTTAGGGTTTAGGGTTTTAGGGTTTTAGGGTTTTTTTAGGGTAGGGTAGGGTAGGGTAGGGTAGGGTTTAGGGTTTAGGGTTTAGGGTTTAGGGTTTAGGGTTTAGGGTTTAGGGTTTAGGGTTTAGGGTTTAGGGTTTAGGGTTTAGGGTTTAGGGTTTAGGGTTTAGGGTTTAGGGTTTAGGGTTTAGGGTTTAGGGTTTAGGGTTTAGGGTTTAGGGTTTAGGGTTTAGGGTTTAGGGTTTAGGGTTTAGGGTTTAGGGTTTAGGGTTTAGGGTTTAGGGTTTAGGGTTTAGGGTTTAGGGTTTAGGGTTTAGGGTTTAGGGTTTAGGGTTTAGGGTTTAGGGTTTAGGGTTTAGGGTTTAGGGTTTAGGGTTTAGGGTTTAGGGTTTAGGGTTTAGGGTTTCCGAGCAGAACCATCCTATCCCCCCCTCACCAGGGTGTAGGGGGGGATGGATGGGTGCGTTGAGTCCCGCCCCATCCGCCCAGAGTCATTGCTTTTAGGGTTTAGGGTGGTCTACCCCCCTCGCTCCCCCCTAGCAAGGGGGGAAGTGTGCAGGCGTCGGCAAGAGTGAGTGGCTTTACGAGTCTTCTGAGTCTTATGAGCCTTTTGCGTCTTCTGAATTGAGTCTTCTTATCCGGCTCGAGCGCCGGCCCAGGTGCCAAATCGGCCCAGAAGGGTTCCTGGGCGCCGGGACGGAAAATCAATATTTTCAAAAGAGAAATGTTTCTTGGAGTGGCCTTTTTTCGGCACCGCCTCGGAATTCAATTTCCGGCGCCGGAACCGGCCCGGGCGCCAGCTCGGGCGCCGGCCCGGGCGTCCGGCTCGAGCGCCGGCCCGGGTGCCGGAATCGGCTCGGAAGGGCCCCGCGCGCCGGGAGCAGAAAATCAATATTTTCGAAAGCAAAATGTGTATTGGAGATGCCTTTTTTCGGCACCGCCTCGGAATTCAATTTCCGGCGCCTGCCCAGGTGCCGGAATCGGCCCGGAAGGGTTCCTGGGCGCCGGGAGCAGAAAATCAATATTTTCGAAAGAAAAATGTGTCTTGGAATGGCTTTTTTTCGGCACCGCCCTGGAATTCAATTTCCGGCGCCGGAACCGGCCCGGGCGCCAGCTCGAGCACCGGCCCGGGCGTCCGGCTCGAGCGCCGGCCCGGGTGCCAGAATCGGCCTGGAAGGGTTCCCGAGCGCCGGGAGCAGAAAATCAATATTTTCGAAAGCAAAATGTGTATTGGAGTGGCCTTTTTTCGGCACCGCCTCGGAATTCCGGCCCGGGCGCCGGCCCGGGCATCCGGCTCGAGCGCCGGCCCAGGTGCAGAATCGGCCCAGAACGCTTCCTGGGCGCCAGGAACAGAAAATCAATATTTTCGAAAGAAAAAATGTCTCTTGGAGTGCGCTTTTTCGGCACCGCCTCGGAATTCAAATTCCAGCGCCGGATAGCCTGGGCGCCAGCTCGGGCGCCGCCCCGGGCGTCCGGCTCGAGCGCTGGCCCGGGAGACCTCGATCCGCGCGGGTGACTAGTTGCGCGCATTAGCTTTTCTAGCTCGTTGCGGGAGCCCGCAAGGAGCCCGGAGGGAGCTCGTTGTGGGAGACCAGAAGCGCAAGGAGGCTGCTTGTGGGGCTCGTCGGCGCTTAGATAGCCGAAATTGTAAAATTAGCGCTTGGGTTTGCCTGCCGCCGCGCTGGTATCCCTTGTCGCGTTCGCATGCGGCTTCTCTGACACCGATGCACTTGTATCGGCACTTAAAAACTTACGGATTTGGCCAAAACTCCAGAACGCTTTGGTTCTCTGGAACAGCGCGCTGAGGCAAATTTTATTTTCGAAAGCGTAAATCCAATGGTCCAAAGGTTGTGCGCGTCCGCCGGCCAAAGTCCGCTGGATGCTCGCGCCTGGGCCGGATCTGGCGCAAGCGCCAAAGGCGCCGGAAATTGAATTCCGAGGCGGTGCCGAAAAAAAGGCTACTCCAATGCACATTTTGCTTTCGAAAATATTGATTTTCTGCTCCCGGCGCCCGGGAACCCTTCCGAGCCGATTCCGGCACCTGGGCCGGCGCTCGAGCCGGACGCCCGGGCGCACTAGCTGGCGCCTGGGCCGGTTCCGGCGCCGGAAATTGAATTCCGAGGCGGTGCCGAAAAAAGGCCACTCCAAGACACATTTTGCTTTCGAAAATATTGATTTTCTACTCCCGGCGCCCAGAACCCTTCCGGGCTGATTCCGGCACCTGGGCCGGCGCTCGAGCTGGATGCCCGGGCCGGCGCCCGGGCCGGATCCGGCGCCGGCGCCGGCGCCAGCCGGCGCCGGAAATTGAATTCCGAGGCGCTGCCAAAAAAGGCCACTCCAATACACATTTTGCTTTCGAAGATATTGATTTTTTGCTCCCGGCGCTCGGGAACCCTTCCGGGCCGATTCCGGCACCCGGGCCGGCGCTCGAGCCGGACGCCCGGGAAGATCCTTGCCCAGAAGGAGCTCCAGGGAGCTCGCTGTGGGAGCCCACAAGGAGTCTGGGTGAGCTTGTTTGCGGGAGCCCAGAAGGAGTCCTGGGGAGCTTGTTGTGGGAGCCCACAAGGATCCCGGGAGAGCTCGTTGTGAGCGCCCACAAGGAGCTCCGGGAAGCTCGTTGTGGGAGCCCACAAGGAGCCTGGGAGAGCTTGTTTGCGGGAGCCCAGAAGGACTCCTGGAGAGCTTGTTGTGGGGGCCCACAAGGAGCTCGGGTGAGCTCGTTGTGGGTGCCCACAAGGAGCTCCGGGAAGCTCGTTGTGGGAACTCCAGTGGGAGCCCAGAAGGAGGCCTGGGAAGCTTGTTGTGGGAGCCGACAAGGCTCGGGAGAGCTCGTTGTGGGCGCCCACAAGGAGCTCTCTCGGGCTCCTTGTGGGAGCCCACAAGGAGCCCGAGAGAGCTCGTGGTGGGGGCCCACAAGGAGCCGGGGGGAGCTCGTTGTGGGGGTTCGCAAGGAGCCGGGGTGAGCTTGTTGTAGAGGCCCACAAGGAGGCCGGGGGAGCTCGTTTTGGGAGCCCATAAGGAGCCGTGGGGAGCTCGTTGTGGAAGCCCACCGGGAGCCCGGGGACGCTCGTTGTGAAGGCCTACAAGGAGCCGGGGGAAGCTCGTTGTGGGAGCCCACAAGGAGCCCGGGGGCTCTCGTTGTGGGAGCCCACAAGGAGCCTGGGGGAGCTCGTTATGGGAGCTCACAAGGAGCCAAGGAGCCCGGGGGAGCTCGTTGTGGGTACCCCCCAGAATCCTCCGTGATGCCGCATCAGGGAGGATTTTGGCCGGCGGACGCACACAACCTTTGGACCATTGGATTTACGCTTTCGGCAATAAAACCTGCCCCAGCGCGCTCTTCCAGAGAAACCAAGCGTTCTGGGGTCAGTTTTAAGCAAATCCGGAGGTTTTTAAGCGCCGATACAAGTGCTTGGATGTCAGAGAGGCTACATGCGGGCGCGACAAGGGGGACCAGCGCGGCGGCGGGCAAACCCAAGCGCTAATTTTACGATTTCGGCTATCTAAGCGCCGCAGCGCGCTTCCGTAGCGAAGCCAGGCGTTCTGGGGCAGTTTCTAAGGAAATCCAATGGTTTTTAAGGGAAAGCCTAAACCCGCGGCCCAATACCCTAAACTCACCAGGGCCGGCCGCGATTTGGGAGCATCCGGCCCCGGGTTAGGGGTTATGTGTTTCTGAGCGAGACACAGCCTCAGGCCGGCAGGCCGATTGTGGCGGTGAGCTCGACTGGCAGCTCGCTCTCACTAGCAGATCCTTACAGGCGTGGCGATGCGCGCCCCCAGGGCCGCGCCTGCAGTTTAGTTTAGGGTTTAGGGTTTAGGGTTTAGGGTTTAGGGTTTAGGGTTTAGGGTTTAGGGTTTAGGGTTTAGGGTTTAGGGTTTAGGGTTTGGGGTTTAGGGTTTAGGGGGCTGCCGGAGGCCAAGACAGCCCGCTGCACTTAAGGGGCCCTTAAGTGCAGCGGATCTGCTCCTCCTTCGGAGGGGCTCCCGGAGGCCAAGACAGCCCGCTGCACTTAAGGGGCCCTTAAGTGCAGCGGATCTGCTCCTCCTTCGGGGGGGCTCCCGGAGGCCAAGGCAGCCCGCTGTACTTCAGGGGCTCTTAAGTGCAGCGGATCTGCTCCTCCTTCGGGGGGGCTCCCGGAGGCCAAGACAGCCCGCTGCACTTAAGGGGCCCTTGAGTGCAGCGGATCTGCTCCTCTTTCGGGGGGGCTCCCGGAGGCCAAGACAGCCCGCTGCACTTAAGGGGCCCTTAAGTGCAGCAGCGGGTCTGCTCCTCCTTTGGGGGGGGGGGGCTCCCGGAGGCCAAGACAGCCCGCTGCACTTAAGGGGCCCTTAAGTGCAGCGGATCTGCTCCTCCTTCGGGGGGGCCCCCGGAGGCCAAGACAGCCCGCTGCACTTAAGGGGCCCTTAAGTGCAGCGGATCTGCTCCTCCTTCGGGGGGGCTCCCGGAGGCCAAGACAGCCCGCTGTATGTAAGGGGCCCTTGAGCCTTCAGAACACCAGATCTGCTCCCCTTTGCGGGGGCCTCCCGGGGCCCCAGACAGTCCGCCGTGCTTCAGGGGCCCTTAGGGTTTAGGGTTTAGGGTTTAGGGTTTAGGGTTTAGGGTTTAGGGTTTAGGGTTTAGGGTTTAGGGTTTAGGAAGTCTCGAGCGACAGTGCCCGAGTTGTGAGGACGTCTCGAGCGGCGGCGCTTTCTGCGGACACCTCCAGAGAGCCCAAAGCCGTCCCCCCCTTCCTTCCTGCCGACCCGTCCGGATCCAAGGGGTAGGAGGGAGTGGACGAGGAACCGATGGAAGAGGCCTCCCCCCAGCCTGAGAGGCGCCTCCCGGAGGCCTCCCCCTAGCCTGCGGGGGGGCCTCCCGGAGACCTCCCCCAAGGCTGGGGGGAGGCCTCCCAGGGAGGCCTCCAGGAGGTCTGGGGCAGGCCTGGGGGAGGCCTCCCCCCAGCCTGGGGGGAGGTCCGGGGGGGAGATCTGGTGGAGGCTTCCCCCAGGCCTCCCAGAGGCCTCCCCCAGCCTGGGGGGAGGTCTCCGGGAGGCCTCCCCCAGACCTCCCGGAGGCCTCCCCCAGGCCTGGGGGAGGACCAGGGGAGGCCTGCCGGAGACCTCCCCTGGTCCTCCCGGAGACCTCCGTCGTCCACGAGCCCTCCTCCGACGGCCGCGACCCCAGACCTGGGGGAGGTCTGGCGGAGGCCTCCCCCCAGACCTGGTGGAGGACCAGGGGAGGTCTGGTGGAGGCCTCCCCTACCTCGCCGGAGGGCCTCCTGGGAGGTCTGGTGGAGGACCAGGGGAGGTCTGGTACCAGACCTGGTGGAGGACCAGGTAGGTGTGGACCCTTACCGACGTCCCAGCAGTCAATCCTTACGTGCTAGCGAGAGGTACGGACCTCCAGGACACAGTCAGGCGGCGAGGCCAGCCCTTTTGCGTATTTCCACACACGCGCACTAGAGGTACGGACCTCCAGGACACAACCTGACGACACAACCAGCGGTCCTGCACTCGTAGTCCACTTGCGAGGCATTGGCCTCCAGAGGCATTGGCCTCCGGGACAGCCTGGCGTCAATGCCGGCGGTCCTGCATCAGCCGACACATGCATACCGTATGTGTTGACCTCCAGTGGGTCTCGCGGCGGCAGATTTGAATTTTTCCGAGGGAGCAACCAAGATCGTCATTCCAGGCTATCCCCCAACACCTCATCTGGCACGCGGCTGAACGCCCCTCCAAATCTGAGCACCGCTTGAGAGCGAAACTCGGTAAATGGAGTCTATCCGGACCGCCTGGCACAGTGGCGCGCCGTGCGCAAGAACGGCTACAAGCTGTGGCATCCCGCTGCCCGCCGCGGGTGCAATTGCTCTCTTCTGCGTTGGGCCCGATGCGATTGCCTGGAGTGCAAGCCGTCCCGCTGCAGGCCGGCGGGCCCGATGCGATTGCCTGGAGTGCAGGCGCCCCGCTGGTGCGCGGCAGGCCCGATGATGCTGCTGGCGTGCGAGCATCCTGCTGCGCCACTGCCTGGCGGCGGCCCGATGCACGAGCGTAAATGACGCGAGAGGTGGTGTGCGCGCTGGAAACAAATAGACCTCCAGGACAGCCTGGCGGCAATGCCAGCGGTACGGCGCACACACACACACATTTCACGAGATGCTATTTCTCTGTGCGCTTCTCGCACCCCTCCTTGCTCCACTCCGTTTTTTCCCTGAGGCTGGTTCGTTGCTTGCTGCGCGCCCTCCTCGGTCGCGCTGCACACGTGATGCTGCAGAGAAGGATAACGCGACGGGCGAGCGAACGATTTATATACCATTCACACGTACCTGTACATACACAATTACACATATATATATGTACATATATAGATATGCACACTCATAGTTACACACGCATGTATTTACACATACATAGAAGTGTGAACATGTGCGCTAGAGTGTGTATATACATGTATATGTTGAGAGCAGGTCGAGTTGGCAGGGCATATGGAGTCATCAGAATAGAGGGATGGAAGGATAAGGAGATAGCGAGAGAGGGAGAGAACGAGAGAGAGAGAGAGAAAGAGAGAGGAAGAGAGAGGGAGAAAGAGAGAGTGAGAGCGATAGAGCGAGAGAGAGAGAGAAAACTATAGAGGGCAGGCGTGACTTGCCTGCGACCTGTTACGAGCATCCACTGATCTGGCTTCTCTCTGGTGTAGCTTCCTATCCCTCGCTGGCCATGGGGGCCCATAAAAGCCTCATTGCACCTCGGGAAGCCCGAAGCTCGCAGAGAAACTTTGCCTCCAGAATCTTTATCAGCGTGAGGGGGCCGAACGGTCATTCATTGTCCCTGGGTGCGTGGCTGAAGTGGGGATCCGTGGCGAGGATTATGCTTGTTGTGTTGTTGCGTTGTTGTTGATGCTGTTGTTGTTGCTGCTGCTGCTGTTGTTGTTGTTGTTGTTGTTGTCGTTTGTTGTCGTTGTCCTACCCGCGACCCACCCGCGACCCACCCCGCGACCCACCCCGCGACCAACCCCGCCCGCGACCCACCCTGCGACCCACCCCGCGACCCACCCGCGACCCAACCCGCGACCCACCCGCGACCCAAACCGCGACCCATCCGCGACCCACCTGCGACCCACCCGCGATCTACCCCGCGACCCACCCGCGACCCACCCCGCGACCAATCCGCGACCTACCCCGCGACCCACCCGCGACCCACCCGCGACCCCGCGACCCACCCCGCGACCATCCCGCGACCCACCCGCGACCCACCCACGACCCACCAGCGACCCACCCGCGACCCACCCGCGACCCAGCCGCGACCCAGCCGCGACCCAGCCGCGACCTACCCACATTGGTTTAACGAAAAAAATCGGCGCCTGCGGCGGGCTCGTTGTATGGTTTGTCAAACTTAAGCGCCTGCGGCGGGCTTCTCCAGAGTCTCGCAGACTGCTGGCGTCCCCACTGCCCCCTCACTCTTATCCGCATCTGTGGCATGCTACGTAGCAATATTCCTTTCAGTATGTGTCCACTGTGTGTGAGTGTGAGTGTGTGTGTGTGTGTGTGTGTGTGTGCGTGCGTGCGTGCGTGCGTGCGTGCGTGCGTGCGTGCGTGCGTGCGTGCGTGTGTGTGTGTGTGTGTGTGTGTGTGTGTGTGTGTGTGTGTGTCTGCCCCTGTCCCCTGTTGCCCCCCCCCCCCCGCAATTACGCTGCACCCCCTTTGGCAGCCCCCCGAGATTGAAAGGAGGAGGAGGAGGAAGAGGAGGAGGAGGAGGAGGAGGAGATGCGATGCGACCCGTGGCTTCGCCGAGCGCGTGCTCGATGTGCGACGGCGGGCGGCGCGGGAGCCGAGAGGGCAGCCGCCAGCGGGCTGCCGCCTGCGCCACCGCCCGGCAGTGCAGAAAAGCAGGGAGAGGTGGGCGCGAGCCCGTTTGCAGCCGCAGTGGCGCCGAAGGCAGAAGCTGCAGTCACAGCGGGCGAGTGCGAACGAGTCACCACCGAGGCCCTCGAGAGGTGCGCGCGGGCGGCGGCGTGCGCCCAGAGAGAAAGCACGCCGGGAGCATACGCCACACGAAGACCTGGGCTGCTCGGAGGGCACGGGCGCCAGCCGGGAGGCGCCGGGGGCAAAAGCGGGGGAGCCCCGCGACGAGAGAGCACGAAACGACGGAGCAGGTTGAGTCAGCGCGGCACGGGCATGCAAGCCAGAGTGACACGCGAGCCTTGGGATTGCATGTATTGCGGTGCATTACTTTTGTTCTGCCGGGAGGGACCGCTCCCATTATCCCACGGTCGCCGAGGTCATCCCTCGTGGCGCTGTACGACCAGCGCTTCCGGTTCAACCCCCCAGCCTGCTCTCAAGAAGTCGGTACCGGCGAACTGTCGTTCGGAGCAGCTGCAGATAGGGGGAGTCCCACCTCTCGGGCGGGGCGGGAGCCCCGAGGGGGGGGGGGATCAAAAAAGGGCAGGAGCGGCGGGGGCGGCCCACGACGAGGCAAGGGGAAACCGAGCCGTGCGACGCCGCACTCCATGCGCTCGCAAGCGCACCCAGGCGCTCCCAGGCGCTCCCAGGCGCTCCCAAGCGCTCTCAGGCGCTCCCAGGCGCGCCCAGGCGCTCCCCGGCAATGTACCATGGACCGTTGACACAGGCTGCCAGGGCCAACTCCAGAGCGGGGGAGCGGGTTGGCGGGTGGGAGTCCCCGCCAGGCAGGAGCGGGTGCCAGGAAGACCCCAACAAGAAGACCGGGAAGGGCACTGGTGGGGTGTGACAGCAGAAGGGAGCTGGGCAGAAGAGCCTGATGGGACAGCTCCGTACAGACACGCACGCGGGGCTGGACAGCGTGTTCTGTGGTGGCTGGAAACTGCTGAGTCGCCAGAGCGCGACCGAATACCAGATGAGACAACGGACCACAAAGAATTCCCCACTAGCTCGGCAACTCTACTGCAACGTTGCAGCTTACAGTTGAAGCGACACGCGCGCCCAGGAGAAAAACCCTGAACGACTGCACAACACTGGAAAAAGGCTTGCTCCCAAGCGGCACCCTGGGCCCTGTTATGGGGAGCTTGGTTGCATATGTTACAGAGGGGTTTAGACTGGTACTTGTACGCAGTGTCAACGTAGCGGCAACATGGCTGAGCATGGAGACTCATTTCAACAAGGCTGTAGTTCCGCTCGATGCCATCGTGGATTTCCTCCTCGACCGTGTTGGAGAAATTGATATCCGATATTTGCGGCATCTTAGAACCCACCTGATCGCTGATATAGAACTTCTGCGGGTGGGCTGGTGGGGCGTGCGGACGAGCCGCCGCGGCGCCATGTGCACCTGCTCCCGCACGTGGCAGGGGAGCTTTGGCATCAACCGGATGTGGAGTGCCAGGAAGTTGTACAGGACTGCTGAAGACACCAGGAAGCGGCGCAAGCGGCGGTAAAGCACTGGGCTCCTGGATAGGCTGAGCGTACAGCTCGACACCAAATTGTATTTCCTCCTCGACCAGCGGGGAGAAATCGAACTCGGGCATCGAGACAGCCTGCGTGGGCGCACCTTGCGCTACGCCCTCCACCGGGGCGGGAGCTTGGACGCCTTCGGGTCCGGCAGCAGCGCGTGGGCCCCCAGCACGACTAGCACGAGACGGTGGCGAAGGCGTCCGTGAAGGCGGCAATGTGTGTGGCGCCCACGAAGATGAAGCGAACATCTCGGATACGTCATAATGAGCTCGGCAGCGGCGGCAGCCCACAGAGGGGCAGCAGCAGGACCAGCGTCGACGGCGCATATGCCGGCGGCGCAGGCACTCCAGCCAGGCCCATCGCCGACGCGCCAACCACTGGTGCGGGTGAGGCCTCCGCGACTGCAGCGGCACCACCTCGAGCAGCAGCGTTGATCGGCGCGACAGAAGCATAATTCCCTGCGCGATGACGCCGAGCACCATGCACAGCGGCCGCCAAGGCCGCAACGTCGGCCGTGCGCGGAGGCGTTCCGACGCGGGCCGCGTAGCCAAGTCGTGCCATGCTGGCAAGGACCGGCCTCGCCTGGCATGGGGTCCCAAGCCAGTCGGATGCATCTCGTGGCGCGCGGCTGCCCGCTCTCGCCGCTGCGCGGGCGGGGGCGGCGCGCATGAGGCCAGACCAGACTGCAGCGCCGAAGGGGGGCAGAGGGGCTGCAGCAACGGCTCGGGCCATAGGAGGAGGAAAGAGAGGAGGGAGAAGAGGAGGAGAGGGTAAGTTTGAGGAGGAGGCAGGAGGAGGAGGAGGAGGAGGAGGAGGAGGAGGAGGAGGAGGAGGAGGAGGAGGAGGAGGAGGAGGAGGAGGAGGAGGAGGAGGAGGAATAAGAGGACGTGACCATCGGAAGGAGGAGGGAGGGAGCGGAGGAGCGATGATGCAGGGTCTTTCGTATCATCAGCAGCCTCCAGCGGTTTTCGGATAGGGTGGGGGGTTAGGGGTGGGGGATGGGGATGGGGAGGCGGAGAAGGGTAATACTGATGTGAACGCAGCGGCGACAATTGCTCGGCCCAGGCCAACTAACGCGAGTGCGACCTGAGACCATGCACTCGTGCGAGCGGGTGTTCCTCGCTCCGATCAAAGCCCTCTGTTGTATCTGAGCCGCCTGGACGGAGACGGAGGGCAATGACAGTGGACACCGCAACACGTGTTTTTTTCCCAGCCATCCTGTGCTGTTGGGTCCTCGTTTCGTATCAGCATCGCCCCGCGTTCCTCCTCACTCCTCGTCCTTCTCCCCCTGCTCCCTCTTCCCTTTCTTGCCTTTGCCCTCCGTCCCACGTTTCGTGGCCAGCCGCTCACACGTTTCGTGGCCCCAAGAGGAACCTTCACCGAAGGCCCAAATAGCAGGGTTCGCATGGCGGCCCCGCCCGATTGTGGCACACCCCTCACACGTTTCGTGGCCCCATCTGGAGTTCCACTGAAAGCCGAATCGGCAGGATCCGCATGGCGGACTCGCCCAATCTCTGGACACCCCTCACACGCCCCGTGGCCCCATGGGGAACTCCACGGAAGGCCCCAGCGGCAGGGTCCGCATGCGGTGCCTACCCTCTTGCTACTCCTACATCTCACCTCTCTTGCGGTACTCGCAGCTGCATGTGGTTGGGTCCTGCTCAGAACAAATTTAGCCATGTGCCCTGTGCGGGTCTCGTGGGGGCATGCATGTGGCCTCCTACTGCCACTAAGCCACTGCTGAGACATTCTGGACTTTCCGCGTATCCCCACCAGCCCATCCGTCTATTATTCCCAGCCGAGTTGTCGTATGAAGGGGCGCGGACGTTCGTGCAATTAGCACGGAGGGCACCAGTCGAACCGAAGCAGGGATCAGCCGAAGCAGCTCTCAACGATTGCCAATTCGGGGCCTCAAGTCTCTGGGGTGGCCGGGTGGCAGATGCAACTTGGCCGCGCCGTCCACTGAGCGAGGGTCACTGGCAGTGCGTGCCTGTGCTGAAATGGCACTCGGCGGCGCCAGTGGCAGCACGGCCTCGACGGCCACTCTGTGGGCGCTGCGATGTGGATGGCGGGCGCGCCCTGGACACCCGCCATCCAGTCATTCGCCAATCTCGAGTCGCAGCACCTGCTGCTGGGACTGCCCAGGCTGGGAAGTGTGGCGCACCACCCCTGGGGGCTGCGGCCACTCTTGGGCGCGAGCTGGGTGGCCGACGCTGGCGCTGGTGGGGATGTCTTGTCTGGACAAGCGCTGCGTGTGCTGTCTCGAGGTGTGATGAGGGTGGCCATCGCTTCCTCCTCATTCTCTTCCTCCTCATCCCCTTACTCCACAGCCGTTTAGGCTCAAGCCCGTTTGGCTCTGCGTGGCCCTTCTCGGCTGCCCCCCCCCCCCTACCCCCCCCCCCTAGCAGCCCTGGACGGGGTCAGGATCGCCAGGAGATGGCGGAGGGAGACGACGCACGTGAGGGCATGACTTCCAACGAGATTGCGAGACTGGAAGAGGCGTTCCAGATATGGGATCGCGAGGGCCACAACATGATCAATTGGGTGGACTTCAATTACCTCTGGCGCTCGATAGGTCAGAACCCCACGAAGGCAGACATCGAGAGGATCCACGAGGACAACAAGACAGACAATGGATACTTCACACTGGACCTCTTCATGAAGATCTACGACTCGGAGGAGCCGCGGTATACCAAGGACCCAGTGCGCCCCGAGGAGCTCATCGAGGCCTTCAAGACCTTCGACAGGGACGGTACTGGCATGATCTCCGTGCCGCAGCTGCGGTATATGATGCAGTGCCTCGGCGATCCCCTGGAGGACGAGGAAGCGGACCAGTTCATCGACTGGGCGGACAAAGAGAAGGCTGGCATTCTCAAGTACGAAGACCTCGTAGATGCGATGTTCGATCGCGACCCTAAGAACTGAGGGGCGACGGGCCAGTCGGCGACCCCTTTGCCGACTCCTTGGTCCCGCCTGGGCTGCCTCATCCTTATCCTTGCCCTGATGCTCATCCTCATCCTGACCCGCATCTTCATCATCGTCCTCATTCCTTTTTTTTTCTTCGGTTGTGCCTAGCTTCCTATCTGGGGAGCTGGGGGGACGAAACGTAGCAGAAGCAGGATGAGGAGCGAGGTTGGGCGGACGTTGGACGAATATGTGGCGTGTGACGATGACAACACCCATCAGAAACCTTAAGGTAATAACATCAACTTTCATGGGCTCCTGATTTCGTCACAGGAATCAAGAATCTTGATTGGACGAGATGGTAGTAATAACCGTAATGATGACGATCATGATGATGATGCTGATGATGATGATGACGATGATGATGAGGCTGATCATGATGGTGATGCTGCTGCTGCTGCTCATGAGGATGCTGCTGCTTATGATGAGGAATCTGATGATGATGATTGATGATGCTGATGATGACGATGACGGTGATGTGGTGTATGATTCTGGTGGTGGTGATGACGCGGGTGACGATGAGGATGCGGATGATGATAATGGTCATGATGGTGATGATGATGCTGATGATGGTGATGATGATAATGATGATGTCACCAATGAAGGTGGTAATGATGACGATGCTGATGATGACGATTATGAGGATTAGCATTATGATGATGCTGCTGATGATGATGATGCCGATGGTGCTGATGATGATGCTGATGCAGCTCATGGTGATGACGATGATGATGACGACGATGATGACGACGATGATGATGACAATGATGACGACGATGATGATGACGACAACGATGATGATGATGATGATGATGATGATGATGACGATGATGATGATGATGATGTTGATGATGAAGTTTTTTTTGTTGACTATCAGCATACGGTTGGGGATGAGGAGGGTGACGATCATGATGATGACGATTCTGATGATGATGATGGTGACGATGATGATGGTGATGATGACGGTGATGATGATGTTGATGGCGGTGACGGTGACGGTGATGGTAATGGTGATGAAGTTAGTGACGTTTATGATGATGGTTGTGATGATGATGATGATGATGATGATGATGATGATGATGATGATGATGCTGATGATGATGACGAGGATGAGGATGAGGATGCTGCTGCTGCTGCTGCTGCTGATGATGATGATGATGATTATGGTGGTGATGCTGATGATGATTGATAATGCTCATGACGAGACGCCGAGGGCGATCATAAGAATCTGGAGGACGAGGACGATGCTCGTGATCACGACAATGACGATGATGACGATGACGACGGTCACGATGCTGAGGACGATGAACAAGATGATGAGCGCCACCTCGATGATGATGTTGACAATGATAATGATAATGATAATGATGATGATGATGATGATGATGATGATGATGATGATGATGATGATGATGATGATGGTGGTGGTGGTGGTGGTGGTGGTGGTGATGATGATGATGATGATGATGATGATGATGATGATCAGGAGGAGGAGGAGGAGGAGGAGGAGGATGAGGATGATGATGATAATGATGCGCGGGAGGAGGGATCGTATGATTGTGATTCTGTGGATGAGGATGATAACGAGCAGGAGGATGCAGAAGACGTGGTTGAGGAGGCTGCGGAAGAGGAGGAATCGGATTCGCGGTGAATCCAAAGGCGGTGATTCTAGGTTCATCGGCGGTGCGATTCATGATGCCAGCTCAAGCTCTCGGAAAGGGCCATGGCCTGCAGGGTGCCGAAGGGAAGCTTCGGCGCCTACATTCGGTATCGCATACTCTCCCCGGACCAACACCTGCCTGCCCCCCGCCCGAATCAGGAGTAGGTCTGGAGTCGGACTCGGGTAAGGAGCCCGCCCCTACTCCAATCGGCGGATTGATCCGGAGCAAGCCGGACAGAGTGCACAGGTAAAGGCAAAATGCAGCGAGTCCACGCTGCGATTGAGAACGGGCCCGCGGGAACTGCGGCCACCGGTCATGTCCCGGGATGAGGCGATCCCACTGGCCTCGGCTAGAGCCCAGCCGTGGGCCCGGGAAGGAAGCATGGAAGTGAGGGTGGGAGGAGGAGGAGGAGGAGGAGAAGGAGGAGGAAGAGGAGGAGGAGGGGGAGGAGGAGGAGGAGGAGGAGGACCAGTGTAAACCCAAGAGTCATCAACGATTTTGGAATAAACCCTCCCTCCAAGCTCCCTCTTCATAGACCCCTACAACGGTTCATTTCCATTGAGGGAACTGCCTCGTTGGAAGACAACCGTTTGAAGACCCTGAAGCATGCCAAAACATTGTTCTCGGGATTCCAACGCCACGGATCAACCTGACTGTTGCGTTTTGACGATCCTTAATTCGTGCCAGAACTCCGTTCGTGGGACTTCAACACCGCGAATGAACGTAACTGTTGTGCCCTCATCGTCCTGGTTCCTTCCAAAACACCATTTCTGGTATTTTGATCAAGGGAATCCGTGAAACACGAGCACATATTTAAAACGAATGTGCGCGGCGCTAAAGCGGGAGCCACATTTTGAAATAGAGCCGCCCTCAATCCGTGAAGCTCTTGCAAATGTCTGAAAAAAATGTGCGCGGCGCGAAGGCGAGAGCCACATTTTTAAAACGGGTTCACCTCAATCCGTGAAACTCCTGTAAAGTTGAAAACGAATGTGCGTTGCGCTCAGGCTAGAACCACATTTGAAAACCACCCGCCCTCTATCTGTGAAGCTGTTGCCAATGTTGAAGCTTCAGGGTCGTAAAAGGTGGGGAAGTCTCAGGCGAAACGCCCGGCACGCCCTCAAACAACTGGCTTCGGGATGCGACAGGGAGAAATTAGTTATAAGGAAGAAGAATGGAGGAGGAGGGGGATGAGGAGGAGGAGGAGGACGGGGAGGAGGAGGAGGAGGAGGAGGAGGAGGAATAGGAGGATGAGGAGGAGGAGAAGGAGGAGGAATAGGAGGAGGAGGACGAGGAGGAGGAGGAGGAGGAGGAGGAGGAGGAGGAGGAGGATGCATGTGAGGAGGAGGCGGTAAGGAGGAGGAGGAGGAAGGAGGAGGTGGAGGAGGAGGAGAAGGAAGAGGAGGAGGTGCAGGAGAAGGAGGAGGAGGAGGAGGAGGAGGACCAGTGTAAACCCAAGAGTCATCAACGATTTTGGAATAAACCCTCCCTCCAAGCTCCCTCTTCATAGGCCCCTACAACGGTTCATTTCCATTGAGGGAACTGCCTCGTTGGAAGACAACCGTTTGAAGACCCTGAAGCATTCCAAAACATTGTTCTCGGGATTCCAGCGCCACGGATCAACCTGACTGTTGCGTTTTGACGATCCTGAATCGTGCCAGAACGCCGTTCTTGGGACTTCAACACCGCGAATGAACGTAACTGTTGTGCCCTCATCGTCCTGGTTCCTTCCAAAACACTATTTCTGGTATTTTGATCAAGGGAATCCGTGAAACACGAGCAAATATTTAAAACGAATGTGCGCGGCGCTAAAGCGGGAGCCACATTTTGAAATAGAGCCGCCCTCAATCCGTGAAGCTCTTGCAAATGTCTGAAACGAATGTGCGCGGCGCGAAGGCGAGAGCCACATTTTTCAAGCGGGTTCACCTCAGTCCGTGAAACTCCTGTAAAGTTGAAAACGAATGTGCGTTGCGCTCAGGCGAGAACCACATTTGAAAACCACCCGCCCTCTGTCTGTGAAGCTGTTGCCAATGTTGAAGCTTCAGGGTCGTAAAAGGTGGAGAAGTCTCAGGCGAAACGCCCGGCACGCCCTCAAACAGCTGGCTTCGGGATGCGACACGGAGAAATTAGTTATAAGGAAGAAGAATGGAGGAGGAGGAGGAGGAGGAGGAGGAGGAGGAGGAGGAGGAGGAGGAGGAGGAGGATGAGGGGAGGAGGAGGAGGGAGAGGGAAGAGGAGGAGGAGGAGGAGGAGGAGGAGGAGGAGGAGAGGAGGAGGAGGAGGAGGAGGAGGAGGAGGGAGGAGGAGGAGGAGGAGGATGCGTGTGAGGAGGAGGCGGTAAGCAGGAGGAGGAAGGAGGAGGTGGAGGAGGAGGAGGAGAAGGAAGAGGAGGAGGAGCAGGAGAAGGAGGAGGAGGTGGAGGAGCAGGAGGAGGACGAGGAGGAGGAGAAGGATGTAGATGAGGAGGAGGAGGAAGAGGAAGAGGAGGAGGAGGAGGAGGAGGAGGAGGAGGAGGAGGAGGAGAATAATCATAATACTCAACAACAAAATAAGGAGGAGGAGGTGGAGGAGGAGGTGGTGGATGTGGAAGTGGAAGGGGCAAGAGGGGAAGGCGGAGGAGGAAAGAGCAGGAGGAGCAGGGAAAGGATCGGGGGAGGGGGGGAGGACGAGGAGGAGAGAAAGAAGGTGGAGGGTAATGGGGAGGGTTCGGGAGGCTGAGTATGATGAGGAGGTGATGGGGCAATAGAAGTGGCCAGCGTGCGGGGCGGAGATCCGTGCTAGATGATGAGTCATGGCTGGGCACGCCTTTCCGCTCGATCGCGGCCCTGCTGGACCTCGAGAAGGCATACGAATACGTGTCTTTGAATTTGAGTTGGTATCTCGGTGTGCTGCAACAGGTGCGTATGGGAGTACTGGCTTTGTCCTTGAAGTCTTTCGCCTTTCCGAGGACGGTGCACAAGGGACAGGCAGCCGCCAACCCTGTGTGCACGCTGGTGGGGCTCCTTGCAGGTTCTTAGTTTGCAAGTCGGTTCTTGAGGGTGGTGCTGTACCCGGTGTTGGGCTTGGTGCAAGCGTGGTCGGGGGCAAAGATGGACATCACCAAGTAGATTGACGACATAGCCATTCGCGCCGTCGGCACCAACAAGCAGCTGAACAGAGTTTCCCCAGAGGTCGTCGACATGCCCACCGGGCTCCTGGAACACATCATGACGATGAAGCTGTCCAAGGCCCAGCATGGGAAGTCGAAGTACGCCACCAGCTCCGAGGGCTTGGCCAGCGAGCTCAAGCCAGAGATGGAGAAGCTTGGCTTGAAGCACTCGGGGAACGAAATGTGATTGGGCGCGGACTACCAACCTCAAGGGCGACGGAGAAACATCACTCGTGACAAGAGGATGCGCGTAGCCAGAGGGGGATGGCTGAAGGCTGCAGCTTTGAAGCGGCGCGGAGCCAGAGTACGGCCAGTCATCCAGCATGGCCTCAAGGCCTCGATCACCTAAGGCCCGTCTTGCAGGGGTTCGACGGCTTCGGCCATGTCTTTCGTTGAGCAGAAGTGCAGTGCATGTAGTGCCTGAGTGGAAACTTTCAATCTTGGCACGCTGAGATGGGCTGTCGGACCTCGCGCACGCGGAGCATGAACAGTTACGACTGGTGCCTGTCAATGTCTGGCACCAGGAAGCTTGGGACCACCCAGAGAGGCACACTCTGATGGCGCAACCATGGGGAAGGCAGTTTCCTGTCATCAGGCACCCGCTGACAGTGGGTCCCAGTGGCTCTGATGTGCGGAAAGTGGTGACAGGGCCTGCAGGGATCGCGATGGTCACGACGCACGAGCTGAGCTGGGAGATGGCGGACCCCTTGCACATCGAGCGGGGCGAAGAGGCAGCGCGCGCCGACGTCCGCGAGGGGCCTCCCCTGGAGCTGAACCGAGTGGCAGAGAGGTCCATCCACTTCGGGCTCTTCGACTGGGCCCACGCGACGGATGAGAGGTCGTCTTTGAGACCTGCGCCAGGGCTGCTCCCTTTCGAGCAGGTCAGGGGGCGCCAGGATGGATGACCAAGAGTGGGCGCCAAGGGGGATGACTTCGAGACGGGCCAGGTCGACACAGAGATCTGCCCGCTCTGCGAGGAGCAGTCAGGCTCCTTGTTGCATGTTTACTACAAATGGGCGGCGGGCGCATGCGCTGACGCGCGCAAGCGCCTCACCGATCCGAACAGGAAAAATAGACTCAGAGACATCGTCCAGCTAGGCATTACAGCGGCTAGTAACGAGACATATGGCAGTGAGATGAAGTAGGCTCGAAGGCCCGTTGCTGATCCAGTCTTTGATTCCCGTCCCGCCAGACATCTTCTAGATAGGTGATGAGGAGCCACTTCCCATTCTTTCGGGTTGGGTGGCCACAGATGGTAGCGTCTTAAATCCTGGCATTGAGGAGCTGCCTGTCGGTGGTTTTGCGGCAGAATCTTGGGACGTTTATAAGAATTCGGATGCTCAGGATATTTCCAGCCCTGTCCCGATGGCTTGCCCGACCTCGGCTCTGTGTGAAATCTGGGCCGCTTTAAAGGCCGTCAAACATTCGGTTCGCCTCGAGGGTCTCGTCGCAGATAGTTAGCAGACTGCTGGCGGGCTTCTCGAAGAGAGAGCCTACTGCGTTGCGCCCGATCAAATCTCGGCACAACTCTGGCGTCGGGAGTGGAATGCTCTGGACGACCAGGGCTTGGTGCCTGAAGATTCGGTGCCCGTTGTGAAGACAAAGTCCCGCATTGCTGCTCCTCAACGGCTGGCCCTGGGGCTCCTGGGGGCCCGCCATTGTCTCGCGAATAAGGCGGCGGACAAGTGCGCGAGGGAAGGGGCCGAGCCCTGTGCTTCTCTTCGCTGGAAGGTCGAACGAGCGAGGAATGCCTTTGTGATGCAGCGCCGGGCCCTCGGCTACATGAGCAGTCTCGTGGTCGAACCCAGCGGCAGCAAGGGGGCGACCGCCTCCTTCCGTCCTCGCCCAGGCGGCTTCGGAGAGGTATACGCAGTCGCCTCCCAGCTGTGGCTCGCGACCGAGGGCCTGGCCACCGGTTCGAGCTGCTCAAGGGAGGCCAGCGGCAGTGCTGCGGGCGCGCTAGATTGGCAAAGCTTGTTGCCGGGCTCGCACTTGCTTAGCGCCCAAACCCTTCCTGGCTGGGGGGGGGGCTATTTCCGAGGGGGGAGCGCGTCCAAAGCCCGAGGCCTTGCTTCGGGGTGAGGGGCTGCTCGAAGCTCCGCGGGGTTCGGCCTCGCAGGCCGCCCGTGAAACGGACCCTGCCTCCTCGTCCAACGCCCCCCCCTCTCTCTTTTTTTTTTTGTTTCTCTCTCTCTCTCTCTCTCTCTTCTTTCTCTCTCTACATATATATATATATATACACATATATAAACATGTATATGCATGTATGTATATATGTATGTATGTATGTGTATGTATGTATGTATGTATGTATGTATGTATGTATGTATGTATGTATGTATGTATGTGTGTGTATGTATGTGTATGTATGTATGTATGTATGTATGTGTATGTATGTATGTATGTATGTATGTATGTATGTATGTATGTATGTATGTATGTATGTATGTATGTATGTATGTATGTATGTATGTATATATACATACATATATATATATATATATTCACAAGACTTGAAGTTCGCTGCGCTTCGCCTTAGAGTCTTCGCATAGTGCATGGTGGGGGCGATGCGCGGGCCGAAGGCGGTCTTTGCGCTGGGCCAAGACGCGCGG
>CAUYUJ010019931.1:0-7500 GCA_963575745.1 Prorocentrum cordatum | reverse complement strand
CAGCCTCTCATCCAGCGTCTGCCTGGTTGCCCCCCCCTCCCCTGGGACCTCAGGCGGTCTGCCGGAGACCCCGGTGCGGCGAAACGTCGGCCGTCTCGCCTCCTCGGGCCGCAGAGTGCCCGAGGCCTCCCCTGAGACCCATCGCCGCGAACAAAAATACAGTGCGAGGGTCCCCGGGCCTGAGTCCAGGCGAAAAACGCCTCGTGTGAAAAGACTGAGCCGCCAGGATCTCAGGGTCTCTCGAGTCGTCCACTGCCCACGGGGCGCGGGCGTCGTTTTTCGCAGCGTGGAGCGCCAGAGGTCTGGACCCCCCTTCCTCGGGGCCCGTTTTTCACACCGAGTCGTCTTTGGACCCCCCCGGGGCTGGCGACAGCGAAAGCCCCTGGAGGCCGACATTGGCCAAACTAATCGCTCCGCCGGGATCTTTCCGCAGCGCGTGGAGGTCTGGGCTCGGACACCCCACGGACCGCCGCCGGGCCGCCTCGCGCGGCCGCCGCCCTTAGCCTCGCAGGGCGTCGCGGAGCCACCGCGGCGGTCGCTCGTGGCCATAGGCCCGCCGCTGCCGCCGCTGCCGCCGCGGCCCCCGCCCGAAGGGCCGGCGCCGTGTCGCCCCGGCGAGCGGGCCCCCTGGCGGCCCCCGCCCGCGGAAGAAGGAAGGGCGGGGCCGACGCGGCCACTGGCCGTGGTGGCTCCCCGCGGCGCCGGGTCTCGGAGGCGCCTCCGTGCAGCCAGCGTCGCCTCTGCAGCTCCCCGCCCCCCAGGCCCCTGGCGTCAGGGTTTTGTCATAGCGCCGACCCCCGAGAGGTCTGTATGCCCATTCCCCAGAGCCGTTTTTGGACGGCCCCGGGGCCCGGCAAGGGCCCCCCCACGAGGCCAAAGGGGGGATAGCCCTCCTCACCGAGCGCGTTCCACTACTCGCAGAGTGCCCACTTGCAAACGTCCGAAAAACACCTGTCCGCTTCGACGTGATTTCTCGTAGATCCTCCGCGGCGGATCTAGGCCATTTGCGAGTAGCCACTTTGGCGAGTAGTGGAACGCGCTCGTCGACCAGGGCTCTCCGCCCCTGCTGCCGCCCCCGCCGCGCGCCCGCCCGCCCGCGGACCGGCGGGCGCCCACCGCCGCGGCGACGCCCCCGCGGGCCCTGGGCACCCCGAGGGGCGGGGGCCTGCAGAGGCGAATCAGAGCCCCGAATCATCAGGGGTAACTCGGGTCAGGGATAACTCGGGTTCGTTTTTCGGGAATCCAAACCCGAGTTACCCCGGACCCGAGTTACCCCGGATAACTCGGGCGTCCAGAGCCCCGAATCATCAGGGGTAACTCGGGTCAGGGCTAACTCGGGTTCGTTTTTCGGGAATCCAAACCCGACTTACCCCGGACCCGAGTTACCCCGGATAACTCGGGCGCCCAAGCGAAGCTGGCTGCAGGGAGGGGCTCCGAGACCCAGGTGAGGAAGAACGGCGGGGGGGCTATCCCCCATTAGACGAGCGCGCTCCACTCCTCGCAGAGTAACCGCTCGCAAATGGCCTGGATCCCCCGCGGGGGATCTACGATAAATCACGTCGAAGCAGACGGGTGTTTGTCGGACGTTTGCGAGTAGGCACTTTGCGAGTAGTGGAACGCGCTCGGCGACCTTGGGGGGTGCTCCCGGGTCTGGGGCAGAAGGATAGGGGGGGGGAGGCTCAGGGGGGGGACGCAGCGACCGCCAACCGCCCACTGATCGCCGATGGTGGCCTGATGGCCCCGCCCCGCCCAGGAACGTGTGGATTCGCCATCGGCGGGCCTGTCGCTGATCTATCGGCGATGCATGGCCGATTCCGGGTCGATGTCTCCCACCCCGAGCCAGTCCCCCTTCATCATCGCCCCATCACTGCAGCCCGGAGCCCCAGAGATCCGCGGCTCCCAAAAGGTTGGAGCGGCTGTTTTTTTTTGGTCATGCTCGGCTTCCGGAGGCTCTCACTGGGGCACTGAGAACTGGCCCTGGCCCTGGACCTCCAGTTGGAGTGGCCGGATGTCTGGAGCTACAGTCGGGGCGCTGAGGAAGGAACCCTTTTCGTTGGGGAGTGGCTCGGTGTTCCTTAGTTGTTCTGCAGTTCGCCTCTGGTTTTGCTGAGGGTTTCGATGGGCAATCGAAGTTTGACTTATGGGGAAAGGGGCCTCGTTCCTTATTTGGGGTTCCTTAGGTCAACGGCCCGACCGTAGTGCTCAGCGTGTCGCGCCGCCCGTTCTGGCCCACCGCGTTGCGGCGCGAGGCGCTGGCCACGTCCCAGCCCCCGAGCGTCCGCGGTCCGAGCCCTCGGCCCTCCGTCCTGCGGAGCGGGGCGGCACGCTGCCAGCTTGCAGGGCGTACGGCGTGTCGACGGGGCCGCCGCCACGACGTCAAGCAAGAGCTCCTGGCCGTCCGTGTGTCTCGGGGATCCGATCGCCCACGTCTTCGACAGGGCTCCCCGGCGAGCACTTGCCCTGGCATCCGCCGATACCGGTGTGTGTGCGAAATAAACGACCGTGGCACGCGGAGCGCGCCAGACGGTTCACAGTTGCCTCCACATGACAACCATATCATCGCACAGCCATCGCACGCACGACATCGTTCGGTTCACAGTTGCCCCCACATCACAACCAGATCATCGCACAGCAATCGCACGCACGACATCGTTCGATTCACATGCCAACATCATCGCATCACAGCCTTTGCACGCACATCTTGGCAAGGAAGATGGTGTGAAGTCTCCCTCACCGCGGCTGGCAAAACATATCACAGCCTCTGCACGCACGTCTTCGCCAGGGAGATGTTTTCATGTGTGCCTCACTGGGCCTGCCCGAATCATATCACAGCCTCTGCACGCAAGGTCTCGCAAAGAAGATGTGGTCGCTTCTTTGTCGCCGGGCCTATCCCTCCCCCCTCCCTCGCCCGCCGCCCCACCCTCCCATCCTCCAGCCTCCAATTCAAAATCGTCCGCACTCGTCCGCAATCCTCCCGCCGGAGGCCTCCAGCACTAGTCCCCAGACGCCTCCGCTCGAATTTGATATCCTCCGCACTCGTCCGCACTCCTCCCGGAAGCCTCTGGGAGGCAGTCCAGAGGCCTCCGCTGGAATTTGACATCCTCCGCATACGTCCGCACTCCGCCCGAAAGCCTCCGGAGGCACTCCCCAGAGGCCTCCGCTTGAATTTGAAATCCTCCGCATTCGTCCGCACTCCTCCTGGAGGCCTCTGGAGGTGCTCCCCAGAGGCCTCCGCTCGAATTTGAAATCCTCCGCAGTCGTCCGCACTCCGCCCGAAAGCCTCTGGAGATACTCCCCAGAGGCACTCCTTCGCACTCCATTTGAAAATCATCCTCGTTCCTTCTCCTCGTCGCCCCTCCTCCTCCTCCATCCTCCTCATTCCTCCTTTTCCTCCCTCCTCCCTCCCTTCCTCCTTCCTTCCCTTCCCCCCCTTCCCCTCCGAAGTGCAGAGTTGTTCCTCCTTTCTCCTCCTCCTCCTCCTTCTCCTCCTCCTCCTCCTCTCCTCGTCCTCCTCCTCCTGATTCCTCATTCCTCATTCCTCATTCCTCATTCCTCATTCCTCATTCCTCCCCTCCTCACCCTCCTCTTCCTCCCCCCTCCTCCCCCACTGCCTCCCTCCCCCCTTCCCTCCCCCTTCCCTCCCCCTTTCCCTCCCCCCCCTCCCCCCCGAAGTGCAAAGCTGTTCCTCCCTCCTCGTCCTCCTCCTCGTCGTTGTCGTCGTCCTCCTCCTCCTCCTCCTCCCCTCCTCCTCCTGCCTCCTCCACCTTCCCTCCCTCCCTCCCTCCCTCTTTCCCTCCCCCCCCTCCCCCCCGAAGTGCAAAGCTGACTCGTGGGCCGGGCAGGTCGGCGCTTCCGCCTCCACCCAGCTTTGCTCCATGGGGGGGAGGGGGGGGAGGGCGAACACGATTTTTGGGCTGTAACAGATGAATGCGAAAATGTGGCCCCACGTGCGGGCGAATCTCATGGGACCGAGAATGTGGCCTCACGCGCGGGCGAAGATAATGGAAACGATACAGTGGCCTCACGCGCGGGCGAAGATAATGGACACTCCGCCGTTCCAGGAGGAACCTGTTTGAGCGTATTCTGGCCCCGCGCCCGTTTCGCGGCACACCCCTCACACGTTTCGTACGACACGCACGATCATTACTTCTAATGCAGAACGCCATTACCTCATCATATCGACGGATGGTCGTTTTTTACGCACGCCCCGGTACTACTACTACTACTACTACTACTACTACTACTACTACTACTACTACTACTACTACTACTACTACTACTACTACTACTTCTACTACTATTACTAATACTACTACTACTACTACTACTACTACTACTACTACTACTACTACTACTACTACTACTACTACTACTACTACTACTAACTACTACTAATAACTACTACTACTACTACTGCTACTACTACTACTACTACTACTACTACTACTACTACTACTACTACTACGACTACGACTACGACTATGTTGTCTACTTTTACGTTTACTTACTACCATACCATACTACTACTACTACTACTTACTACTACTACTACTTACTACTACTACTACTATTACTACTACTATACTACTACTACTACTACTACTTACTACTGTACTACTACTACTACGACTACTCTACGACACTACTTGCTACTACTACTACTACTACTACTACTACTACTGCACCACTAATACTACTACGACTAAGTACTACTATACTACTACTACTACTATACTACTTTATACTACTACTACTTTACTACTACTACTACGTACTACCGTACTACTAATACTACTACTACGGCTACGACTACGACTACTGCTACACTACGACTACGACTACGACTACGACGACGACGACGACGACTACTACTACTGAAACAACAACTACTACTAATGCTACTGCTACTACTACTACTACCTACGACTACTACTACTACGACTACGACTACTACTACTACTACTACTACTACTACTACTACGACTACTACTACGACTACTACTACTACTACTACTACTACTACTACTACTGCTAACTACTACTACTACTACTACTACTACTACGACGACTACTACTACTACTACTACTACTACTACTACTCCTACTACTACTACTACTACTACTACTACCACTACCACTACTACTACTACTGCTTACTACTACTACTACTACCATACTCTACTTACTACTACTATACTACTACTACTTACTACTACTACCACTACTACTACTACTACTACTACCACCACTACTACTACTACTACTACTACTACTACTACTACTACTACTACTACTACTACTACGACTACTACTAAGACTACTACTACGACTACTACTACGACTACTACTCCGACTACTCCTATGGCGGTGGCTGCTGCTACGACTGCTACTACTACCAATTCCATGCACACCTCACGGGCTAGCACCACACTAACACTGGTACTAACCCGAGCAAAGCCACTAATACTGCTGATGCTGCTAATCGTTGCCGGCCACCGTGCCTCGAGGCACGAAATGAGGCGTTCTCAGCTCCTTGAGAGCCCGCACTGGGTGCTGGTAATGCACTTGGGCGGTCCACAGCCCCGAGTCTGGGGCAGGCTCCCGGGCGCTCCTTGGGCGCGTCGCGTAAAGGTTCCAGCGTCCCGCGCTCGGCCGTTTCGCGAGAGACCTCCTCAAACTATTGCCCCACTAGGGTGGCATCACGAGGGCGCGTTCGGGGTTTCTGTAGCCAACATGGTCCCGAGACCGCCAAGAGCCTCGCAAGAGGCCCTCCAAAGATCTCAAGACGCCCCCAAGAGGCCGTCAAAAGGCTCCAAGGAGGCCCCCAAGGGCCCCCCAGAAGGCCCCCAAGGCGACCTCAAGCGGCATTTCAAGAGACCCCCGAGAGGCCCCCAAGAGGCCTGGTATGTATCCAATAATAGGCGTCTGGTCCACGACCCAAGCACTGTGGCTGGATGGGCGAAGGCCAGCAAATTTCACGACATCAGCTACTGACAATCCTCTTGCCGCTTCTGCTCCTGAATGTGTCGTTCGCCCCCCGCGTCCGTATACAGCTCGACCCCCTGCTCTGCTACGTCTGCCTTTCCTTGTAATGCTGGAACTGTGGGAAAGCCGGCCTTTTGTTGATTTTGTCCAAAGTTCAAATAAAGCTCGCCAGGGAGTTCAAATAAAGTCCCAAAAAAGTTCAAAACCAAAGGCGCCGATTCTGACCCCCTCACCGACTCGCCCTCACGGCGCCCATTCCCGGGGACACCCGTCAAGCGCACCCAGGAATCACGTTTGCACTGCGATGTACAAACTGACCGATCTGGCGAAAAACTCGCGCTCGCCTCGGCAGCCCGCCCGAAAGACGACAGCGAACACAACTTATCAAAAACACCCTCGGGCCACAGGGCGCGAACAGCAATATGAAGCAGAGCACGCTCGAACCACGTGGGCAACACGCGAAATCGCACGCACCATGACCACGTAACGCGCGACAGCCACAATATTGCGTCAATAATTCGCATGGAGGTCCTCATGACCCTCCTCTTACCCCTGGACCTCCCCCGCCCTCGCTCCGCCAGTCCCCCCCGTCCCTCCTCGGCGCCCAATCCCTCCCGGGAGCCATCGGCCTCATGCCCACCCTCCCAGTCCCCCTCCCCCGCTTCGCCCTCGCCGCCGCCTCCAACCCCCCGACGCCGCCGCATCCACGCGCCCTGGCCCCATCCCATCAAGCGTGCGCCGACTCCTGACTGCGATCCCCCTCCTCCTCCTCCTCCTCCTCCTCCTCCTCCTCCTCCCCCTCCTCCTCCTCCTCCTCCTCCTCCTCCTCCTCCTCCTCATCTTCCTCCCGCCGGGCTTTACGTCGATGTCTCGCCGGCGGTGCCCCGAAGGCTCTCGGGGGCTCTCGAGCCGCAGGGCCCACGGGTGCGAGACCGCGGCGAGAAGCCCACCCCGAAGACGGGGTCGGGGCCCGGCAGAGTAGGAGGGGTCGGCTTGCGGGGGGGGTCGGGCGCGCGGGAGGCGGGCGGAAGCGTCGCCGGCGCCCCGCGCCCCCGGGGGGCTCCATGTAAGATTTCCCAGGCTGCGCCAAGCGCGCGCGATGCTTGCCCGCGCGCTCGCATTCGCGCGAGCGCATCCTAAGAAACTATGATTTGGATCGGAACCCGGCGACAGAGGGCATGGGGCGCCTGTAAAGGCTGCTCCTGGGGGCGATTGCTGCTGGCTCGACGCGCGCGATATGCATGTAACGACTTTTGGAGGACGGGCGCTGCGCCGGCCAATCCATCGCGGGAATGGCGCGGTCCGGGGCGCGCGGCCGTCGCGGCGCACAGCGGTCGACGCGGCCGCATGGGGCGCGCGATCGGCCGCGCGGCATTTGCGGGCCATTCGGCCGACGCTGCCGGGTCGCCCTCAAACAGCCCGCCAGGAATACGCAAATGCGCAATGCGCCAGCGCGCCGCCAGGATATCGCCCTGAAAAAAAAAACATGTTCACTCTGAACGCCGACTGCGCGCC
>CAUYUJ010019930.1:0-167938 GCA_963575745.1 Prorocentrum cordatum | reverse complement strand
AAGCACTCCTCCAACCACAGAGTCTTCCAGGAAGAGCCTTGCGTCGGAAGTTGCCAGGGACAACTTAGCCCCAGGGGGGCCAGGCTAACAGCGATGTTGCTTAACGGTGATGTTGGAAACCGAATTGTGGGAGGTCATGAACCACACCTTCTTACATTTCCAGTCTGCGAATGGATCGAGCCAGCACGACACAGCGAATTGCTGGAAAGCGCTAGCAACATGTTCCCCACACTGGCGAAACCGACGTCGCCGTGACCTACGACGCCGTTCGCTCGTCTACGGGGCCATGAGATCGGGGAGATCTCACAGCCTCGGGCATGACGCGGCACACTCGTATGTTGACGACCTGCGCGCTAGAGTTCCTGGTACATACCACGCGGATCGTTCCGCACCCGCTGCTGGACCTACCGGACGTACCCACACACTCCTACATCCCTCCGCGGAACTTTCAGCAAGTTTCGCCCGCGCAGTGTCGGCGCCCTCAGACCCACAAATCCCACCAGCCCTTTGGGCGTAGGTGGTCTCACGAGGAGTTCGTCTTTTCCTCTTCCAATGAGGTTTGGGGGGAGGGCGCGAGGTGGCAGAGGGTCCTTTTACACCCAAGATGGCTCCAAGAGGGCCTCCGATGCTAAAAGATGGACTCCAAAGCGGCTCAACATATCTCAAGATGGTTCGAGATAGCTTCCGACATACCTCCAAGATGCCCGATGAGGGCAACAAGACGGTTCCAAGTGCTCCCTGAGCCCCATCAAGACCCCCCAAGAGGCCAACGTCAATCAAATCCAGTGAAAAATCAATGATGCGTGCCTTCTCGCCTTTCCGCTTCCGATGCGCTTTTGAGGCCTCAAGATTGCCTCAAGATGGGGCCCAAGCGGCCCCCCAGACGGCTCCAAGAGCGCCACAAGAGGGGCCCAACAGCACTATTGAAGGGGTGCCTAAAGAAAGGACCCCCCCTCTTTTGATCGACGCCCTACAAGCTGGCCCCAAGAGGCCTCAGAGGGCCCCCAAGAGGGCCCGAAGAGACCCCGAGACGGCCCCAAGAGCGCCCAAGAACGCACCAAGAGCGTCACACGAAGGCCCCAAGACGCGACTTGCCTCCTCCTCCTCCTCCTCCTCTTTCTCCTCCTCCTCCTCCTCCTCCTCCTCCTCCTCCTCCTCCTCCTCCTCCTCCTCCTCCCCCCTCGCTCCCCCGTGGGCCCCAGAGATCTCTCGTTGATCCTGGTTGCCCCTCTGTTTCACTATATTCGGGAGACGTAAGACTCGGGTTCGGGGGACTCGGATTGGCTCGACAGGGCCGTCATGAAAATGACGAGACGCGACCCAATCCGAAATCCCACCAGCATTGGGCGTAGGTGGTCTAGAGAGCTTTCTCTTCCAACCCCCTTCTTGCCCTTCGGGAAGGACTTTATCACTGTCGTTATTAACATACTCCCCCTCCCCCAGGCGACCGGCAGCATACCAGGAACCATGAGGACACCATGCTCACCCCCCACACCATCCCTTTCAGCAAAACAATACAAATTTCAAACCGCCTCCACGTTTGCATCCTGCGCGGCCAACCCGATGCGCCCCCCCCCCCCCCACACACACCATCCTGGTTAAAACACAATACAAAGTACACATTGGGGCAAAATTTTGGGTCATGTTTGTGAGGCACGCGAGCACTTCGTATGCTTTTGACAGCGACGGCGGGGGTGTCAGCATATTGCATGCTGTGCGCACGGTTACCATCCTTCATACAAAAACGATGCAAAATGCACCTCGCGGCGAAATTTGGATCGTGCGCGGCCACCCCGCAATCACTGTCAAGTGTTTTTGGGCAGGGACAGAGGGGGTGTTGGCGTATGGCATGCTGTGCGCAAGCCCACCAGACACAATGACGGGCATTGGTTTGCGATAAGGATGGTGGTGGCCGACCATGTTTCCCGATGTGTGCTGTCACGTACGCAGGCGCACCTCACACACTTCGGCGCGTTCGCCGAACGCGGCGCACCTGGCGCGGCTGGAGTATGCGGCACGCCTGGCACACGCGGAACACGTGGCACATCTGGCGCACCAGACGTGGCTGGCACGCTCGGGCCCCAGGGGTGCATGGCGCGCGTGGCGCGCCTGGCCCGCGTACCCTCCAGCGGCGCGCACATGTGGTCGGTTTGGGTTCCCAGTAGATGCCCATCCAAAGACGACCGCTGAACATGTTCAGCCTCGGGTGTTACTTATGTGTTGGGAGGGCGGGTGGGAGTGAGCTACACGGCTTGCTATCTAAGGGGTGTCTTGATCACTGTTCCTTATTAGTGTACACCTCGTCCCCCAAGCGACAAGGGGCCAACCAGGCACCATGCCGACACCATGCCCACCCGCCCCCCCACCATCCGTGTCAAAAAACCATACCCACCACACTCTGCCTCCACATTTAAAGCATGCGCGGCCAACCCGATGCGGCACCCCCACCATCCCTGTAAATTATCCTGGAGGAGGACCCAACCAGATGCAGTTGTGAGTACTGCAATTGTGAATATCTTCTTCGGTGGCGCTCCCTATGGGGCCACGAACCGTATGAAGGTGTGCCGAATTGTGTGGCGTAGCCTCTGCAGGGGGCTTCCCTGGGAACCCCGACGGCAGCGCCCGCGCGCCGCGACGCCCATGTCGGCACGCCCCGCACGAGGATCGCGCCCGCTTCCTCCCCTCCTTTTTCCTTGTCCTTTGCCCGCGCACTCCAAAGTCCAAGGCTTCGGGCGCAGCGCAAGGCGGAACCCTCGCGACGCGCGCGAAAACGCCTTCGGTGGAACCTCTATGGGGCCACGGAACGCGTGATGGGGTGTGTCGGAATGGGTGTGCGGGACTCATGCGGGCACACCCACTGGGACCTTCGGCGGAGCTCCCTATGGGGCCACGAAGCGTGTGAAGGGTGTGCCGAAACCGGTGTGCGGGACGCATGCGGGCACACCCACTGGGACCTTCGGTGGAGCTCCCTATGGGGCCACGAAACGTGTCAGGGGTGTGCCGAAATGGGCGTGCGGGGCGCAAGCGGGCACACTCACTGGGACCTTCGGTGGAACTCCCTATGGGGCCACGAAGCGTGTGAGGGGTGGGCCGAAATGGGTGTGCGGGACGCATGCGGGCACACCCATTGGGACATTCGGTGGAGCTCCTATGGGGCCACGAAACGCGTGATGGGGTGTGTCGGAATGGGTGTGCGGGGCGCGTGCGGGCACACCCACTGGGACCTTCGGTGGAGCTCCCTATGGGGCCACGAAACGTGTCAGGGGTGTGCTGAAATGAGTGTGCGGGACGCACGCAGGCACACCCACTGGGACGTGGAACTCCGTATGGGGCCACGAAACGTGTGAAGGGTGTGCCGCAATTGGTGTGCGGGACGCATGCGGGCACACCCACTGGGACCGTCGGTGGAGCTCCTTATGGGGCCACGAAACGTGTCAGGGGTGTGCCGACATGGGTGTGCGGGACGCACGCGGGCACATCCACTAGGACCTTCGGTGGAGCTCCCTATGGGGCCACGAAACGTGTGAGGGGTGTGTCGACATGGGTGTGCGGGGCGCGTGCGGGCACACCCACTGGACCTTTGGTGGAGCTCCCTATGGGGCCACGAAGCGTGTCAGGGGTGTGCCGACATGGGTGTGCGGGACGCATGCGGGCACACCCACTGGGACCTTCGGCGGAGCTCCCTATGGGGCCATGAAGCGTGTGAGCGGTGTGCCGAAATGGGTGTGCGGAGGAGGAGGGGGAGGAAACAGCGGGAGGTGGAAGGAGGAGACGCAGGGCGTTGTCTCTTCAAAACGAAGACCCAACACCACAGGATGGTTGGGAAAAACGTACAAAACACTTTCCGCCTCAAAATTCGGAGCATGCGCGGCCAACCCGATGCGGCCTCCCCCCACCGTCCCTGTCCCCACACTTGGCGGCGGCGGCTGCGGCGGCGGCGGCGGCGGCGGCGGCGGCTGCGGCGGCGGGGGTGGGGGCGGCGGTGGCGGCGGCGGCGGCGGCGGGGGCGGCGGCGGCGGGGGGCGGCTGCGGCGGCTGGCGGCGGCGATGGCGGCGGCGGCGTGTGGCGGTGCGGCAGCGCTGCGGCGGCAGCGGCTTGCGGCGGCGGCGACTTGGCAGCGGGGGCGGCGTCGGCGGCGCGCGGCGGGCGGCGCGGCGGCGGCGGCGGCGGCGGCGGCGGCGACCGCGGCGGTGGCGGCGGCCGGCGGCGGCGGGCAGCGGCGGCGGCGGCTGCGGCTGCGGAGGCGGCGGCGGCGGAGGCGGCGGCTGCGGCGGATTGGCCCCTCGGGCCAGACTCGGGTGCTACGTATGTGTTGGGAGGGCGGGTGGGAGTGAGCGAGACGGCTTGCACGCAGGGAGGGGGTCAGGACCCCTCCCCGTACCCTCTCCCCTGGGCCTGGACGGGGGGGGTCGCGACGAGTTAGAGGATCCTGTTTCGGCCCCTGGGAGGGCCAATGTTTGCCACCATTCACTCGGATCGTGGCCCCGATGGGGGGGACCAACATAAAGGAACCCCCTCTTTTTGACCGATAACCTCCCAATATTGTTCCAAAAGGCCCTCCAGGGCTCCCAATATGCTCCCAAGAGGGCCCAAAAAGCGCCCCAAGAAACCCCAAGAGGCACCCGAAAGGCCCCCCAAAGGCCCCCGAGCAGCCTCGGAGAGCCCATAATGACTTCCAAGATGGCTCAGATAGCCCAGCCTGGCTCAAGATGGCTCCCAAGATGCTCCAAGCGGCCCCAAAACCGTTCCAAGACGGGTCGAGATGGCCACGGGACTTCCCAAGCCTCCCACGCTGTTTGACTATGCGTGTCTCTTCCTCTCTCCCCTCGTCAGCTCTTATGGGCATCGTTTCTGGATGGGCTGGTGTGGATACTTTTGGGCTGGTGTGGATACTTTTGGGCTTGACAGGGACGGAGGGGGTGACAGCATATTCCCTGCTGTGCGCAGGGCTACCAGCCCTGACACAAAACACAAAACAACATGCACCTCGCGGCTTATTCTGGATCATGCGCGGCCACCCCGCGATCACTGTCAAAATGGTTTTTGACAGGGACGGCAGGGGTGATGGCGCGTGGCCTGCTGTGCGCAGGCACAGCAGACACACTGATGGGCATCGGTTTTCGACCAGGATGGCGGGGGCCGACACGTTTTCCGATATGTGCGTTGTCACGTGCGCAGGCGCACCTGACGCATTCTGCACGTGCCCCGAACGCGGCGCACCTGGCGCGGCTGCAGTGTGCGGCACACCTGGCGCACTCGGAGCACGTGGCGCATCTGGCGCACCAGGCGTGCCTGGCACGCTCGGGCCCCAGGGGTGCCTGGCGCGCGTGACGCCCCTGGCACGCGTGGCGCACCTCGCCCAAACGTCGCGCACCTGGGGCCGGCTTTGGTTCCCAGTAGCTGCCCATCCAAAGACGACCGCTGAACAGGCTCATGCTCGGGTGTTAGTTATGTGCAGGCAGGGTGGGTGGGAGTGAGCTCGACGGCTTGCGGGCGGGTGGGTGTTTTGATCACTGTTCCCAATTAATAACACTCCCTCCCCCACCTGGCCAGCAGCCAACCTGGAACCATGCGGGCATCCCCCCCACCATCCCTGACAAAAAACAATGCAAAATGCACATCGCGGGGCCCACCCTGCCAACACCCTCCACAACCCCTGTCCAAAAACGATGCGAAGTGCACATTGCAGCAAAATACCAAAGAGCGCTCCCAAGGCTCCCAAGAGCGCCCCAAGAGGGCGCCACGAGGCGCCCAGGAGGCCCCAAGAGGCGCCCAAGAGGCTCCCAAGAGACCCCAGGAGGCCCCAAAGGCTCCCCGAAGCACCCAAGACGCTCCAAGAGGCCCCAACTGCCAAGAGGCCCCCAAAACGCTCCAAGAGGCCTCCAAAAAGATTCCAAGAGACATCCGAGGAGACTCTGAAAGGCATTCAAGGAGCCTCTGGCCCTTCTGGTCGCTCTTCTTTCCCTCCTCTTCCTTCTCCCCCCTCTTCTCCTCCTCATCATCCGCCTATTCTTCCTCCTCCCTCCTCCCTCCTCCGCCTCCCCTCCCCCCCTCCTCCCTCCTCCTCCTCCTCCTCCTCCTCCTCCTCCTCCTCCTCCTCCTCCTCCTCCTCCTCCTCAACTTTCTCTCTCCTGCTCCTCCTCCACTTTCTCTCCTCCTCCTCCCCTCCTCCCTCCCTCCCTCCCTCCCTCCCTCCCTCCCTCCCTCCCTCCCTCCCTCCCTCCTCCTCCCTCCCTCCCTCCCTCCCTCCCTCCCTCCCCTCCCTCCCTCCCTCCCTCCCTCCCTTCCCACCCTCCTTCCTCCTCCTCCTCCTCCTCCTCCTCCTCCTCCTCCCTCCTCCTCCCTCCTCCCTCCTCCCTCCCTCCCTCCTCCTCCTCCCTCCTCCCTCCTCCCTCCTCCCTCCTCCCTCCTCTCCTCCCTCCTCCCTCCTTCCCTCCTCCCTCCTCCCCTCCCTCCTCCCTCCTCCTCCTCCCTCCTCCTCCTCCCTCCTCCCTCCCCTCCTCCCTCCTCCCTCCTCCCCTCCCATCCCTCCTCCTCCTCCTCCTCACTCCTCCTCCTCCTCCTCCTCCTCCTCCTCCTCCTCCTCCTCCTCCTCCTCCTCCTCCTCCTCCTCCTCTCTTCCTCCTCTTCGCATTGCACTTCCATCCTCTTCCTCTTGGGGTATCACTGTGTTCCAACCTGTGTTCCACTGCATCTGGCCCACATGCCTGATCAGGGGCAACTCGCCTGGGCATAGTTTCT
This sequence comes from Prorocentrum cordatum, assembly GCA_963575745.1. Classification (NCBI taxonomy): domain Eukaryota; class Dinophyceae; order Prorocentrales; family Prorocentraceae; genus Prorocentrum; species Prorocentrum cordatum. The sequence continues at coordinate 161,196 of CAUYUJ010019930.1, read as the reverse complement.
GGATGGGCTGGTGGGGTTGCTCGTTCGATTGCGAGAGCAAATGGAAGTGCCGCGCGCCGTCCAAAGCTACAGCTAACTAGCAACAGCCTAGATTGCACGAACACCTGGTGGGGTTACTTTTTTTTTGGTCGCGGCCGCGGGCGAGAGCGCAAGCGGCGAGTCGTAAGTCTGGAGCGCGGGCCTACAAATTGACAACCTGGTGGGGTTACGCGAAACGTCTGGAATTTGACGCGAGGTCCCGCGGCGAACATCCTACGAAAATTGGACCGCCCAAACCCAGGACACGGTCGTCACAAGGCGCCGGCAAACCCGAGTTCCAGAGTACTCGAGTCGTACGTTTTTCCCATTGGATGTCTCTGCGTCCCTTTCCCGTCAGCTCTCCTCGGCAGGGCTTCTGAATAGGCTGGCGGGGACACGCGAAGCGTGAAGCAGTTCAAGATCGATACCAAAACAAACGACTTGTCACATCATATGTCTCGCCGGCGTCCGCAGACCGCGCCCCCCGCGCGCGCCATTGAGCATCTCGCCATCGCTCGGACATCGATTCCCAGTACATTTTGTGGTTTCGTGCGTGCATTGTTGTCGAAATATGACCCCGAAGGCTCTGCGATGGTTCTCGCCGAGAAAACATGCACGCGTCCGAGCGATGCCAAGGCATTGGGCTTGGGGGGCAAGGGGGGAGAGGGGGCGTCAAGTGTTCATTCCGTGTAAAGATGTAAGCCTCACCTTCATGGGCCCTCCTCCTTCTCCTCCCCGCCCTCCTCCTCCTCCTCCTCCTCCTCCTCCTTCCCCTCCTCCTTCCTCTGCTCTTCCTCCTCCTCCTCCTCCTCCTCCTCGTTCCCCTCCTCCTTCTCCTCCCCCCAGCTGCTCCTCCTCCTCCTCCTCGCCCCTCCTGGAGGAAGGCCCTGTATTTTGCTGGTTCCGTTCTGCATGCTTTTTTGCTGGTTCCAGCTCTGTCTTATTTTTCTGGTGCCGTCGCGTCTGTTTCTTCGGCCCCGGTTCCACTTCCGATCATGGATCCGTTCCTCTTTACCGTTTCCGGAAACTTTTGCTTTGTCACCGTTTCCGCACTCCAGAAACAGCTTCCAAGAAACGGTAAAATCAGCTACGCCACTGTTTCCGAGGCCCAATGAGGTCCTCACCCCCTGAAAAGGAAAACCAGCATAAGCATAAGCTGTTGGCGCTCCGCGCGGATTTCTTGGATCTGACCTGGACCCCCCTCCCTGGCGCGCCTCCGGCGCCAAGGGCGGCGCCGGAGGCGCCGCCAGGGGGGCCCAGCGCGGATCCGAGAAATCCGCGCGGAACGCCGAAAGTTCATGTTCTGTGCTGGTTTGTCTTCTTCGGGAGGCCACCGATCATCGTGGTGCCTCCAGCTGAAATCCGCGCGGAACGCCGAAAGTTCATGTTCATGCCTTTTTTCTTCTTCGAGAGGTCACCGATCATCGTGGTGCCTCCAGCTGAAATCCGCGCGGAGCTCCGAAAGTTCATGTTCATTCTTTTTGCTTCTTCTTCGAGAGGCCACCAATCATCGTGGTGCCTCCAGCTGAAATCCGCGCGGAGCTCCGAAAGCTCATGTTCTATGCCGTTCTTGCTCCTTCGAGAGGCCACCGATCATCGTGGTGCCTCCAGCTGAAATCCGCGCAGAGCTCCGAAAACTCATGTTCTATGCCGTTCTTGCTCCTTCGAGAGGCCACCGATCATCGTGGTGCCTCCAGCTGAAATCCGCGCAGAGCTCCGAAAGCTCATGTTCTATGCCGTTCTTGCTCCTCCGAGAGGCCACCGATCATCGTGGTGCCTCCCGCTTGCCGCGCCACCTCGGAGCCCCCCCCCCTTGGCCCTCGGGAGGGGCGCGCGCCCCTGGAGCGGCACCTGGGCCCTCTCTGCAGAGAAGCTGGGGCCTCCGTGGGCCAGGGCCACCACTGGCAGCTGCGGGAGCACAACTAAGCAGTCACCGTGCTGCCAGAGGAACGCATGTTTTTATGTGCGGCCATAACGAGCGTCATGGGGGAGGGGGGGGACGGGAAGGGGGCACGACGTAGCGCACCCCCCCACGACTGTGGTGCCAGACGCAGTGCGGGGGGCGCACAAAGGGGGGAGGCGTTACGTTATGGGGGTGGGGATGGGTGGGGGGGGCGGGAAGGGTAGGGGGCATAACGCGCGTTACGGCCCAGAGGGTAAACAAACAAACGCGCTCTCTAGGGAACGCGAAATAGGGAACGAAGGGGCCTTCCTCGGCCACGGCGAGCCTCAGCTACGGATAGGCTCCCCGATCTAGATCTGAGGCGCGGCCCGAAAACCGGAGCCCCTTGCGAGCCCAGAGTGGCACTTCTCTCGGCGTCCTGCCTGCACGCGGGCGTACGCTGTCGGAGGTCCGCGCGGACTTCCTGGCTCGGCCCTGACCCCCCCTGGCGGCGCGGGGGGGGGGTCCAGTGCCGATGCAAGAAATCCGCACGGACGTAAGAACATCTTTGCGCCGATGATGCTTCTTGTGCTTCGAAGCGGTGCATCTTTTGCTGGTCCAGAGAAACTCGGCGTCCATCTGCAGTTCCGGAGTTGGGTGCTGGCTTGCCGCGCGAGTCACCTAGGAAGGAATAGCACCGATCGTCTTCTCTGCGGTGGTCTCTGGAATGCAGCCGTAGTGCACCATAATGTGTATTGCCCCCACGGCAGACAGAGACAGCGCCGCCACGCATTCCAACAAATTGACATTGCCGAGGGAAAACCACAGAGTCCCTTGAAAGATATAGAAGAGGCCTCGGCCGAATGCTGTTGTGAGGAAGGGGCAGTTCTGGATCAACAAATCCTGGAACTTGCTGAAAGGCCCCAACATCTCAATCACATCTGGGCTTGCCTCAAATAACATAGTGACCGACGCAAATATGAGAATGTACACCTGCAATATGTACGTCACTGGGTCGAGCATTGAAAAGAAACTCACAAGCCGGAGAAGGGCAAAAAAGATGCAGGCGCAGCCGGCAACAAAAGCCACAAATCGCACCATACCAGGCGCCTGCTCGATCACGCCCAACAGGGATCCACGACCGTCGGTGTACACTGCTGTTCCAGCAATGCACGGACCACTATCCATTGCCCAATCTGGATCGCCAGGATGCGAATAGTTGGCAACGTGGCCTGGGCTCCTGCGGTAGCAGTTCGCGCCGTACCTGCACTTCCGGCGATACGGCGCCGATGCCACTGGCGCGGAAGACATGGCGCCAGCACCTGCGCCCGCCGTGGGAGAACACACCGCCCTTCAGCCAAAAAACAACGTTGACATCGCCGGTTTCGGTCGTCCTCAGTCGCCCAGTGCCCAGGGACCGTCACACTGCGACTCAGAATTGGTAGTCCCCAAACGTGGTGGTGACAGCACCTGGCGGTGAGTCTCGGGCGATTGAGTGTCACCACCCGGTTTCGGGGACCCGTGTGGTTTTTCGAGGATGTCCCGAAAGCTGGAGGGTCCAGGAGTCACGAAACCCAGCGGTGACCCCGTGTTCCAAAACCTGGCGGCGACTTTCTGGGGATTCCAGGTCACTGTCACCACCTGATATCTCACCACCTGGTCTGGGGGCTCCCAACAGAAGGAAGGGGACAATTCCTGTGGAACGCCCCAGGATCTAGGACCGGTGTCCTTCAGGATCTGTCTCCTTCGACGGCGACAGCACCCAGTGGATTGGGACCGCGCGAATGGAAGGGGCGAGAGTTTTGTGGGCCTTGGAAATGGTAGGGCGATTTGCACCGATCCCACACCTTTGGCGCTTGACTGCGATAGCGGTGCAGGAACCGCTCACCGCAAAGGGAATGTTTACCAGCTTTTACGTAGTTACAATGGGGGCCACGATTGGGGGTCACGATGGGGAGCCACGACGGGGGGCCACGATGGGGGATCGGGACCAGTACACAAGAAACCTTACCCCAACCCTGAGACCCCAGGACGTCCATTGATTTTTAGTGTGGGAGCGTCGCGCCTTCCACAGCAAAATCATCGAAACCATAGAAACCCAGGGCGCCCTGGAGGCAAGCAAGGTGTTTCTTGGCATGGGCCCCCACTGTAGGATGAGGCTGGGAAAAAGATAAGGAAAGAGGCAGGAATATACGGATAAGGACGACAACGGGAGGCAATGGGAAGTAACGGGAAGCATCGGGACGCCACGGGCTGCCCGCCCGACTCAGGATCAGGCAACGCAGCTGCTAAGTACAACCCTTACAGACGAACTTATTCTCTAGATTAAAAGAGCACCGCACTAAACAAACACAACGACGCAACCAAAAGGACAACTTCGAAACGGAACCGGTACAGCCATCCCGTACTGTAAGGACGCGAGGAAAGCATGCAAGGGCCTTGGAGGCCCACATGAACGTTTGTCGAACGAGGTCGGCCAGCGAAAGCTGCTCAGGATGGGCCGAAGGGCCAAGGATGCAAGGGTATCCTTGGAGAGGTTTCCCATCCTTACTCTGCAGGTTGACTGTAGGTAGGGGTGAGCACAGCCATGTGTAACTTCGTCGGCTTTTATATACAAAATATCGTGACCGTCTGGGCCAAAGCTGTAGCCGGAATGGAGGCGAGAGCTCGACTCCTGAATCACTTGTGAGGAAGTCTCAGACGAAGGGGCAAGGATGCCCATCCTTACTCTGCGGGTTGACTGTGCAACAAAACGACCCGGCCAGTTCCGAGGCCAGCGAAGGGCGGGCGCCTCGGAGGCTCGGGGGGTCCGAGGGTGCCCCGTCCAAGACGCACGCCAGACCCCCAGGGGCGCCCGCGAGGAGCATCCGGAGCGCGCCCCCGCCCCGGAGAGGGCGCCCCTCCCTGGGGCCCCCCTCGAGAAAGCCCCCCAACAGCTGTCCGAGCGACTCCAATGAGCGGGTTGTTATTCTCCTCCTCCTCCTCCTCATCCTCTTCCTCCTCCTCCCCCTTCCCCTCCCCTCCTCCTCCTCCTCCTCCTCCCTCCTCCTCCTCCTCCTCCTCCTCCTCCTCCTCCTCCTCCTCCTCCTCCTCCTCCCCCTCCCCTCCTCCTCCTCCTCCTCCTCCTCCTCCTCCTCCTCCTCCTCCTCCTCCTCCTCCTCCTCCTCCTCCTCCTCCTCCTTCTCTCCCCCCCCGTGGAGGCTGTTGTCCTTTTCAGATTTCTGGCAAGTTTACTTGCACGGCATCCCCCCACTCCACCGCCACTCCAAGCAGCGCTGGGCCGACAAGGCGCGCGGAGGAGGATGGGGAGGAGGATGAGGGGGAGGAGGAGGAGATTGGGGAGGAGGAGGAAAGGAGGAGGGGGAGGAGGATGAGGATGATGAGAAGGACGAGGAGGAGGAGAAGGAGGAGGAGAAAGCAGAAGTGCCCAAGATCGATGATCCTCAGAACGGAAGTCAGCGCCACCGTGTGCTCGTCCACCGAGGCCCATCAAACGCGACGCGGGCGGCACGGGCTGAGTGCCATCGGTGGGGCCGACCAGGGAAGGCACACGCTGGGCCAACACACGTCCTGAGGCCTGAGGATCGTGTTGACGAGAGCGCCTACAGAAGCGATCCAAAGAGGCCCACAGGAGAATCTCAAAACATCAAAAGGATGGAGCGGGTAGTAAAGGGGGGTGGGGTAGCGAACTAGCTCTCGAGGCTGAGTTTCTCCGCGTCTCCCGGCGCTGCAAGCGCCAATGTTGTGGTTATTGTTGCTGCTTCTGCTGCTTCTGCTGCTGCTTTTGTTGTTTATGGTGTGGTTGTTGTTGCTGCTGTTGCTGTTGTTGTTGGTGGTGGTATTGTTGTTGATGGTGTTGTTGTTGTTAATGTTAATGCTGTTGATGTTGTTGTTGTTGTTGTTGCTGTTGTGTTGCTGTTAGTTTGTTGTTATTGTTGGATACTCATTTCTAGAAAACAATGATTGTTGATCTCCAGAAGCGGTTCCGCGCGCTCTCGCCTCGACGCCGGCTATAATTTCTCTGAAAGCGAGGCTTCCGCGCTAGCGTTGGCTTGAATGTAAATGTGGGCGCTTGGAGGCCCGGCTACAACGACAAGGGCTCCCGCTCGATACTTCCTCACAAGTTACCCGGAGACACCCTGGCCAGAGAGGCCCCCGAACTTAGGAACGGTGCTCTCGCTCGAGACTGCCTCGCAAGTCAATCAAGTTGGCGGAGGCCCAGCCACGACGATAAAGGCACTTGCTCGATACGTCCTCACGATTTACTCCGTGAGCCCCTGGCCAGGAAGGCCCCCGAACTCAGGAAAGGCGCTCTCGCTCGAGAGGTTCTCGCGATTCTGTCAAATTGGTGGAGGCCCAACTACGACGACGAGGGCTCTCGTTCGATAGTTCCTCAAGATGCATTCCCAGGAAAGCCCTGGCCAGAGAGGCCCCCGCACTAAGGAGTGGTGTTCTCGCTCGAGATTCTCTCGTACTTCAGGCAAGTTGGTGGAGGCCCAGACACGGCGACAAGGATTCCCGTTCGATATTTCTCTAGATGTATTCCGAGAGCCCCTGGCCAGAGAGGCCCCCGAGAACTCAGGAACGGCGCTTTCGCTCGAGAATTCCTCGCACTTCAGTCAGTGTCCGATAAGGAAGATTTCCCTCCCAAAAGGGGGGTGCAATCGAAGACGAAGTGGGCGGGTGTCGAGGGTTGGGATATACAGAATGTAAGACACGCGTGGCAGTAAGTAAGAGCGAACAGTCTTAAACTGATTGTTGTTGTTGTGGTTGCTGCTGTTGTTGTTGTTGTTGTTGGTGTTGTTGTTGTTGTTGTTGTTGTTATTGTTGTTGTTGTTGTTGTTGTTGTTTTCGTTGTTGTTGTTGTTGCTGTTGTCGTTGTCGTTGTCGTTGTCGTTGCTGTTGCCGTTGCTGTTGCTGTTGTTGTTGTTGTTGTTCTTGTTGTTGAATGTTAATTACTAAAGAATCATTATTGTTGGAGCCCTTACAAGCGCCCTGGCACTCTCGCCGAGGCGCCGGCTACATTTTCATAGAAAATGAAGCTCACGCTCGAGCGGTTTGGGGGTCCGCCCAAGCCGGCCCCCCAACAACGACAACGCTCCCGCTCGAGACTTCCTCCTTTGTTGCTCAGGGCTGGTGTTCTTGCTCGCCGCCGAAAGCCGCCGTCCTAACAAAACCAGCGCTCCCGCTCGATACTTCCTTCCGTTTTACCTTGGACTGGCGCGCTAGTCTTTCTCTCATCGGCGCCGCCCCCAACAAAACAACGCTCCCGCTCGATGCTTCCTCCCTTTCTTACTCAAGGCGGTGCTCCTCCTCGCCGCCGAAAACCGCCGCCCCGACAAAACCAGCGCTCCAGCCTGAGACTTTCTTCCGTTTTACGCTGGACTGGCGCCCTCCTCTCTTTTGAATTGGCGCCGCTCCCAGCAAGAACAACGCTCCCGCTCGAAGCTTCCTCTCTTTTTCCTGAAGACGGTGTTGTTCCTCGCCGCCGACAACCCCCGTCCCGACAAAACAACGGCTCCCGCTCGATGCTTCCTCCCTTGTTACTCAAGGTGGTGCTCCTCCTCGCCGCCGAAAACCGCCGCCCTGACAAAACCAGCGCTCCAGCCCGAGACTTCCTTCCGTTTTACGCTGGACTGGCGCCCTACTCTCTTTGAATTGGCGCCGCTCCCAGCAAGAACAACGCTCCCACTCGAGATTCCCCCTCTTTTTCCTAGGGACGGTGCTGTTCATCGCCTCCGACAGCCCCAGTCCCGACAAGACCACGGCTCCCACTGGATGCTTCCTCCTTTCTTACTCAAGGCGGTGTTCCTTCTATGCGCCGCTCCCAGCAACAAGAGCAGCCCTGCTCGAGACTTCCTCCCTTTCTACTCAGGGCCAGGTCCTTGCCTCACCGCCGACAGCCCCCATCCCCACCAAGGCAATCCTGTCGTTCGATATTTCCTTGTGCTTTACCCTTCGCTGGGGTTCCACTGGCGGTCTCGCCTCGGCGAAGCAAGGCGCGGGCATGTGTTTTCGAGGCGGGATATGTTGAAATTCCTCGGAGGAGGTGTTTGCAAGACCTCATTGGGCGGGATATCTGGGCATGGGAATAACGGTCCCCGCTATAGAACAAGAGTCCCCCATGATGTGGATGGTTATCATGATGGTCGTATGCTTCGTGTGGAAACATCGCGCGTGAGGGTAAAAGTATTGTTGTTGTTGCTTTGTTGTTGTCATGTTGCTGATTCCCCTTTGCAGAAAAGAACAACGCCACGCTTCGGTGATCCCAATGCCTCACGTGACTTGCCGTCAGCTGCTGGCCCAGCTTCGGCCGGACAAATCCTGCCTCCCCCCCTATACCTTATACAGCTGGAGCACTGGCCAGACCCTGAAATTCGGAATCTAGGCGAAGACGCTGAGCTCGAACAACAAGTGGCACGCGTGCCCTGGCTCTTGCACAGTCGAGGAGAGAAAGAGGAGGAGGGGCATGTGGGGGGCGAGAGGGCCAGGGAATTGGGGGCCAGAGCCAGGGGGACGGAACCACGAAACTAAAGGGTCTGGGGCGAGGAGGGCTGGGGCCAAGGCCAGGGTCGGGGCGAGTGGGGGTCCAGGGCCAGGGCATGGGGACTGAAGCTCGGACCAGGGGCCAGAGGTCCGGGTTCGATCCACGAAAACACACGGTCCGGGGCGAGGAGGGCCAAGGCCAAGAAACAAGCTGAGTTCAGCGTCCGTGCGTCCTCCCACCAGAAAAGACAGAACCAACACAGTTCACGGAGGAGCCATCCAGATCAGACATATGGTAATCAGTTCATTTCTCCCCATCGTTCTCCCCATCGTGTACACTTTTTCGATACCTATACCACTACCCTTCGGGTGAGAAGGAGGTTGTGGGTGGGGAAGAGGGGGGGAACCAGCATCTGACTCAATCGATCTCACTATCGATCTCATCGATCTCACTATCGACCTCACTATCGATCTCACTTTACGGGACACCACGGGACACCACGGGACACCGCAAGGGCCACCGCCGGACGGACGGACGGAGGATAAACATTTGTCTTGACTTCGCCCTAGCAGCGGCGGGTTCATTCCTCTCGCGCGCCCACGCAGCTTCGCCTCGCCCGCACGCACGACACGAACGAAACGCAACGATTGCCCGGTTGGGGGTCTCCGTTGCACTGCGACCTCACCCCCCAACCTCCGATGCGCACTGCTCTCCTGTCTCCCCAGATTCGGCCTGAGCGGGTCAGCTTCTCTGCCGCATGTATTTTTTCGGGTGCACTGACGAGCAGCATTTGAACGTGTGGTGTTCTTTTCCATCGGAGCGTTTTAGACGTACAAACTGCTGCTCCCGCTGCAACGTTGGTCTTATTTCAGATTCGGAACTTTGCCCCCGTCGTTCAGAATGGCGCTCTCGCCTCAGCGCGGGCCATATTTAGTTTGTCGATCCCCTTTCCCCTCCTCCGCCTTCCCTTGGCCATCCTCCCGCTCCTCCCACTTCTGCTCCTGCTTTTGCGGCTGTTCCTCCTCATCCTCCTTCCTCATCGTCCTACTGCTCGTCTTCCGGCTCATCCTTCGGCTGGAACTGTGGGTCTGGCGCAGATGGGTCCGCGGGGAGAGGTGCAATAGCACCTGCAACAGTTAGTGCCTTGGTGCCAACGCCTGCGCGCTGGATGCAGTGGCTGCGCGTGAAAGCTGTTGTGTAATTACCGCGGGATCGTGTCGCGTCGACCCTGGCGTTGGTTTCTGACACCGCGGGGATCGTTCAACCTTGAACAGTCGGTCGTTTCCGAAACGTCAGGTCGTTCAGCATCGATCGATTATGGGTCGCTGCACGGTGGATACAGTAGGGGCTCGACCACAAGAAACCCTCCACAAGAAACCTAACCCTGAGACCCCAGGGCGTCCCTTGATTTTTGGCGTGGGAAAGTCACGCTTGCCACAGCAAAACCATCGAAATCCAAGAAACCCAAGGCACCCTGGAGGCAAGCAGGGTGTTTCTTGGCTTGGGTGTCGCCCGCGGAGCAGCTGTCGCCCCACGCAGGTACGGCGCGCTGGTGCGCACGGTGCTGCACGGCGGATGTGAGCGACTGCACCTCGCGCAGCCGACGCGTCTGCGCCAGACCCACACTGCAGCCACCGCGCCACCGCGGGAAACGCCAGAGATGGAACCCAAAGGGCCTCTCTGGCCACGGCGAGCCTCGGCCACGACCATGTTCCGGGGGTTGCTAAAAAGGTGCCCTGGGCCCGCGGTACCCCCAGCTTTTCGTTCAGTTATTGAGCCCCTGGAGCCCTGTGAGCCTCGCGACGGTGGCTCTAGAGGCCGTGGGGACCTCCTTGGAAATCCTGGGGGCACCTTGAGCTAGGGGCACTTCAAGCTTCGGTGGCAACTCATGGGAGCCTCCCATACCATCTTGTCGGCTCTTGCGGTTCGACACAAATCGACGCTAGTCGAAGCTAATCGTCGCTAAATCGATACTAACCGACGCGAGCCGACGCTGAATCGGCGCTATCCCTTTGACTCCCAGACGCTGATCGACGCTAAAGACGGAATCAAAAGGGTATACCAGGCTCCCATGATTTGCTGCCGAACTTCTAGCAGCATCCGAATGCTCCCCGACCAGAGCCCGAGGGGTGGCCCGAAGCCAGGAGCCCCATCCTGAGCCCAAAGCGGTTCTCACTTAAGCGCCTCGACTGTGCTCCAACTCAGGCAAGGACCGACCACAACGAGGTTTAAAACGAAATGGCGTTTACAACGAATAACGAAACGAGGGAGGCCCGACGTTTCAAACGAGCGTTAAAAACGAAGCCGTTGCCAAACGAAAACGAACGACGAAACGGGGACTTTGCAGCAACAACGGAGAAAAAAACGAAACGAAACAACAACGAAAGTCGGAACGAACAACAAACACAGTGGCCCAAACCAAGCGACACAGCTTTGCGGTCGGTCCCTGACTTAGATCACCCTCGCCCGCCTTCGCGTCGTCGGAGATGCTCTGCCAGGTGCTGTCCGACATCGGGAAGGTCTCGGCCTTCATCCTGCTGGGCCCGTGGCGGGAGAGCAGCGGGCCGCCGCGGGGAGGGCCGGGGCACGGCGCGCGCCCTCGCCCCCCGGGCTCGAGCCCGCCCTCGCCGGCCGAGAACTCGGAGGGGCAGCACAGCAGGCCTCGGACCAAACATAGGACACTCTCCTGCCACGTTCACCCGAGCGGAGATCAAAAACGGGTCTTACGCGAGATGACGTAGCGACCTTACGCCGAAGCTCACGCGACGGGCGTGGCCCCAATAGGGAGCTCCACCGAATGCCCCAGTGGCGGTGTTAGCTCCACCGAAGGCCTCAGTGGCGGTGTGCGCACACGCCTCCCCCACACAGCACAGCGCTTCGTGGCCCCATGGGGAGCTCCAGCGAAGGTCCCAGTGGCGGTGTTCGCATGTATCTCTCCCGCCCAGTACAGCACTTCGTTGCCCAACAGGGAACTCCACCGAATGCCCCAGGGGCGGCCCCGCCTTATTGCGGAGCACCCCTCACACGTTTCGCGGCCCCATAGTGGGTTCCACCTGAAGCCCAAGTGGCAGCGCCCACATGGCGCCCCCGTTCCATATCGGCAAACCCTTCGCATGCTTCATGGCGGGCACTCGTTATGCTGGCCTTCGTGAGTACCCCGCACTGCTGAACTAAATCGGTGTCAAACAATTCCTGTGATGTGGATGCCTCCCGCAGCCCAGCACTTCGCTACTGGGATCGCATTGTCCCATGCCTTCCAGCCACGAAAGAAATGAGAACATTGTCAATGCCACCGTCATGCTGGATTTCCGCATCGTCGTGATGCCATCGCATACTCAGTCTGTCGCGTACGTCACATTACCACCCCTCGGCCACCGATGCATGCATGAGCCTTGCATGCGGGAGGCCGCGTGGGCAGACGAGCGCGCGACTGGCAGGACTAAATCCGCCGGCCCCCTTGTGGGGCCACCAGGCTGTTGGCCGAGGCTTCGCAGTTTCCTGTGCCAGTTGCAGCTTCCAGATTCCACTGTTACAATTCTGCTTCTTGCTGCTTACTGTTCCTTGTTGACTTCTTGCTGCTTACTGTTCCTTGTTGATGGACCGCGCGAGGGGGGGAGGCCCAAAACGGGCATTTTTACCACGCCCTGGGATGGTTCTCAGAATTTCTGGGGGGGTAAAAATTGATATCCCTCACGCAGATCGGCGGGGTCAGGGTCCAAAAACACAAAGGATTTGCCACATTTCAGACATTCGGTGGCACCCCTCACGCAGATCGGCGGGGTCAGGGTCCAAAAACACAAGGGATCTGCCACATGTTTCAAATTTGCTGGCGCTCCTCTAGCAGATCGGCGGGGTCAGGGTCCAAAAACACAACGGATTTGCCACATTCCTGAAATTCGGTGGCACCCCTCGCGCAGATCGGCGGGGTCAGGGTCCAAAAACAAAGGGGATTAGCCACATTTTTCAAATTTGCTGGCACCCCTCACGCAGATCGGCGGGATCAGGGTCCCAAAAAAGATTTGTATTTTTTTTTTGAAATTCGCTGGCACCCCTCACGCAGATCGGCGGGGTAAGGATCCAAAAATACAAAGGATTTGCCACATTTCTAAAATTTGCTGACACCCCTCACACAGATCGGCGGGGTCAGGGTCCAAAAACACAAAGGATTTGCTACATTTCTGAAATTCGGTGGCACCCCTCACGCAGATCGGCGGTGTCAGGGCGCAAAAACTATACGGATTTACCACATGTCTGAAATTCGCTGGCACCCCTCACGCAGATCGGCGGGGTCAGGGTCCAACAACTTACGAATTCGCAGCATTTCGGAAATAAGGTGGCACCCCTCACGCAGATCGGCGGGGTCAGTGTCCAAAAACAAAAAAGATTTGCTACATTTCTGAAATTCGGCGGCACCCTCATTCAGATCGGCAGGGTCACGACGTCTTACCAATCGCCAGGTGTGGTAACCCCTCTGGGCATCTATTGGTTTTGCTCAGTACGAGTCGGCCTCGCATGAAGTTCCGATACTGCTTCACGACAGCGCAAAGGCCTCATGACATAGCTGTTGCATAGCGCATGCTCCGAGAGAGGGGGCCGGCGGCAGGGGAAGAAGCCCTCACGGATAATAATGAATGGGCAGGAGACCGCACCAGGGGGCAACTGAGTAAATGTGACAAACTGGCTTACGCTACATCGTGGGCTCGCGCCTCGCTCGCACCACGTCGGAACTCGAACCTCACATGCCTGCCGTCCACACCGCTGTCATCCGCATCGATGCGCGGGAGGTGTCTGTGCTGACGCTGACATGTAACGTTGTCCCGGCAACTTGACATGAAACAGACGGGTCCCGACAGAAACGGGTCCTGGACCCCAGGGCACTCTGACGCCCCAATGTTCGTCCTGAGTCGTGTTCTGCCAAACCGAAGACCCGTGGAGGGCCCCCAGGGGCCACAAAATGCGACCAACTCAGGACCCACTTGCCTCGCGTCGACGCATCAGGAGAAATCGAAACTGCCATAGCACACAAACTCGCGGGTGTCCGCGTGAATTCTTGGATCGGCGCTGGACGCTCCTCCGTGGCTGCGCCAGAGGCGCCGCCAAGGGGGGCACAGGCGCAGATCCAAGAGATCCGCGCTGGCCTCAGAAAGCTTATGTTTACGGCGTGCTTTGCTTCGTCGATCCATGGCGACACAGGCTGGACGCCTCGACGCCAGGAAACGGAGGCGAAAGAGTGCAGGGATCTGCTGTATCTGCTGAATAAAGGAGGAGGACGCAGAGGAGGAGGAGGAGGAGGAGGAGGAGGACGAGGAGGAGGAGGAGGGGGAGGACGCACAGGAGGACAGGACAGGACAGGACATCTGCATAAGGGGATCAACGTCAATACCTATGATGGGCCCGTGCGCGCGACTGGTCAAACCCCCTGCGATTAGGTTGTCCAGCAGCCCTGACTTCTCATTCGGGCCGGCAGGGGGCATACCCCGAAGCTTCAAGGGGCGGGCTCCGATGTGGCCCCATAATTAGGCTCGCTACCTTGTGAGTACGAGTCCCTGCGGGTCAGTGCGGGGGGGGCAGCTGTTGGCTTTCTCGCGTGCCCAAGACACTGGGGACGCGCTGGGCGACCAGGGCTGGGGGGGGAAACGACGACATGACCACCCAAAAAGGAGAAAAAGAGGGAAATCGGGAGGCCCCTGCGTTCCAAACTTTTGCTGGGGGTTCCTAATTACATTATACCTACGACCAGCTGTTTTTAGTTCTACTCTAGTCTCTCCTCTCTCTCAGGAGCCCAAATATCGATGGATCAAGCCGCCCAGAGCAGCTCGCCTTCGTGCTCAGCCCCTGTTCGCGGTCGCGTGCAGTGGCAGTCCGGCTCCCCGCGCTGTGGTCCACCACGAAAAGCGGCGCAAAGGGCCCTCCAATTTCATCCAAAGTCTCTAAGGAGGCCTCCTAGATGGGGTCGGCGCAGATGGGGTCGGAGGATCGCGCCGCATCGCCGATATGTCGGTGATGCGCCGGCGATGCATCGGCGATGCATCGGCGATGCGCTGGCGATGCGTCGTCGACGTGGGCGATGCACCGGCAACGTCGCCGCGAAGCAAATCGGGCTCCACACCGAGCCGCATCGGCGATGCATCGGCGATGCGGTGCGACCCTCCGACCCCATCTACTCCGACTCCATCTAGGAGGCCTAGAGTCTAGTGGACGGTCTCGCAAGCCAGCCAGGTCCGGACGGTCTCATCCAAAGTCTCCTGACGGAGGAACAATAATGTAACGATATCGCTGCTCCCTGGACCTCTCCCGGGGTGCGTGTGGGCAAGGCTTTCGAGTAATACCTCGTGGAGGAGAACAACATCTGCGCACATATGGGGGAACAAAAAATGACGTAAATATGAAAATTCTGAGGTCCGCGCGGAGTTCTTGGATCCGCGCTGTACGACCCCCCTCCCTGGTGCGCGGAGCGCGCCAGGGGCGGCGCCAAATGCGCCGCCAAGGGATCCCAGCGCCGATCCGACAAATCCGCGCGGACCTTCGAGTTTTCATGTTTCTGTCATTCTTCGTTCCCCTAACATCTGCGCAAATATTCGCCGGCCCAACGGGCCAGGGCGTGCTAAGATCTCCGGTAACTGGTTAACAGTACTAACAGTATTTCTAGTTCGCGCGCGCGGGGCGGCCCCTGGGGTCGGCAGGACCATAAGGGGTACTAAAACCGTAGGGGTACCAAAACCGGGTGGGGTGGGGCGACAAAACACACATGTTCATCAGAGCACAAATGTTAACTTTGACCTGATCCAATGTGGCCCCCTCGCGCGCCCATGTCTACATCCGTCTCGCCCGCGCGCGTGCGCATTGGCTTCTCACTTTGAGCCCCGCCCTCGCTTGAAAGCCTTCCCTCCCCTCTCCCCTTCCGTCTCGTCATCCTTTTCCCTATCCCTCACCCTCTCCCTCTCTCCCTCTCTCTATGAATATAGTTTTCTTTCCCTCTGTATATACACATGCACATGTATACGTATCATTTTCTCTGTCTGTCTGTCTGTCTGTCTGTCTGTCTGTCTGTCTGTCTCTCTCTCTCTCTCTCTCGTTCCATCTCTTTCCAATCCTCTCGATGTCGCGTCCGAAAACGTCCGAAAACCTCGACACTCGTTTGTTGTAAACGCCCGGAAACCTCCGGAGACCCAAAACGTCCGAAAACCTCGACACTCGATCGATCGATCGACGGCGACGGAGACAGCGACGGCGGCGACGACGACAACGGCGACGGCGGCGGCACGGCGAGGGCGAGGGCGAGAGCGACGGCGACGACGACGGCGACGACGGCAACGGCAGCGGCGGCGGCGGTGACGACGGCGACGACGAGGACGGCGACGGCGACGACGACGACGGCGGCGACGGCGACGACGGCGACGGCGACGACGGCGACAACGGCGACGACGGCGGCGGCGACGGCGGCGGCGGCGACGGCGACGACGACGACGGCGACGACGACGAGGGGATCTGGTGCTCCGAAGGCCGCCCAGAGGGGGCCTTCAACCCGAGCTCCCCGCCAGGGGCGGGACGCCTCGTCGTCGTCGTCGTCGTCGTCGTCGTCGTCGTCGCCGTCGTCGTCGTCATTCGTCGTCGTCGTCGTCGTCGTCGTCGTCGTCGTCGTCCGTCGTCGTCGTCGTCGTCGTCGTCGTCGTCGTCGTCGTCGTCGTCGTCGTCGTTCGTCGTTCGTCGTTCGTCGTCCGTCGTCCGTCGTTCGTCGTTCGTCGTTCGTTGTCCGTCGTCGTTGTCCGTCGTTCGTCGTTCGTCCTTCGTCGTCGTCGTCAGAGTGGTCGTCATCGTGGTCTTCGTCGTCGTCGGAGTGGTGGTCGTCGTCGTCGTCGTCGCCGTCGTCGGTGTCGCCGCCGCCGTCGCCGTCTCCGTCGCCGTCGTTAGAGGTGGCGGGAGAAGGAGGAGGACGAGGAATAGGAGGAGGAGGATCGAGGATCGAGGTTGAAACTTCGAGATTCGAGGGGGTCTTCTGTCGCTTTTCGGCATTTTGGGGCCTCCTTGGGCGTTCTCGTCGCCACGGCTGGAGACCACTCTCAAGAATCTGGCGGAATCAAATATTTTATGGAATGTACCCCTCCCCGGTCCGGTCCCAGTCCCGGTCTGGGCCCCTGAGAAAGGACTGCGAGTCCAGTCCTGGTCCCGGTCCTGGCCCGGGTCCCGGATGGAGAACCCTCATGGATCCCTAGGTATCTTGGACACTTCGTCGGCATTCTTTGGGAATCGTCACTGGTTTTGAAGAATTCTTAAGAAGCCTTTGTGTCAAGCCCCGCTCCATCTCGAGGAACCGGGGCCCGGTCCCACTTTTGGTGCCTGAGACATCCCGAGGAATCCGTGTCCGATCCCGTTCCCAGTCCACGTCCCCGAGGATGGATCCCCAGGAGTCCTGCAGAATCTCGAAGAAATCGTGGGAGCTATTCTACTTGGAATCATGACACATTCTCGGGGGGCCCGAGGAATCTGCATAAACCTTGGGACTTGTTCGGAACCTGTTTGAGACCCCTGGGGAATCCTTACGAATCCTTATAGTTCCTGGACCCTTCCCAATCCGAAGACTCCGGGCCCAGCTCTTTTCCCATTCTGGATGCCTGAGAATCCTTCGACCGTGACAATCCCTAAAAGCCCGGGCCCCTGGGGATTCTGACAAGAAACTGTTCTGAAGGATCCAGAGAACTTCCGAAGAAGTCTGAGGATTCCATGGAACCCGATGGAGTGATGAAGATTTGCGGAATAATCGGTGAAATCCCCAAGCATGGAAAACAAAAGGGCATCAGAGATCCTGAAAAACCTGCAGGGGCCCCGAAGACTTCTGAGGGAACCTGAGGGCACCTAGAGAATCATGAGGGAAAGTCCTGGGGCATCCTCAGGACTTCTGAGGGATCCTCCACACTCCTCCGGAATCTCAAGAATTCCCGATGTTTCAAAAGCGTTTGAGTTCAATAAGGGCAAATGAACGTTTAGAACTTGCGTTTGACGCGTAACAGGTTCAACACGAAATCGAAAAACGAAACGATGCCGCCATGCAGCGAGAAAACAGTACGAACAACGAAACGAACTTCGCAGATCACGTGGGCAACAAAACGGACAACGAAACGAAGACTCGGAACGATGGCTGGGGGCGGGGCCGCATTGGCCGCGGTTTAGCGCCGGGGCAAACGAGGTGGGCGAGGTTCTGGCCAGGGTTTGACGCGAACAAAACGACAAAACAAAGAAAACGAACAACGAGACGAAACAGGCCAGGGCTGCGGCGAAGGCTACAGGGCGAGGGCCAAGGCGAGGGGTGAGGTCCCGCTTGAGGCTTCGGCGAAAATCAACGAAGGACGAAACGAAAGAACGAACCAGGGCTGCGGCGAGGGCGACGGCGGGGCCAGGGCTAGGGCGAGGGGCGAAGTCCCGTCGGAGGCTTGTGCGAAAACAAAAAAGAGAAACGAACAAGCAAACCAGGGCTGCGGCGAAGGCTACGGCCAGGGCGTCCTGAGGCATCCTGAGAGATCCTGAGGAATCCCTCGGGATCCTGATGCTCAGATCCTACCTCGATCCCGAGAAATCCAACCCCGGTCGCGGCCTGGGTCCCGAGATTTCTTTTTTGCCTTGGGCATTTCCGAAATGTTCGGGTCTGGTCCCGCCCCCAATTGGGGCTCTTGATTCTTACAAGTCCAAAGGGATCTCAAAGAATTTTCAGAAACGCCAAAGACTCGTGCAGAGTGTGTAAGGGGGGCTGACGTGGGTGGTGCAACGGCATGCGGACGCAGCCACAAGGGTTTTCGGTGGATTCCTGGAACCACCACACCAACCTGTGAGGGGTGCGCCGAAATGGGCGATCGGGACGCATGCGGGCGAAGCCGCACTGGCCTTCGGAGGAGCTCCTTTTGGGGCCCCGAATCTGGGGAAGGGTGTGCCGAAATCAGTGGCGGGGAGGCCTGCGGGCGCAGCCACTGGGACCTTCGGTGGGGCTCTCTATGGGGCCACGAAACTTGTGAAGGGTGTGCGGAAATGGGTGGTGGGGGGGGGCATGCGGGCGCAACCTCTGGGGCCATCGGCGGAGCCCCCTCATGGGGCTGCGAAACTTATGAGGGTCATGCCGAAATGGGTGGCGCGGAGGCAGGTGGACGCAGCCACTGAGGCTTTCAGTCGAGTTCCCGATGGGGCCACGAGACTTGTGAGGGGGGTGCCGAAATCGGTGGCGACGGGGCATGCGGAAGCAGCCGCTGGGGCCGTCGGTGGGGCTCCCGAAGGGGCCACGAAACGTTTGAGGGGGGGGGGCGAAATGGGCGATGCAGAAGCCTGCGGGCGCAGCCTTTGGGGTCTTCGTTGGGGCTCCCGACGAAGCCATGACAAATTGGACAGGTGTGCCGACAGGGTGGTGGGGAGGCATGCGGACGCAGCCACTGTGGCTTTCGGTGCATCTCCCCATGGGGCCACGAAACTTGTGAGTGGTGTGTTGGTGGGGAGGCATGCGGGCGCAGCCACTGGGGCCTGCGGCAGGGCTGCCGATGGGGCCACGAGAATTGGGAAAAGTGTGCCGAAATGGGTGGTGGAGAGGCATGCAAAAGCAGCCCCTGGGCCTTCGGTGGGGCATCCCATGGGGCCACGAAACTTGCAAGGGGGTGGCGAAATTGATGTCGACGACGGTGATGGTGGCGGCGATGATGGCGGCGATGACATAACCCTGACTATGATGATGACGGCCATGATAACGGCGATGGTGATGATTATGATGATGGTGATGATGATCGTGATGTCGGCGACCGAGTGATGCTGACGATGACGATAAGGATGATGATGAATGATGGTGATGATGATGATGATGATCCGTACGGAGACCACGATGATGAGCATGATGACGACGGTGGGAGGAGAGATGGCGGGGGGGGGGGAGAGGAGAACAGGGGTGAGTGACGCAGGGTGCTGCCTTTTTACAGCGAGGACCCAACGCCACAGGATGGTTGGGGATTTCAGGATCCAGGGGAAATCTGGACCGCCCTGAGGGAGCCTGCGGACTCCTTGGGGAACCTGCGGCCATTGACGCACCCTGGCAAACCCATCACAATCCAGAGAAGTCGCGTGGAACCCAAACCAATCTGGGAAGTCTTGGGAAACCTTGCGGTATCCTCGGGGGGTGCGTCTATTTAGGAATCCGCGCGTATCCTTGGCAATAGTTTACAACGCACCAAACGCCTTCATTACGCAATGTCACGACAGGCGAGCAAAACGAACGCACACATGTTGATGTAACATAACCCACTTAGCACCTAGCCGCCTGCACGAACCAGATGATGGATTCAACGATACACAACGCGGACCGCTGTGCAAACTAATTGAGAATAGAAATGGATAGAAAGGGACAACAAAAATAACTGCGCGCTGCTAAATCTTCGGCAACTCAGGCGAAGCCACCAGAATCCGCACTTCTCTAGCTGGGCGAGGTCCTCCGTGGCTTCAATTGCCCCGTCCAAGCCCCTCAGCCACGACCATTCGGCCCAGCCCGAATATCTCTGGAGAGTCGCCTTTGGCCCATGCAACGTCTTGGCGCACGTGCCGTGCGCCAAGGCTTCCCCGCTCGTTATCAAGGCGATGACCCTGCAAGTGCATAATCCGCCACAGTGCCGTCAGCACGTAGTTGAATGCCCCAATGCTCATGCAGTTTTGACACGTCATCGGGTTGAAAGGGTTCGTACGCCGGTTTCCCGGGAGCTGCCGGGAATTCCTGGGGTGTGTCGCGGGAGTCCCCCGGAAGCTAGGGCGGTCCCAAACTGGCCACGAGGGTCACAAAGCGACCCTGAGACGGCCGAAGAGGGCCCGGAGTCGCCCCAAACGCCTCCCGACCCCCACGATGGCCCCAAAAGCCTCAAGAGAAGCCAAAGAGTACCCCCCCAAAAGGACGAGCCCAAGAGGCCTCTGGCCTCCGACCCACAACCAAAGCACGGTGACGGGATGGGCCGAAGGCCACAAGATAGATCTGGGTCCCCCATCTCCTTCGTGATAGTCACAAAAAAGTTCTTGTCTGTCTTCAGCGGCGTCGGGGTCGCACGGGCTGGCGGCTCGCTGGCGGGTGCTGGTGCCCCCGCGGCGCTGGGCGCCGCGCCTGCGCCCCCGCGCCCATCGCCGGCGCCGCGACCCCTACCCTTGCCGCCGCTTCGCCGGCCGCGGCCGCTGTGGGGCGGGGCAGGCCGCTCCAGGAAGTCAGCCCAAGCGTGCACCCAGTCGCGGACCATGCACGTGTAGACAAAGACCAGCAGCCTGGTGTGGTGGTACATGTCTTTTTCGCGGAACGCCGTCTGCCAGCTCACCCAACGCTCTTGAGGCAAACCCTGCAACCAACTTTCACGGGCTTCGACTCCAGTCTGGCTTGGATCGGCCCACCCATGGTCCTTGCAAACGCCGGGCCACATGTGCAGCAGCAGGGAATCATCCACGGTTCGGTTCACGCTGACCTCCATGGCGGACGTCTGCATGTCTTCAAACCAGCCAGATTGCCGCCACGGTCCGTATGCTAAGTTGTACTCGGCCACTTTTCGCACGAAAGCCGACTGCAGGCCGGAGGCCTTCAAAGCCAGCGTGATATCACTGTGCCCCCGGTGGTACGGGTCGGGAAAGACGACAGCGCTATCCGCCAGCGTGCCTTCGGCGCATCTGGGGCGTGTTGGAATGGGCATGGATTGCGAGGTTTCTTGGGACTTTGAACGGCTGCCCGGCCGCCTTGTCGCGACTGTGTCTTAGAGGTCGCCCTGATTTGTTACCTGGCGCCCCTATTGGCCTCAAGCAGCCCACTGAGGCAACCTGAAACGTGTTGGGCCTCAACATGGCCCCGAAGCCAAGTTCTCATCCTCCGCGGTTTCGGGCGGCCTCGGGGGGCCCGCCGAAAGCCGCGAAATTGCCCAAGACAGACCCATGACGACAAACACGAAACACGTTGTCATTATGGCTCAAATGATCTGCTTCGGGAAAGCCCCAAGGGGGGCGCCCCAAAAAGCCCCAAGAACCGAGGAGCGGCTCAGTGGCGGGGCGAGGGATTTGCCGCAAGCAATTGGATACTTGGTGGGCCCGTGCATCAAGTAATGCGCAGCAGACCGCTGCTTGCCCTCCTGGTCCAGGCATAACGCGAGCACCGGCGGCGCATCCTGGGCAGGTGCGGCGGGCGCAAAACGATCCAAGCCCGAGCCAACCCCATGCCGCAAAGCGTTATCCAAGGACGTCAACCACTGCATTGTGGCGACCCTGTCGACACCGAACCTGACTTTGGGAATCTTGCTGGCTGACTTCTTATCCTGGAGGGCGCCAGGGTCAGGGTCGACGTCGACGTCACCCTCGAAATCGCGATTGTGGTAAAACGCCCTCACCTTGGCCAGCCATTGCATGAGCTCTTTGTGCGTGAACGGCTCACCTGGATCTGCCGCGCGATGGGCAGCCCGCTTGCTTTCCTGGCAATGCACAGACTCACGCACACAGACAGACAACTCACACTGCGGATCATTCACACTAGTGGGAAGCCGCCGGGGGCTATTGCACTCGCCTGTTCGCGCCCAGATTGTGGGGATGTATCAGGCGGTTTGCTTGCGTTGCCCCCTCGACCTCCGCTGCTTTCAGAGCAGATGCCCGTTCGCGATCAGATTGCGGGGATGTCTCAAGCGGGTTGCTTGCTTTGCCCCGCCGACTCCTCTGATTTCAGATCAGATTGCGAGATGTCGTGAGCGAGGCACTCGCTCCAGCACCCCAAGCGGGAGACGCCGAGATGCATTGCACTCGCCAGGTCGCGCCCAGATTGCGGGGATGTCTCAGGCGATTTGCTTGTTTTGCCCCGCAGACTCCTCTGCTTTCAGAGCAGATTGTGAGGATGTCTCGAGCGAGGCGCTTATTTCAGCACCCCATGCAGGAGCCGCAAAGAGATATTGCACTCGCCCAGTCGCGCCCAGATTGTCAGGATGTCTCAGGTGGTTTGCTTGCTTTGACACCCCGACTCCTCTGCTTTCAGAGCAGATAGATTGCGAGGATGTCTCTCGAGCGAGGCGCTTGCTTCAGCTCCCCAAAAGGGGGCCGCCAGGTGGTATTGCACTCGTTGTTGGGATGTCTCAGGCGGTTTGCTTGTTTTGCCCCCCCCCCCCCCCCTCCCCCGACCTCCGCTGCTTTCAGAGCAGATTGTGGGGATGTCTCCAGCGAGGCGGTTGTTTCAGCACCCCACGCGGGAGCCGCCAGGGTGCATTGCACTCGCCCGTTCGCGAGCAGATTGTGGGGATGTCTCAGGTGGTTCGCTTGTTTTCCGCCCCCCCGACTCCTCAGCTTTCAGAGCAGATTGCGAGGATGTCTCCAGCGAGGCGCTTGCTTTGGCACCCCAAGCACGAGCCGCCAGGGGGTGCCTCACGGGCCCCTTCGAGGCCAGATTGCGAGGATGTCCCGGGCGAGTCGCTCGTTTTGCAACCCCGACTCCTCTCCGCTCAGAGCCCCATGATCACCGCGATGTAGCAGCCTAAGGCGCTCGGACACCCAGTCACTCACAGTAGAAGTGCCAAGAAATGAGACGAACATATTGGGATCTGCACGTCTGGTAATTTCTGGTCGCTGAGATCGGCAGTGGTACGTTCTCCCTCCCTCCTCACCCTCGCAACTGCGAAACCCTGGCGCTGTGAACGAAGCCGACGCCGCCCAGATTGCTGAACATGCGGCCTGGGAACCCCAATATGGTCCGAAGATGCCCCAGCCTCCAACGAGTGGACCAGGAAGAGCCCCCCACACCCGAAGAGGCAGGACCACTGTTTGCCCACATGGCGCGGGAAATCTTCTGAGTTACGTGCCACGTTTCCGACCCCCTGGGAGGCTTAAGCCGCCGAGTCTCCGGGAACCCTACATCATCGCGAAGGGCCGCCAGGAATTCTCATGAGTCACGCAGCGGGGGTCCCTGAAAAACGAAACATAATAGGTAAACTGTGAGCATTTCTCAACCCCATAAAAAGGGCCCCTGCGGAGTCCTGAAGAATCCTGCGAAACCCGGAGCAATTCCGCGCGAAACCCCAGAAAACGATAGGTCTCTGGACGAATGGGTCCTATGGGATTATGAAAGGGGCCTTCCTGTGAGATCCTGCGGGGCCCTCTGTCCTCGGAAAGCCGAAGGGGGTCCTGAAGAATTTTGGGGGACTTGTCGAGGATCTTGCGCAATCCGAATGAACCCTGTGGGGTCCTGCGGATATACCCAGAGGATCCAATCCGACAATTTGGGTCTATCCCTACAATTTTGCGTCGCTTCAGTAATGTTTTATGTTTTCCCGAAATACATGTTAGTCGGCGCGATACTCCCGAATAGGATTTCCGGAATCCCGCTTTGTTTTTTTTCCGGAAACATGTGGCCCCCACACACATATATATACATATATATATATGAATATATATGAATATATATATATATATATATATATATATGTGTATATATGTATATATATGTATATGTATATATATGTATAAATATACATATGAATGCACGTATTTCTGTGAATATATATATATGTATATATGTGTATGTATGCATATATATATACATATATGTACACTATACGTATATTTCTGTATATGTATGTACCGTCATAAAATCATATATACATATATATATATATATTTATGTGTGTATGTAGTGTGTATGTGTATACATGTAAATATTTGCATCTATGCATATGCAAATACATCTACATGCACGTGTATGTGTACTTGTAGCATACATACATACATACACACAATTACACATCCATACATACTTACATCCATACATACATACACATACACACATTTACAGATACATATACATAGATACGTACATGCATACATACATACATACATACGTACATACATACATACATACAGGTGCATACCTACAGGTGCATACATGTATGTATGTTCACTGACAACAGTTGTACACTTATGCATACATGCCTGCATACGCATACGTATATGTGTATACTTTTGTACATATGCAAATGTGTAAGCATCTGTACATATCATATAGACCATCGTAACCGACATGATCGCATATGTGCGCGTATGATATAGCATGCCGCAACGTGTTATAATTAGATGGGGGTCGGAATAATACGGGAGGAGGGGGGGGAGCATCCTGACGGGAACAGCGGGTTCAAGTCTAGAATTGCTGGCGCGCATCGTCGGGGAGGTCACGTGTCCCGTCTGGTTCTCCCCCCCTTCTCCTCGTCCCGTCCCCATCGCCCTTCCTGTTCCTTTCAAGCTTTCGTCAACTGGAGTGCGATCGTCGGAATACACATCATGGCCAGCATCGCCATCATCATCGTGTTTTCCTCCCGCCTCGTCTTTCCCATCTGCCTTTCCCGCCTCCTCTCATCCATCATCCCTATCATCCCTCCCATGCGTGTATGCCTTGTTTTCCTCATCATCTAGAGTAACGGGCTTCCAACTCACTGGCTCGAGACCGCGACGCCAGGCTGATTAGACAACGGGAGATATTGCAAGGATGGGAGGGAGAAGACATATGAGTATAACTGGAAGGGGGTGGGAACGGAGAACCGAAGCGATGAGGATGTAGGTGGAGGTGGCGGAAGATGCGAGCGAGTGCACAACAGTTGGATGAACATGATATGGATGGCGATTGCGACCCATTGTCCATCAGACTTCAGCGAACGAGTACCTGTACTTATCCACAAGGGCCGTATGCAGCGTGTTCGGATGCAGCCCCTCAGCTATCGTAGCACACACGCCGATGCCAGACTCATCAGCGTATCCCCAATGATCCTGGCCGGAAGAAATACACGCATTTGGCCTACACCATGTCCAAGCATATGGTTCATGTGTCTGTCATTCGTGCGTCGTGCATGTGTGTGTGTGCGTGCGTGCGTGCGCGCGTGCGTGCGTGCGTGCGTGCGTGCGTGCGTGCGTGTGTCGTGGGGTCCCCTTCTTATGTTTGGGGGGAGATGGGGCACGCAAGTGGTCGAAGCATTCGTGTTCAATACTATGGCTGATGTTTCTGTCATGTGTGCGTCGTGCGTGTCGTTGGGTCCCCGTCATATATGTCGGGGTGGGGTGGGGGGCGCACCTGGCCGACGCAGTTTTCAGTCAGGTGGTTGGATGGTCTGTCATTTGTGCGTCGCTTGTGACGCTGGGTCCCGTTCAATGGTTTTTTTACGGGGGTGGGACGCGCAATTGGCCGACACAATTTTCAGTCATATGACAGATTTTTGTGTCACGTCGCGTGCGTTTTGGGGGGGGGGGGGGGGGGTCCCGTGGCTGGGGGATGAGGAAGAGGAGGGATGAGGTGAGACATCGTGGTCCGTACGGCACGTGCCCTACATTACCGCATTAGCTCACGGTGGTGATGCGCAGTTGAGGGCGCGTATCGTAGGGCTTCAGGTGGTGGAGGCGGGGGATAGGGATGTGTTCGCCCGTGTGATCCGCTGGGTTGCCAGGGGATGCTTCCTCAACTATCTCCAGGAATATATGATGTTTTGGTTTCAACCTCCAGCACATGGTGTCCAGGGCCTCGTACCCCATGGCCCTGTAGAGCAAGAGGTGCCTGCGACCAAACTCTGACAGTCGCTGAGGGCTCACGTCGCAGTCCCAGGCTGCCATCTCCTCGTAGCAGCGCGAGAGAAACTCTATGCAATTCAACCTACAGGCAAGCGCAACTGAAACTCGAGATGCCAGCAGAACTAGCACGAGAGGGGGCTCGAACTAAATCAACAGCCTGCAATTGGGCGTGGGCATTCCTGCCCCGCTCCACCTGGTGCGTGCACGAACGGAGTCGCACTTCACAAGGTGCCGCAGCAGATGCACGAGCACTGGAACTAGGTACCGACTCTCGGCCGCTTTGGACTTAAGTTTGGGAGCTTTCGTGGTCTTATTCCTGAACATGGTGACCGTCAGCTTATTGAACGGAGGGTCGGTACCGATCGAATGAGCAGAAATCGCAATCAAGTTGAGCAACTTGGTCTCTGCCTGTGGCCCCATGTCCACCCTCGCCTGTTGACTGCACCCCCCCTCTCACCCTCACCATCTTCCGTCCCTCGTGATCGTGCTTGTCATAGTCCTCCTCCTCTTTCTCCTCCTCCGCATTCTCCTCCTCCTCCTCCTCCTCATCGTTGCTATTGTTTGAACATGCCCGTTGCCTCCAACGGCGTTGCACGCTTCCCGCCGAGTTCGAGAAACAGTTCCCACAATATGTTTCCACACGCTTCTTGTGCAACCCCGAGGCAACCTGCATGCATCATGCCTGGACGCAAGTAGTTCCAGGTAAACCCAGGAACCAGCATGGGGCTGAAATCCAAATCACCGCCCCCCTGTCGTGCAAGTTCCAAGTATCTCTTTGGGGTGTACAGGTCCCTGCGCCAACCAGCGAACAGATCAAAATTGGGAAGGTCGGCAACAGTGCACGGGCATCTAAAACAGATTGCGGCAGTACTCGGTCCACCCCGCCACCCCTGCACTCCGAACACTTGCTTGTACCAAGCCCAGTCCCCCCTGAAGCCGATCAATACACCCCTCACCTTCATGGCTTGTCCAGCTCTGGCCGAGCGGAGCTTGTCGCCGCGAAATGGCGACCTGGAAAAGGGGATCTGGTCGTGGCGCACGCTAGGCCATTTCCCAGTAAGCCAACAGCTGCACATCCACCCAAGCACCGCCCACACCTCGGGGTGCGTGCGGCGGGGATCGGATGTCTGGCGAGCGGGTGGTCAGTGGGGTTCCGTTCGCGCGCATGCACGCGCAACACAACTGGCCACCATCATGCAAGCATATATGCTTGCACGCGTTTGCTTTGATGGAGTCCACTATACTGGGCCCAAGTCAAAGCAACCGCGTGGTGGGATGATGGTGGTCGGGTGCGTTGCTACGCAATGCCGATCGGATGCACCCGCGACCGAGCATTTCAAACACAGCACCTGCTTAAATGCGCATCTGCCATGGCATCCGCACTGGCAAACACTGCGCTGCCCAAAGCAGACGAACCACCATCGATCTCGGCACCTGTGGACTGGCATTGAGTGCGGAATCAGGAAGGAGTTTGATGCGGAGTGTGGAGAGGAGGGGAGCGACGGGGGCGGAAGGAGATGGAGGAGAGTGGGGATATATTTGCATACCCCCACCTCCCAGTCAGCGCCGTGAGGGTCCACAGGTAGACCGAGTCGCGGGTGTTGTATGGCGCGCCATCTCCCCATGAACCACATACTACGAGATTGGTCGGATCGACATCTGCGCCAATCCGCTCCAAGTACTCATGCACTGCTGGACGCAACGGCTCCTGATCGCAACTCCGACCCCGACGCAAACAACATAAAAATATGTCACGTGACAGATTTGTATGTCACCTTCATCCGTGAACCCACCCATTTGGACGGATCATCTGCGTCACATCATCATCAGCAGCATCAGCAGCAACATCATCAGTGCCATACACATCGTCACCACCATCATCATTTTCGAACTCCAGAGCTCATCATCATCATCACCACCATCAACATCGTCGTCTCCATCACCATCGTCGTCACCATCGTCGACATCATTAGTCAGCACCATCATCAACATCACAAGCATCATCCAGTCCACCCAACGTCGATCCCCATGCGAGTCCTGACGCGGGTCGTAAGATGTCCAATCTGATACTGCAGAGCCTGCCGAAATCTTGGCATCGAGCACCTCTGTCAGCAGCAAAAAATTCACAGTTCGAACTACTTGGGCACCAGCCCGTCGATCCCAAAGCGGTACGCGTGCCTGATACGGTGCTGGCATCCACGTTTTCTGGCGAGGGCGGTAACACATTGAAAGTTGATGTCACCCCACGCGGTCCAGGCAGTCGAGACTACAGTTGACACCGTAGCATCACTCAGCAATCCGATTGACTGAAACGCGTGGAAGTGGCCAGTCAGTCGGGGGAGGGGCATGGCTTGCATTTGTCAAGCAACTGTCCTTCTCGAGCTTCCTGCCCAAGTCCCTCAACGCGTTCTGTCGTGTTGTTTTCTTAGCGCCGACTCGGCCCCACGACCCCAATGCATCGCACCGTACATCATCAGCCACGCTTGCACGTGCACCAGCGCCAACTTCGATCGAGCTGAGCCTGTTCCTAGCCCAGAGACGGTGCAGAAACTTGCTGGTCTCGCCTGAGTGCTGCTGCTGCCGATGATGCTTCCATCGCTGCCGCACTCCTGTCCGCTTGGGAGGCATGCGGGCTCCAAAACTGGGTCCTGATCCGAAACTGCGACATGTTTCGAGCGTGCGAATGCGAAATTCTAGAACGACCAGTGGTACGATTTGCGTTATATGATTTATTGTTGTTGCGCCCCCTGCACGGACCCACGTCACTGCGACACCGCAGTGTACAGAGAAACTCCTGCACGCAAAAAGTCGGCGTGTGGTCATCCCACCCCCGAGTCCCACCACGGCCATCATTATCATCAGTGCCATTACTGGCACCAGCATCATGATACTCGCCCCTCCCACCATGCCATCGTACCACAAGCTGTCAGCGAGCAGAAGGCTGTGATGTCAGCCGCCTTGCGTATATAAAATCGCACCTCGCCCTCGAGATACAGAACGCTGCAGCGCTGACCGCCGACGTGCGTGCATACACCACGTCGGTCTGCAAAAGTAATGCAATCTTCCGGGGCCGCCGAGGGCCGACAACGACGACAGGCGATGTCGACGGACGAGGATAAATAACTACGTCGGCTTCGCTGACGACGATCGACGCCGCCAACGAAGCCGACTACGGACGATTGGCGATGAACGATGGGCAACGTGCGGCGGAAATCAACGGGCGACCGACTGTTGGTTTCTGGTGTACATGGTAGATGCGCATTACTTTTGCAGGGAGTGAAAGGCCTAGCTGGCAACCTCTGAGAGCTTCTTGAAATCGTTCCAGCAGTTGCGCTCGAAGGACTTCCAGGCGGCCTCGACCATGGCGAGCTCCGCCTTCACCTTCGAAGTGCGCTGAAAGATCTCGTCCTTCGTGAGCACTGCCTTGCTCGGACAAACCAATGGCGATGGGGAGCGAGATGGGGAGATGGATGAGCACGAGGAGGTCGATGATGAGGAGGGACAAAGGAGGAGGAGGACCAGGAGGATGAGGAGGGACGCGAGGAGGATGCGGAGCACTACACATTGAAGCTAGAGGAGGGGCATGAGGATGGATCGGGACGAGGAGGAATAGGATGCTGAGGAGGAGCGAGATGGGTAGTCGTTAACAGTTGCATTATGGTGGTGCTTAAGCGCTCACCACGTCGCGCAACGCGATTCCCGTGCAATGATTGCACCGATCGGTCCCCGAGGTCATCGCGCGCGAAGCGCTGTCATCTTCGCGCCACCGCACCGTCGGATGCCCGCGCCTCAGGGACGAGGTTGATCAGGATGATATCGATGAGGACGGGGAGGAGGGAGATACGGAGGAGGAGGAGCATGATACTGGCGACGGGAATTTAGCTTGAAACGCACGGCCCCGCGCCTTGGATCCAGGCTTGTTCGCGAGCACACCCCGCACGAACGTGCTGATGAGCTCCATCACCTGTGTGGGCCCTCGCGCACTTTCCTCGTGCCGCCGAGGACTGCAGCCCGAGAGGGCAAATCATGTTCTCGGTGGCATGGGGGAAGTTGAGCAGTGTCACCCGTTGGGGGCACCGAGACAATGAAACCATGCGTGTTAGGTCAACCTGTGTGGCAATGCCACTGTTATGGTTTCGTGGTATTCTCGGTGCACCTTCTTGCTCTCGGACTCGATGAAGTGGCCCGTCTCCTCGGGGTAGCCGCGCGCAGCGAGGACCTTCCCGACGTTCGGCACGTCGGTCTCGCATACCGAGCGGT
This sequence comes from Prorocentrum cordatum, assembly GCA_963575745.1. Taxonomy (NCBI): domain Eukaryota; class Dinophyceae; order Prorocentrales; family Prorocentraceae; genus Prorocentrum; species Prorocentrum cordatum. The sequence goes on along the minus strand of CAUYUJ010019930.1, from coordinate 130,990 downwards.
AGGCGATGGTCTTGTTCTGGGCGTCGCGGAACGTTTTCTCCATTTTCTTCCTATCATCATTGAGCTCCATCTGGTCGGCGCGCTTCTTCTTCTCGGCGTCCGGATCCTCGATGGGCAAGTCCTTGATGGAGTCGAGGAAGGCCTCCTCGTCATCCCTGGCCTTCTTCTCCTCCTCCGCCTTCCTGGCCTCCTCCTTCTCCTTCTTGATACGTGCTCGCTCCGCTTTCTGAGCGACCTTGTCGTCATGCTGAGGAGGATTCTCCTGCGCTGAGATGCCGCCGCTGATCAAGCCGCTGCTGTCGCTTGAGCTGCCAGTCATGGCCTTGGTCCACCCGTCGAGGCCTTTGAGCATCTCCTGGGCTAGAGTATACCGGATGCGGGTGGGGGCGGGGGCCAAGTGGGAACCTTTCCAGACCATGGAAGACCGTTGGGTTTCGAGACGATTGGAGCATAGATTTCATAAGGTATCATGTACTGTCTACTCCCTCACGCTGTGCATAACGCCCCACAAGGCCATTATGAAGCAACACCTGCCAGGAATAGCCATCGATCGCAGACCCTTGGAGCGAACCTTAGAAAACAAATCTGTCGCCCCCATCTGTCGATTATAAAGTCAGGTGGACGGGGTGGGTGGGTGGGAGGGTGGGTGCGTTGAATTGGTATGACGTGGCGGGTGACGCCATCTTCATCCTCCGCAGTCTTGCCATGCTCGTCAGCATCACCATCATCATCAGCAGCATCAACAACACCAGCATCATCATCGTCACCATCATCATCATCATCATCATCATCATCAGCATCGTCATCAACAGCACCCATCATCATCGCCATCCTCATAATCATCATCATCACCATCATCATCATCATCATCATCATCAGCATTATCATTGTCATCATCACCAGCCGCATCATCATCAACATCACCATCATCACCACCAAACCTATCAGCATACACATCATCAAACTCACCGTTGTCATCAGCATCAGCACCATCACCATCATCGTCATTATAATCATCGTCATCACCACCACCATCATCATCACCATCATCCTCATCATCATCATCATCGTCATCATCATAATCACCATCATCTTCATCATCATCAGTATCCTCTGCATCCGCATCACTTCCCACATATTCGGTTGCCCTGATCGGTCCGCAGCAGCGGACTTCGCGTAGTCGGTCTCCAGCCCCGAGCTCTGCTCCACGATGGACGTGTGCTTCGCCTTGTCCTGGGCGACCCCCTCCGCGTCCACGACGTAGTGGTACTCCAAGACCCCATTGTCGCGCAGGATGCTGGATCCGATTGTTGGTGCGTTTGTCGTGCTGTGCTCTCACCGCACGCATCAGCCACTATTTCAGTTCCACCCCAGTCCACCCTCATCCCCGCATAGGGGAGTGGGGGGCAGCGGATGGGGATGGCGAGGATGCAGGGACGGAATAGATGCGAGTTGAGAGTATGATGGGGAGGTGTAGGAGGAGGGGCATGACAGGGATGTGGAAGGGGATGAGGTGGAGGGGGATGCGGAGGACGACGAGGGCATCATTTGCGGTGAAAGCACACACGCAAACACAACAACAAAGGGGTCACCGCGAGCGCTTGTGCGGCCGCGAGGGCAGCTCCATCTTGAGCATGGCAGCGTTCTCCTCGGGCGAGCACGTGCCCGCAGACCCCGTCGCACCCCGACATCGAATCGCTGCGCGAGTCTGATCGCTCGTCGTCGCTCCGATGTCCGTTGCCGCCAACATCGACGCGGCTCGAAGAGCCAGCGTCGATGTTGGCGGTTGCAGCAGTCGAAGCCCCCCCCCCCGCCCCTCCCCCATGGCCAGGTGCCGATGCGCGAGGGGGGCGCCGTCCGATGACATTCTGGAAACCATGGTTTCGGGGCAGGGGTGTTGCTGAGGATGGCGGGGGCGCGGAGGAGGATGGGGCGGGAGCGACCGCGCATTAAAGAGCCACACCGCTCCTTCGAATTCAAGTACTTGGGCCCCGCGAGCTCCTCCTCCGTGAGCCGCGCGTCGATCGCGCCGTCGGTGCGCTCGCGGGACGTCGATGTGATGGCCCTGTGGGGTACGGATGTCACAGATTCCAACCGCAGGAGGACGAGGCCCGACGTGGCGCAAGGAGGGGGGGAGGAGGAGGAGGAGGAGGAGTTGAGGAGGCGGAGGAGAATGCGGAGGAGGTGGGTCCGAGAACGATGCAGATGATGGGGGATGCGTCGGAGGAGGTGACACCATGGGCAGCTGCCAGGCGGGTCGCCTGGCTCCACATCAGAGCCAGTATCCCAGATCGGAGCTGCACCATCACCGCTCCCGCTCCACTCAGCCATCCCACCCATGTACTCCCATGTGCACCCATGTACTATTCGCCCGAGCCCTAACCCTACATCATGCCAGCTTTGCCATCAGCATCATCGGTCCACTCGATCCGCCCACCACGACCCAGATGATAAGGGGGGATGGACGTCCGTTCCGCCGCACACCATGTCGCATTCCCACTTCGCATCGCCATCGGCATCGTCGTCGCCACCACCATCGCCACCAGCCTCATCAACACCAGGAACATCGTGATCACTACCATCGGCACGACCGCCATCCGCAGCATCATCATCAGCATCATCATCATCACCATCATCATCATCAACATCACCATCCAACACCATCACCATCCAACATCATCAGCATACACATCACCACTGTCATCAACGTAATCATGATCATCCTCATCATAATCGACACCAACATCATCATCATCACCATCAGCATCATCATCATGCACATCGTACTCATACTCTAGATCCTCCAACCCCCGATAGAGTTTGAATGTCCCAAGTCGGTCTTCGCGATGCAGCCGCCCTCCGATGGCTCGATGACGAACCGCACCAGCCACTGCAACTGTGTGAGAACGCCAACGGGGGTGGGGGATGAGCATTCTATATACGCGCATATCTATATGCGCCACCTCCCCCATTCAGATATGGGGAAGGTGACTGGGAATCGCGACGGGTGGCGAGAACGAAGGCTATGCGAAACAGGAGGGCTGAGTGAGTGAGTGATGAAGGGCGGGGCGAAGTGATGGGGGGATGCATAGTGCGAGAGAGGAGGGAGGGTGGGAGTGCGGGAGGGTGGAAGTGAATGATGAGGTGACGGACAGAGTAAGGATACCCGACGATGTGAGAAGGACAAGGGAATTGAGGGACAGGGCGAAGTGATATCCATATGGCGAGGGTTCGGAGGAGTCGGCCGAGGGGGGGGCTGCGGAGTGAATGAGGAGGGTGATGGTATGATGATGGGGAGGGCGCGCCGACAGAAAAATCGGTCGAATGACAGATTTTTCTGTCGGCTGTTCCTCCCTGATTGCGCCACCTTCGCCTGGTCGTTCTGGGCGGTCTGGCTGTGCTGCTCGTGGCGCGCGGGGGACTGCGTGCGCAAGAAGTAGCTCATCGCGCTGAAGAGGGGTTTCTTCTCGTTGCTGTTCATGGTGCCCAGCATATCCTCCAGCTTCTGCTTGTTGGTGCCGCACTTGGCCCAGAGCTCCCTGATGGCCTTCGGCGGCGGCGCCTCGATCTTGGTCGCGAGATCCAGCTCGCGCTGCCGCTCCTGCTCCTCGGCGGCCTTCTTCTCGGCGTCGAGCCTCGCCTGCTTGCGCTTGCCGACGCTCCCCTCCGCCTTCGCCTCGGCCTTCCGCTTCGGCGGCATGGCGGCGCCCGACTGCCGAGGTTGTGGCGGCCCAATCTCTGGTCGGGCTGCTCAACGACGGCGGCGGATGGGGGACATAACACGGGTCGACACTTGTGCGAGAGGCAGGAGGGTGGCGGGGAGGATGGGGGCGGGGGGGACACAGGGAAGATATAAGTGGGAAGGAGGTGGAGCGTTGGAGCTCAGCATTAAGTCCTGCGTACACCCCCCGTCATACACGATTCTTACCGCAGCGTAGCGTCCTCCTGATACATGTATCAGGGGGGCGCTACGCTGCCCTGACAATGCATTGACTTCAGACTATGGTGTTCATGGTCGGGGTAAGGGTCCAGGGGTGAGTGGTCGGGGCGGAGTGGCCAGACAACTTCTCACTAGTGTCGAACACGTGCACCACCACAACTATCAACTATACACGCGGTGGGGGTCGACCATGATCCAGACCTTGGGGACGGGGGTCGGTTGCACGAATCACCCAGGAGCACTACAACATTTCTCCGACATGAATCTTTTGATCAGGGATCAGGCGGACCACGCGCCTGTAACCTTCAATTCATGGATAGGGCCTGCTGTCCCTATGGGTACTATGTAGACAGGCGCCTCGCGCTGCACGCAGCTGGACCTGAGCGCGCACACCCAGTGCCAGCCTATACATCGAAATTATCAAGGTCTTGCTCAGCATCCACGCCGACCGCAGACCATCCCGACGGCTCAAACGTAGAACCTCCAACAGACCAGGTGGTTCCATCCGAATGCAAACCGCTCATGTGTGACAAGCTCGAGTCTGAGTAGAACGAGTCCACGTCCGATAAATCTTCTATGATCTCCTCGACATCCTATTTACGGAGTGGAGTGGTAATCAGTTAGAGTAGATTTGGGGCTGAGATGACAGGGCCCTCGACCGCCATGTGGGATGGTGGCCAGGTGTTGTGCCGTGAGCCAGAGAATCGATGTCCATTCAACACTCCCTCCATCCCGCATGGCCCCTGCCCGTCAGTCGACTTGGTCCACTGCCACTCGACCAGTTCACATGGGCGATCACGAACTGAGCTCCCAGAAGTGCCACTTTCTGTCACCATTCTGTCGTTATGTTTTTTCATATATATATATATATATATGGTTTTCGTGTGGCGACATAAAATGACAGAAACCGCCTGACAGAAAATGACATAAACCGAAGTGTCGTTTTTTCCTATATATATATATATATATATGGTTGGACGTTCTGTCGAATGACAGGTTTTTCTGTCATTTGAGCGCCTCCAGAAACATGTAAAAACACAAGGTTTTGCAGGGGTTGTGGTTTCCGGCATTTTCTGTCATTTGGTGGTTTTTATGTTATGTGGGTGGCCAGCGCGGCCCAGCTGGCACAGAAAGATTCAAAACTAAATTGCCCTTAGTCGCTCTCCGACTCGCCCTCCTCGGGCCGGGGCGGCAGCGCCCTCAGGTTGACGAACGGGTTCGGCAGCCTTCGGGTTCCATTCCTCACGTTAGCCTCCGTTTCCTCATCCACCTCCCCATCCCTCTCATGATCCGCGTCATCGTCCTAGCCCATCCGTCCCAGCATCAGGATCAACATCATCATTGCCACCATCACCCTCATCGTCAGCATCATCATCATCATCATCAGCAGCAGCAGCATCATCATCATCATCGTCATCGCCATCGTTGTCGCCATCGTCATCCGCACCATCATCAGCATCGACACCATCATCGTCAGCATCAGCAGCATCGTCAGCATCAACATCAGCATCAACATCATCGTCATCACCATCCGCACCGCCATCATCCCCATCGTCACCCTCATCCGCATCACCATACCCATCACCATTACCACCACTCTAACCATCACCAATACCATCAGCATTAGAAGTCACCATCACCATCCTCATCATCAGCATCATAACCATCACATCACTACCACCATAGTCATCACCAGTTTCATCATCATCACCATCATCATCATCATCATCAGCATCAAGGTGATCAGCCTGGTCATCATCACCATCACAATCACCATGACCACCATCAGCATCATCAGCATCATACTCATCATCATCACCATTATCACCATCATCATCACCATCATCATCATCATCACCATCATCATCAGCATCATCATTGTCATCGTAATGCTCGTCCCAGGCGGTATGGGGGACGTTTGGGCGACAAGGGCGCCTGGATCGCAGCGAAGGTGTCGTTGGCGCTGGCGTCGATGGCGTCAGCGGTGTTGGAGCCGACGCTGGATGCACCATCGGCGTCGGCGATGGCGGGGACGGCGCCAGGGGTGCTGGCGACGGCGACGGCGCTGGCACCTGCGGTGCTGGCGCCCGCGGTGATGCCACCAACGGTGCTGGCGGCGGCGCTGCAGCTGGCCTGCGCATCGTAGGCACCCGCTGCGACGCCCTCGGTGGCGGAGCCCTCTGCGGCGGAGCCCGCGATGTCGGCGCCCGCCGTGGCGACGCCCGCGGTGGCGACCGACTCCTCTCATCATGCGGATCGGCTGCGGTCTGCAGCCACGCCCGATCCCACGCGCCCCAGTCTGGCTGGACGACGGGGGCGACGAGCGGCGCGTCATCGGAGTGGTCGGATGCGCTGCCAGCCGATGCACTCGGTAGGACTCCTCCGACACCAGCTCCGACGAACCGAACTGATCTACCTCCAGACTGGGTGGCCGCGTGAGCCCTCGACGAGCTCTCCAAGAGCGCTCCGTGCTGTGTGACGAAGCAGTCGGGGCAGCATTGGATGGAGAACTTGTGCGCCGTGGCGCACATGGGGCATATCCAGTGCGGCACACCGTTCTTGTCGGCGACGCAGCGCGGGCACAACGGCGAGTCCCCTGCGACGTGCTTCGCGCACAGTGTGCACAACCAGAGTCCGTCGTCATCGCTCACGGTGATGGCCTGCTCCCTACCAGCTGGTGCTGATGCTGCCGCCGATGATGATGCGCCAGTATTGTGGTGTGGCGTCGCCCCTGGCGATGGCGCGCCATCGCTGTCGAAGCGCCGCGTCGCAACCCACTCCCTGATGTCGCGGTAGGCGGGCTGGGACGGCTGGTGGTCGTTGGTGCGCGTGCGTCGCGACGTCCACGGTCCCACCTGTGTGACGGTATCGTTGTTTGATTATCCATCCGTGTTGCCATTATCCTCATCCAATTCATCGTCATAATCACCATCATGGCAATACCCCGTATACATCAATCACCACTACCAGCACCATCCCACCATCATTATCAACATCGTCATCGTTATCGGTATCACAATCGGTATCGTCATCAGCATCAACCGCATATTCAGCATCATCAGCGCCACCCCATGTGCAGTCCCCATCGTCACCGCCAACATCTGAACCCTACACACCACCCACGATACCATATGGCCTTTCAACATCCTCATTCCCAATCGGTATGTCCGATCGTGTATTGCCTATCCGACCCCCCATCTTAACATCATCAGCATCATCATTATACTTGTCATCATCATCATCAGCATCATCATCCTCATCATCATCATCAGCACCAGCATCAACATCGTCATCATCATCACCATCATCACCACCACCACGACCAACGTCATCGCCACAGTCAACCATCACCATCACTGCGGATCCCGCCGACCTTCCGCGGCGGCATCTGCATCTGGGGGCCCACGGTGTCGGCCGTCGGGATCCCGCTCGGCATCACATTGGCCTGGAGCAGCAGCGCCGTCGCCCGCATCTCCGCCTTCTTGATGATGTACCTCGAGGGTGCGTTGTGTGTCGCCACGTTCGACCTGGTTGTGCATGCAACTCGATGCTTAAGCATGCGCATAAGCATCTCGTTACAGCACTGCTGGTCGAATGCGGTGCCGCACGACGCACCCCCACGGGGCGCCCCTTGCTGATCTCCTTAGTCCACTTGATGTCCGCGAGCGCCATGTCCTTGCACCTCTGGAACGCCTGGATGACGAACCCACAGAATCTGGCGGGGTAGGCCGCGGACTCCATCGTGCAGCGTGCCTTGGGGGCGTAAACTGACTGGCGGTGATGGCGGCGTGGGGTGGTCGGGTTGGTAGTGGCGTAGGCCGAGGATGGTCCTGGCGAGGGTGGGCATGGTGTTGATGGTGGCGGGTGGCGGTGGCGGGTGGCGAGGGGCCCCATGATGAGTGAGTAGTCCGGGGAGGATGGTGAGGAGGAAGAGGAGGACGACGAGGATGAGGAGGATGAGGGGGGTGGGGGTTGAACTCAAAGCTGGTAGCTATAATAGCTGGTCCTGGTCTGAATGAGCCGAGTTCAGATCGGCGCGCCGAACTGAACGCGATCCATTCAGGCCACTCCCATCGTTACAATCCCACATCAGGCCCCCCAGCATTGTATTGACCACCGCGCCGAGATCGGCTTGTGCCTCACGTCGCACGTGCACGCGAGGCCAAACGACATGACCCACCACGGCGATCCCCAGATGCGCAACGCCGTAGGGCCGTCTCGCGGCGTGTCGTCACCCCAGAACCTGTGGAAGGTGGATAGGCGGTGGAGGGGACGCATGGGAATGAGAGCGACACGGAGGGATATGATGAGGAGGGAAGAGGATGGAGACGCGGAGGAGGATATGGAGGATGATGGGGAGGAGAATGATGATATTGATGATGATGAGGAGGAGGCGATGAGGATGAGGAGGAGCGATGGAGAGATGAGGAGGGCACCTGCACATGTGCGATACAGTGCAGAAATAGCCGAGCTCCACGAGCGCATTCTGCATCATGGGATGCTCGAAGAACATACTCTGCTCGACGGACTCGCATACACAGTGAACCTTTCGTGCCGCACATATTCGCATGATAATCACAACCCTCTTACATATAGCATTGCCAGCAACTATGTCCATGTCCATCTGGTCACCCTCGATGTGCGAGTGTGGCTCTGGCGCCATGCAGTCAGATAGAGTCATCGTGCATTTCCATGTGTCAGCTCGCTCTCTCCGAATCCATGATCCGTACTCTGGTGATATCCATGCCAAGCCGCCTTCTCTCACCTCGAAGGGGGACGATGGTGCAGGAGGGCACGCTTGCCGTTTGGCAGTCATCCTCCGTGTCCTCCTCACCCTCATCACCCGCATCAGTCTCCTCCGCATCTATCCTCGTCCTCATCATCCCCATCATCATCATCATCATCACCATCATCATCATCATCCTCATCACCATCGTCATCAGTTTGTTGTTATCACCATCCTTCGCACCATCATTCCCCAGCCGTCTTATTCTGATCACCGTCGCACGTGCAATATACTCCTTGTCTTTACGACCCTCCTCATCAGCATCATCCATCTCATCCCGCATATTTACATTATCATCTTCGCCCAACTCCCAAATGACATAAAATTCAGTCATACGACTGAATTTTATGTCATTCGTTTCGTGCCATGTGCACCCGCGTCAGCTGGTCGCACAGCAAGTCGAAGCCGTACTCCGTGAGAATGTTGTGGTCCTCGTCGTAGGCCCAGTCGTAGTGCCACGCGCGCATCCCCGCGCGCTCGGCCTCGTGGAAGATGCCCGCCGACCCGCTGAAGATCTCGATGACGTCGAGGGTGCGTGGGCGTGCCGTTCGGCGCGCCACCTATGGCGATCCCATATCCTTCTTGATCGATCGGCACTCAAGTGCCGAGCGATCGAGAAGGATATGAGTGGGTTAAACCGACACTTGGTTAGGAGCGATCGAGAAGGATAGGAGCTGACCGCTCGGCACTTCGGTGCCGAGCGATCGGGAATCATATGATATTAACTAGTGGCGTGACAGCCTAAGGGGCAGTGAGGTGGAGGGTGGAGTGCCGAGTTTTTCCACGCGCCCACCTGGCCGATCGCCGAGAAGCGAACGCTAGAGAACCTCGACGGCGTTCCGGGGCCGCGCCTGGCAGCAGGGGGGCGCAGCCGAGACAACGAGAGGACGATGAGCAGCGAGAAAGCCCACCCAGCCCGAATGGCGACGAGGAGGACATGCGGAGATGACATGGAGGAGGATGAGGATGATGAGCAGTAACATGTCCTGCATACGGAGGGGGTTGATGAAAACGAATACGGGGAGGGCCCCTCGTGGGCCTCGAGGGGACTCGACTACTCCAAGGGGAATCCGTGACCCCTCAGTGCGGATCAGGACATCAAGTGGACCCCCAGGTCTGACCAGTACTCCGAGGTGAATCTCGACGCCAGACGGATGATCAGAAATTGCCAGGCTTCCAATGGGCTCCAGCCCCCAGGTCTGACCAGGACTTCGAGGTGAATCGGGCCGTGGCGACCACGCAAGTCTCAACACGGCAAACCCAATCATCAGACTGGCGAGTGTTGCCCACTCATCCCTAGCCACTCCTCCTTGATGACATCTAATGGCGGTGAGCTCAGTTTTTCTCTCCGAGCTCGCGCACACGTCTCTAGCCAGCTGCCAGCAGCGTGTCGCGCTCGGTCTGGGCCAGCTTCCGCACGGCGGACAACTCCTGCTGGGGCAGCGTCTATATAGATATGAAAGGAGATATGGAGAAGCGAGATATGGGGGGATAAGTCGAGGATGACGATGAGGAGGAATACGAGGGAACCGTTTGAGAGAACGGTGGGGTGGGGGGGTGCACGTGGGGCGGTTGAGGAGATGGGGTGGGGGGGATGTTGATCAGCGGGTAAGGTAACACACGCGCCTGCAAGAGTGAGGATGGCGGCACTGGGCCGCTGGAGGTGGACGAGGAGGAGACCCACAGCGGAGGCTGAGAAATGAGGCGAGGAGGCGCGGACCGAGGACGGCATCTCTCCCTCCCGTTATCCTCGCCCTCGCTCCTCCTCCTCTTCTCCTCCGCCTCCTCCTCCTCGTCATCCTTCCCCTCGCCATCCTCATCTTCCTGCGCCTCCTCCTCACCCCCCCACCCCCTAACAGCATGCAGCCCTTGCCATTCGTCTTACCATTTTCTCATCATGCTCACCCGTATCTTACTCCTCATCTCCTCTTCCACCGTCCTGATCGTCTCGATTTGGTTTTACCCAGGGCTCCTCGGCTGTAATTGCGCTCGGGTCGGCGGCGGTCATCGCGATGTCGATGAGCTCCTTCTTCTTGTTCTCGATCACCAGCTCGCATATCTTCCTGTTCTCCTCGGGTGTCTCCATCGCGTTGACCTGCAGAATCTGCTTCTTGATCGGTACACCAGCGCCTTTCAAGAACACCACTGATGAGACGCCATGCCCCGCCGCCACGGTCAGCAGCCACGTCGTGTCCTGCTGATACACCCCTCTCCTTCCTCCTCCTCCTCCTCCTCCTCCTCCTCCTCGCTCTCCTCCTCCTCCTCCTCCTCCTCCTCCTCCTCCTCCTTCTCCTCCTCCTCCTCCTCCTCCTTCTCCTCCTCCTCCTGCCGCTGCTGCTCATCACCCTCCTCTCCTTCCCATTGGGGTATACGGGTGACGAGGAGGGCGAGTATGTCACTGGAGTGCGAAGGTGAGCCCCCTGACAGGGGCGGGCGTGATGCGACGCGCCGAAGAGGGATGATGAAGCCGATGGGGGGCGATTCCTTGATGGGGTGGGGTGGCGTTTTTTGTGCGCAGGCAGCTCCTCGTCGGTCTCGGGCGCTGCTGCTGGCCGTTTACCTTTCATCGGTGCTGCTGGTTTGGCCTTTGGCTCTGGTGCTGGCTCTGCATCTGCTGGTGCTTCCTCATACGAGTCGCCATCATCGCCGTCGTGTGCCTCCTCCTCCTCCTCGTCTTCCACCGCTGGCGGCAGATCAGCTAACGGAGCCTCCACTGCAGCTGCTGGTCGTTTGCTCGCAGGTTTTTTCGTCACTGACTTAGCTTTAGCTTTGGGTTTAGCTTTGGCTTTTGGTGCTGCTGGTCTCGCTGGAGGCTCCAACAAGGTTCCCCCGTCCGTGAGCCAATCGTCGGTGAGCTCGGTGCAGTGCTTGAAGGCGTTGCCGTCCTTGTCGATCGTCCCGAGGAAGTGCGCCACCAAGAACCCGTCGCTCCCCTTCTCGAACGACGTCGCCTCGATGGTGGTGCCCGTAGTCATGACCGCGGTCGCCGTCTTGCCATTGTACTGGGCGAAGATGGGGTACACGTCCTCCTGCGACTCGTCCGACTCGTCGTTCGCCTGGGGTGTGTCCGCCTCAGCACCGCGAAGCTTGATGAACGGATTCGGGAACCGAGGACGAGCCATCTGCTTCCGCGCTGCGGGCGGCGACATACTCAATGGCCGAGCCGTGATGAGATCGAGCAACTCTCTGAGCTCGGCGGGCGCCTTCTCGCGAGCCGTCGCAGTGAGCTCCTTGCTAACGGTTCCCGACGAAGAGGGGGCGTTACGGAGCATTACTAAGGCACGGATGGTGGCCGTGCACGGGGCGATCGCCCCGTGCGCGGCCACCATCCGTGCTTCGAGGTCGGGATGATGACGAGGATCTTATCGCCTCCTCATCCCGACCTCGAGGTCGGGATGAGGAGGCTGATAATATGAGAATTGTGAAAGCGGTGCGCGGTGAGGAGACGGAGGAAATTGACCAGGGGGCGAGTGACAGAACCATATCTGGAGAAACGTTGTTTTCTGTCGTGCACGTGTTGCGTGAGACGCAGTGGCGACAGTGTATTGATGATGATGTTGAAGATGGCGATGACGACGATGCTGATGATAATGGCGATGATGCTTCTGACGCATAGCGGAAAAGTGGATCTATCATGGGAAAAACGAGTGAGTTTGGGGGGAAATGGTTGACATGAGTTGTGGGAGATCGAGGAGGGGGCATCGGATGGAGGATCGGTGGACAGTGTGTGTGTCCGTGCGTGCGTGCGTTCGTGCGCGCGTTCGTGCGTGTGTTCGTGCGCGCGTGCGTGCGTGCGTGTGTGTGTATATATGTGTGTGCGTGTGTGTGTGCGTGCGTGCGTGCGTGCGTGTGTGTGTGTGTTGCCTCTCCGCCAGCGCAGTCCCGCTGCCTTGCCGCCGACGCAAACGGCGCGTGTGTGCGTGTACGAAGGAGTGGGAGGCGGGTGGGATGGCGGGAGGCGGGTGGGATGGCCCACCATCCTCTTCGGGCCTCGCCCGCCTCCCCATCCCCATCATCACCATCATCGTCATCATCATCATCATCATCATCCTCATCCTCATCCTCATCCTCATCCTCATCCTCATCATCACCATCGTCATCATCATCATCGTCGTCGTCGTCGTCGTCGTCGTCACCATCGCCATCACCATCACCATCACCATCACCATCACAATTATCATCACCGCCACACATCCGTCCGTTTCTCGTCCAGGATCCTCATCCTCCTCATCGGTATTTCGAAACTCGTGGTCCTTGTGTTTGATGCGAACGTGTCCGAGCATCGCGCGCAGCTTCAGGGAGAACAACTCTGGTAATGTTGGTGGCGGCGACCCCATGGACCGCGACACCGGCCGCACGTGCGGGATGCTGGGCTTCTCCGCGTGCAGGTGCGCGATCGCAACCGATAGGGGGAGGAACGAGAGCATGACTGCACGGGCAGCAAGAGGAGGAGACGGAGGAGCAGGACGACACGTACGAGGAAGATCATGGTGATGTTGATGATGATGGCGGGGATGAGGGCGGGGCGCGTCCCAACCTCGCCCTTATCATCGGCATCACCATCATCATCATCATCATCATCATCATCATCACCATCATCATCATCATCATCATCACCATCACCATCACCATCACCATCACAGCTTCATCCTCCTCGTCGTCCTCATCATCCCCATCTCATCTCACCTGCGGATGAGATGAGACGGCAATGCAACGTGGCTGGTGTTGAAGAGGAGGGGGAGGCGATAAGGGGTGCACGTTACAAGGGGCGAGGAGATGAGGAGAGGTTGCAGCCGCTAGATCATTGTGGTTGTAGTACCCGCCCCTGGGGTCCAACATCAGCAGCGGCGCTATCACGTCCTCGGGGGAGGGGCGGTTCGGCGGAGGAGTTCGAGGGGGCGGGGGCGGAGGATGAGTAGGAGGGTGAGGAGGCCGAGGATGGTCGAGAAAATGAAGAGGTGCGGGTGATGATCAGAATGGTAGAGACGATCATGCATTGATACGGTGATGTGGCTGGTGACGATGATGAAGATGCTGCTGATGGTGATGAGCACGAGGGCGATGGTACTCTCAATGACGAGGGGGTGGAATCTTAACACGATGATGACGATGGTATTGTGAGGGTGCATGAGGGGTAGGGGCTAGGATGATGAAACTTATGGTTACGTGGGCTGTCCTTGTACGTGCAGAAGGCCTCGATGTCGACCCCGATCTTTGTGTCGTTCGAGCCGTAGTGTATACCGTTCGTGGTCTCGAGCATCTGCTTCCAGCTCGGGCGCAGCGCGTCCTGCGATGGATGCTCATCCGCCGCCGCCTCACCATCATCCTCGATGTCATCAGTCCACCTCATCCCCTTCATGTTCATCCTACTCATCCGTATCCGTATCCTGATCCTCGTCCCCCTCCTCCGTATCCTCCTCCTCGTCCTCATCCGTCCTTATCCGTATCCTTATCCTTATCCTTATCCTTATCCTCATCCTAATCCTACTCCGTCTCCTCCTCATCGCCACGCCCGATGTGCGCATCCCATATCATTTTCTCACCTCGTCAACCCTTAGCCTCCCCCGCCTCGCCCCGCCTCACCCCGCTTGTCTCATACCACCTCATAATCCCCATCCTCCGCCATTTCCTTCTCCGCGCCCGCCTCCTCCCCATCATCATCCTCTGCCTCCGCCTCCTCCATTTCATCCGCTGTCCTGCACTGCCTCGTGCGTGGCGCCATCCTTGGCGACCCAATTCCGCGCGCGGCCCATGTCGGGCCACCGCCCGCGCGGGCCCCGCGCCACTGGCACAGCCAAACGGCTCAATTGCCACAGCGACGATGCATTGCAGATGATGATGATGATGATGCTGATGATGATAATGATGATGCTGATGATGACGACGATGATGCTGATGACGATGGTGGTGATGATGATGCTGATGATGATGGTGATGATGCTGCTGATGATGATGATGAGGATGATGATAATGATACTGATCATGCTGGTGATGATGATGGCGAGGGTGCTGATGCCGATCACGACGACGATGATGCTGCACGATGCTGATGCTGATGGCGGTGACGATGGTGATGATGACAATGCTGGTGCGTGACCAACACGTGGGCAACACGTTGACCCGTGAGGGCAGCAGGATATACTACACCATGTTGATGCTATTGATGAACCAATCGATGTTGACGATGGCGGGCACATGATGGCATTGACGGCGATGGTGGTGATTGTGGTGATGCTTGGGATGGTGTAGGGCTGAGGGGAACGGGCGGACGACATGCTAGATGTGGGAGCGGGCGAGGGAGGGGGAGCGAGCACGGGGGAAAGGGATGTGAAGGAGTGCGCCGACTCACCATCATCATCACGATCACCATCACCAACGCCATCGCCGTCATCATCGCCAACATCATCATCATCATCATCAAAATCATCGCCATCATCATCATCATCATCATCATCATCATCGGCATCATCAGCATCATCACCACCACCATCGTCGTCATCAACATTGTCAGCATCATCGGCGTCGTCATTTTCATCATCACCGTCACCACCATCACCATAATCTTCCCCGTCCCCCCTGTTGCCCCCTACATCCCGCGTCACGCACCCATGCAAATGACAGAAAAATCTGTCAAACGACAGATTTTTCTGTCACTCAGTCCCTGGTTAGTAGTTTCATCATTCTCCTCGCCATCCAACCCCTTCATCACTCCCATCCTCTTCCAAATCCTACCCCTCCTGCTCCTCCTACGTATCCTCCTGCTTATCCTTCCTGCTCCTCCTCCTCCTCCTCCTCATCATCATCATCATCATCATCATCATCATCACATCCCTCCCCCCTTGCCGCGGGCGCGCCTCCAGTCGCCATTGGCGCTGGCGGCGGCCATGGCGCGGGCGGCGCAAAATGCGCCCACCCCCTTCCCGCGCCCTGTTCGGGAGGCGCGGCGGCGAGGAGGGCGAACACCGACAGCCACCGACATATGTATCATATACATATGTGTAAACATATACATTTATGTATCTAATTGTGTCTGTCTCATTCCAATTAGCTATATACTTGTATGCGTATGTATATGTGTATGTGTGTTTAGTTGTGCGTACTGTGATTACATAGACATATACATTTACACACCTGTATATTTATGCATATATAAACATACATTTGCATATTATACATATATGTGTAAATATATATGTAAATATGTATATACATAGATACTTGTATGTATGCAATATATATATATATATATATATATATATATATGTATATGTACATCTATATATATATGTGTATATATACATATATATATATGAGTGTATGTGTGTGTATATATATATGTATTATATATAGTTCCCGAATAAAGTATTCCGGAACACGCTTCTTTTGGACACGACATAGCAGGAATCTGACTATGTATTCCGGTCCCGACATCATATAGCAGATCCAGCTTTCCATCCTATCTTTGGCGGGAACATAGCAGGAATTGTAGGATCGGAGCCTCTGGGTAATCCCGAGGGATCCTGGGGGATCCCCAGGCACCCCGAATCACGCGGACTCCTGAGGCATCCTGGGGAATCGTCACGTATCAAGTTGATATGCAATATCAATCGGATGCAGGGGTACCCCGACGAGTCCTGATGAGAATAGGAAGAATATGAGAACATAGCAGGAAGTTTTGAGGATTCGTTTGGGGCCCCGTGGAACCCTGAGGGATCCTGCGGTCCAGGCTTAAGAAATCTGGAAAGGCTTAAGAAATCTGGAAGAGACCGCAGAAATCCTGAGGAATCCTGCACCGTTCAGCAGATATCCACAGGAATCCTGCAGACCCCTAGGAACCCCGCGGGGCCCCAAGGAGGAAACCAAATCCGGGCGGGCAGGCCGCCCAACACCAGCCCCCCGGCGCCAAATCCGGGCGGGGTGGCCGCCCGCCCGGGTGGCCGCCCGCCGGGCGCAAAGTCTGGGTGGGGTGGCCGCTGTCTCATTTCAGCCGACGGGTCACCGGAAATTTCTGCTGAACCAATTCCGGGTGGGGAGTGGGGGGGGATGAAAAACAGCCCCCGGCCTGTGACATCTGCTATTTTCCAAACAGAAAAGCGCGACCGCCCCCGGGTGGGGTTCCAAATCCGGGAGGGGTTGCAGAAAAAAATCTGACCAAAAAAAACACGAAGCAAACCGAAAATCTGGCCTCGACCGAATCCTGGTGGGGACGAAATCCGGGTGGGGTCGCCCTCCAGTTGGGCTGCGTAGACTCCAAATCCGGGTGGGGTCGACCTCCACTTGGCCTGGGTGCCCCAGAACAGGCCCAAATCCGGGTGGGGTCGCCTTCGGAAGCCCTGAAAAGATCCCGAAGGGCTTCCGAAAGAGCCCCCCAGGGCGCAACGAGGGCAACACGAGGCCTCCGAGAAACTCCGCGGCGAAAAAGGGGGAAGGTCATCGTGATTGGGGCGCGCGGTCGCAAACGCATCCCCACACCAAATGAACGTGGCGAAGGAACCGACCATATTCAGTGGTGGGTGTGGCGGTTGTGGGTATCGTCTTCGGTGGGCCACCCTGTGGGGCCACGAAACTTGTGATGGGTTTGCCGAATTGGGTGGTGGGGAAGCATGCGGACGCTGCCACTGGGGCCGTCGGTGGAGCTCCATATGAGGCTGAGGCTACGAAACTTGTGATGGTTTCGTCGACTCTGATGGCGGGGAGGCATGCGGACGCTGCCACTGGGGCCATCGGTGGGGCTCCACATGGGGCCACGCAGCCTTTGAGGAGTGCGCCGACATATTTGCTGGGGAAGCATGTGGTGGGGAAGCATGCGGGTGCAGCCACGGGGGCCTTCGGTGGAATTTCCCATGAGGCAACGAAACGTGTGCGGGGGGATGGGTGGTGCAGAGGACAGCCACTACGGCTTTCGGTGGAGTTCCCGGGGCCCCGAACTGTGCAGGTGGGGTCCTGAAATGAATGGTGAGGTGCGGGCGCGGCCACAAGGGCCTTCGGTAGAGCTCCCCATGGGGCCACGAAACGGGTGAGTGGTGTACCGAAATGGGTGGTGGGGGCGCATGCGGACGCAGCCTTCGGGGCCTCAGTGTAACCTCAGGAAGGCATTAAGAAACCCCCCTGGGTTATTCTTAGCACCCGGTTTTCTCAATATTCCAGGCGGGCAGTTTTAGCCGAACGATACACTTAGCACCCGCCGCACACAGAAAACAAAATCCACCATCGGCGGAGGAATACGAATAAGAGTAAGAATAAGAATGCGAATAGGAATACGAGTACGAATAGGAATACGAGTAAGAATACTAATGCGAATAAGAATAAGAACGCAATACGAATACGAGTAAGAATACGAGTAAGAACACGAATAAAGAGTAATAATACGAATACGAGCACGAACACGACGACGACGACGACGACGACGACGAGGACGACGTCGTTGTCGTAGTCGGAGTAGTACTAGTAGTAGGAATAGTGGTAGTAGTAGTAGTAGTAGTAGCAGTAGTAGTAGTAGTAGTAGTAGTAGTAGTAGTAGTAGTAGTAGTCGTAGTCGTAGCAGTCGTCGTCGTAGTAGTAGTAGTAGTAGTACTCGTCGCCGTAGCAGTAGTAGTAGTAGTAGTAGTAGTAGTAGTAGTAGTCGTACTCGTACAAGTAGTATTAGTCGTAGTAGGAGTAGTCTTACTGGTAGCAGTCGCAGAAGGTTGGTAGAAGTATTTCAAGTAAGATCAGTCGTCAAAGGATATGAGTAGTAGTGGTAGTAGTAGTAGTACTACTACTACTACTACTACTACTACTACTACCACTACTACTCATATCCTTTGACGACTGATCTTACTTGAAATACTTCTACCAACCTTCTGCGACTGCTACCAGTAAGACTATTCCTACTACGACTAATACTACTTGTACGAGTACGACTACTACTACTACTACTACTACTACTACTACTACTACTACTGCTACGGCGACGAGTACTACTACTACTACGACGACGACTGCTACGACTACGACTACTACTACTACTACTACTACTGCTACTACTACTACTACTACTACGACTACTCCTACTACTAGTACTACTCCTCCTCGTCCTCCTCCTCCTCGTGCTCTTCCTGTTCCTATGCGTTTCCTATTACAATTCCTTTACAGAAATCGATTTTTCCCGGCCGTCCTAAGGGGGAGTCCATCCGAGGGTATCGCCCCGCCCGCACCGAGGCGTTATCTTAGCACCGCGTGGCGCGGAAATTCCAAAGACAGCGAGGCGTGCACTCAGAGTGTCTCTGAATGTGAGTGAGTCTGCGCTTGGCAGGCCTTAGCTAGGCCCCGAGTCCCCTCAGCCAGGTCTTCCGGTGCGGCCATAACGCTCCAGGGTGCGGGGGCGTTATAATCCACCGGAAAGGGGGGGGGGGGGGGGGTTTCTTAATGCCTTCCTGAGGTTAAGTGGTGTGCCGAAATGGGTGGTGGGGGCGCATGCGGGCGCAGCCTTTGGGCCTTCGGTGAGGCCCCCTATGCGGCCACGCAACGTATGAGAGATGTGCTGACTTGAATGGTGGGGAAGCATGCGGGCGCAGCCACTGGGGCCCTCGGTGGAGCTCCCTATGAGGCCACGAATCGTGTGAAGGGTGCGCCGAAATTGTTGGTGGGGAGCATCCGGATGCAGCCGCTGGGGTTTTCGTTGCATACCCAACATTGGGCCAAGAAATTTCGTGAGGGGTGTGCCGAAATGGTTGGTGGGGGGGGGCATCTGGACGCAGCCACCGGGCCCTTCGGTGGAGCCCCCTATGTGGCCGCGAAACTTGCGTGGGCTTTGCCGAAATGAGTGGTGGGGGGGGGGGGATGCGGACGCAGCCACTGGGGTTTTCGGTGGAACACCCAAAGGGGCCACGAAGCGTGTGAGGGGTGTGCCGACATGGGTGGTGGGGGGGCCTGCGGGCGCAGCCACTGGCGCCTTCGGTGGGGCCCCCGATGGGGCCACGAAACGTGTGAAGGGTGTGCGAAAATGGGTGGTGGGGGGCATGCGGGCGCAGCCATTGGGGCCATCGGTGGAGCTCCCGATGGGGCAACGAAGCGTTTGCGAGGCGTGCCGGAATGGGCGGTGGGGAGGCATGCGGACGCAGCCACTGGACCTTCGGTGGGGCCCCCCACAGGGGCCACGAAGCGTGTGGGCGGTGTGCCGACATGGGTGGTGAGAGGGATGCGGACGCAGCCACTGGAGCTTTCGGTGGAGCTCCCGATGGGGCCACGCAACGTGTGAGGTGTGTGCCGAAATCAGCGGCGGGGGGGGCATGCGGACGCAACCACTGGGGCCTTCGGTGGAGCTCCCCGGTGGAGCCACGAAACGTGTGATGGGTACGCCGAAAGTGATGGTGGGAAAGCATGCGCACGCAGCTCTAGTGCGTTCGGTGGGGTTACTACCTACGAGGCCACGGAACGTGTGAGGGGTGTGCCGAGATGGGTGGTGGAGAGGCAGGCGGGCGCAGCCACTGGGGCCTTCGGTGGAGACCCCCATGGGGACACGAAGCGCGTCAGGGATGCGCCGAAGCTGAAGACGATGATGGTGATGGTGGCTGGCAGCGATGCTGATGAAGATGATGGCGATGATGGTGTTGATCATGGTGATGATGGTGGTGATGGTGGTGGTGACGGCGGTGATGATCGCGATGTCGATGATGGCGCAATGCCGGCGACGACGGCGAACGGGGTGATGGCGATGGTGATCATGATGGTGAAAATGATGACGATGATGGGAGGAGGGAGGGCGGGAATGAGGGGGGAGGAGGGGAGATGAGGATTGAGTGGCGCGGGGCGCTGTCTCCCCAACCCGAGGACCCAACACCACAGGATGGTTGGAAAAAGCAATCATCCGTTTCCTCTTCCTCCTCGCCCTGATCCTCGTCCTCATCGTCCTTCTCATGTTTCTCCTCCGCCTCGTTCCACCCCCCTCCTCCTCCTCATCCCTGTTTCCCCTCCCCCTCCTTCTTCCCCTCCTCTCGGACTCCTCCTTACTCTCCTCCTCCCACCCCGCCCCCCCATCCTCTGCAGACCTGTCCCACCCCCCACCGGGGCCTGGCAAAGTTTCGCGGGAACGCGGCCCATTGTTGCTCACCCTTCTGATCGCGCCCCTCCACCCACACCTTTCATTCCTCCTCCCCTGTCTCCTCTACCTCCTCCTCATCCTCCCGCTCTTTTTCCTGCTCCGCACCCCCCCCCTACCTCGTCGCCTCGTCACCTCTCGCCCCCTCGTCATAGTCAGCCTCCCTCCTCCTCGCCCCCCTCAGTGTCATGCCATTATCGTGCAGTCCCACCAGCCCTCTGGGCGTAGGTGGTCTAAGGCGTTTCCTCTTCCAGCAACCCCTCTCCCTACCCTCCCGTAGCCCCTCTCCCTACCCTCTCCCCTGGGGTCTGGCCCCCCCCTCCACCACCACCTCCCCCCCCCATCCACCCCCCCCCTCCACCACCCCCTCCCCCCCCCTTCCACCCCCCCTCCACCCCCCTCCCCCCCTCTCCCTCCCTCCCCCTCCACCTCCCCCTCCCCCCCCCCCCCCCACGCCCCCCCCTCCACCTCCCCCCCCACACCTTTCGGATGTCCCTGGGGATTATTTTGGGGCCCCCAGGGGGCTCCAAGAGGGCCCCACGAGGGCTCCAGGAAAGCTCCAAAGAGGGCCCCAGGAGGGCACCCCCTCTTGGGGCCCTCTCGGGGCTTCCCGGGGCGTTCTGAGGGGCGTTCCCATCTTGCGAGAACGTCCGTCCACGTTCTCGCAAGAGCGGGCGCGCCATCTTACGAGAACGTCCCGTTCTCGCAAGAGCGGGCGCGCCATCTTGCGAGAACGCCCACGTTCTCGCAAGAGCGGGCGCGCCATCTTACGAGAACGTCCCGTTCTCGCAAGAGCGGGCGC
Organism: Prorocentrum cordatum; assembly: GCA_963575745.1. Lineage (NCBI taxonomy): Eukaryota > Dinophyceae > Prorocentrales > Prorocentraceae > Prorocentrum > Prorocentrum cordatum. The sequence goes on along the minus strand of CAUYUJ010019930.1, from coordinate 109,383 downwards.
GCCATCTTGCGAGAACGTCCACGTTCTCGCACGAGCGGGCGCGCCATCTTACGAGAACGTCCCGTTCTCGCAAGAGCGGGCGCGCCATCTTACGAGAACGCCCACGTTCTCGTCCACGTTCTCGCACGAGCGGGCGCGCCATCTTACGAGAACGTCCCGTTCTCGCAAGAGCGGGCGCGCCATCTTGAACGACGTTCTCGAAGCGGGCGCGCCATCTTACGAGAACGTCCCGTTCTCGCAAGAGCGGGCGCGCCATCTTGCGAGAACGTCCACGTTCTCGCAAGAGCGGGCGCGCCTTCTTGCGAGAACGTCCCGTTCTCGCAAGAGCGGGCGCGCCATCTTGCGAGAACGTCCACGTTCTCGCAAGAGCGGGCGCGCCATCTTACGAGAACGTCCCGTTCTCGCAAGAGCGGGCGCGCCATCCTGCGAGAACGTCCACGTTCTCGCAAGAGCGGGCGCGCCATCTTACGAGAACGTCCACGTTCTCGCAACAACGGGAGCCCTAAAGCAAGATACACGGAAGGCTTTCGTGTATCTTGCTTTGGGGCCCTCTTGGAGCCGTCTTGGGGCCCGCTTGGGACCCTCGGGAAGGTTTCGGAGGGGCCCAACGGGGGCCCTCTTGGGGCCCTCTTGGGGCCCTCTTGGGAGCCCTCTTGGAGCCCTCTTGGGGCCCTCTGGGGAGTCCTTTTGGGGCTCCTTCTCGTCCTCATCATTCTCCTCCTACTCCTCCTTCTCTTCCTCATCATCCTATGCATCATCCCTCTCCCCACTCCCTCATCCATCCATCCAGCTTCCTTCTCCTCCCCCTCCTTCGCGCGGTTCGGAGATCCCCTTCTTTGCTCCCGCGCTTCCTGATCACCTCAACGCGCCTGGGCGTCGTTCCTGGATGGGCTGGTGGGGATACGCAAAGCGTCAAGAATTTCTCATCCCCCCCTCCATCGACGGTGCCGCCAGATATATACAGCTTCCCCGAATCCCAACGCAGACTGAGCCGGGCGTCGCGAGAGAACCATTGCGAAAATAATCGCAGATCGACCGAACACATCGCAAACCCAAAACATACGCAAACACGCGCGAGCACACACACACACACGCACACACACACGCACACACACGTTTTCCTCAAGGAGCGCGCCGTACACACACACGCACACACACACACACACACGCGCGCACACACACGCACACTTTTTCTCAGCGGACATGCGATCGCGCAGCGTCGTCGGAATGCGGGTGCGAGCGCATCAATTGCCAACGCCATTTGACGTGGCGTTGCGAAAAACACCTGACGGCCGGCGACACACGCACGCACGCGCGCACACACACGCACACACACACACACACGCACACACACACACACAAACACACATACACACACACACTGACACACACACAGACACACACACACACACTCGCACACACACAAACACGCACACGGCCCGCCGCATAGCGACGCGGAACGGAGGTATTAATTTCCAGGGCGTGCCGAGTCCTGTACTGGCAGCCAACAAGCCTTGCCGAGTCTGTGTGACCAGTACGCGTACAGGTTAACGCTCATGCCCCCGACGGTGACGCCATCCATGGAAACGCCGACGCGCCTGTCATCGCGGACCTGCTCCAGACAAGTGGCGTGGTACAGCAGCTGGTTGGCCGTCGAGTGCCCCTCTCCCCGGCGATGGGCGGCTGCGGCATTGGTGTCGGACAGGCCTGTCGACAACGCCCCCGCTGTCAACTTCCTCTTCCGAGCCCCGCTGACCAACGCAGCAGCCTTCTGCACGGAAGCGGGGCGCCTGCCGCCTTGGGGTCCGAGCAATTCCGGCAATCGCAGTGGGTCCCCACCTGGCCATGCCTGCGCCTCCACAGGGTCCCCCAGTACCCCCAAGATGGCGTTCCGCGTCATCTCGGCCGCCTGCCCTGCCGAGACTCTTGCGAGTGCCCGTGCCGCGTAATTCGAAGCAGTGTGTCAACGCGTCCGCCACGTGGTGCGCCTCCTCCAAGTACGCAGCGATATGCGGGCTGTTCCTGGCGAACTTCCCCGTAGCGCCGGCACAGACACCATGGGCCCAGTAAACTTCATCAAGATCACCCCGCTGCCTCGGCCAGCAAAATCCTGCACTGGAGCTTCGAAGGTCTTATCCCCCAAGCACGCCTGTGAGAACCTTTTCAAAAGGCGCTTGCTGCGCGCTTCGGTCACGCCACTGGGACCCCTGCTACTTATGCTCCAAGAGGCCAGGGCAGCGAAGAAAGCAAGTCCAGATAGCGCCCAATATTGTGGAACTGCATGTTGCCCCTGGCGCGCAGCGGGGGTGCCCTGGCCTTCCGGCGCCAATCCGCAGCACGCCTCTCGGCGAAAACCCTGGTGGCATTACAACGAAACTACCTTGTGTTTTCTCAATCCTCCTGGGTTGCCCCTTTGCATGAAGCCTCGGGTCTCCCTCGCCTTCCCCCTCCTCCTCCACCTCGCCGCTTCCTCCCTTTCTCCTTCTTCCTCGGGGGTGCGAGCGCCCCCCCCTGGCCCAACCCCCTCCTTCTCGCCGCCTTGTGGGGGCCTTGAACTGCGAATCTGCCCCCGCTTCCGTTGACCCCTCAGAGGTCCAGCAGAGCTGTGCCTTACGCGAGTTAGAATTAAACCCCGCCGCCACCGGGAAGCTGCGCACTGCGACCGTCTCCGCCACTTTCGCGAGCCCCGGGGGTCCAGCGGAGTGGCGTCTTACGAAGATCGAATCGTTCTCGCAAGAGCGGGCGCGCCATCTTACGAGAAACGTCTACGTTCTCGCACGAGCGGGCGCGCCATCCTACGAGAACGGCGGCGCCATCTTACGACGAGAACGTCCCCGTTCTCGCAAGAGCGGGCGCGCCATCCCACGAGAACGTCCACGTTCTCGCAACAACGGCGGCGCCATCCCACGAGAACGTCCCCGTTCTCGCAAGAGCGGGCGCGCCATCCTACGAGAACGTCCCCGTTCTCGCAACAACGGCGGCGCCATCCCACGAGAACGTCCCCGTTCTCGCAAGAGCGGGCGCGCCATCCTACGAGAACGTCCCCGTTCTCGCAAGAGCGGGCGCGCCATCCCACGAGAACGCCCCCGCTCTCGCAAGAGCGGGCGCGCCATCCTACGAGAACGCCCCGTACTCGCAAGAGCGGGCGCGCCATCCTCCGAGAACTTCCCCGTTCTCGCAAGAACGGGCGCGCCATCTTGCGATAACGAACCCGTTCGCGCGAGAACGAGCCCCTCAGGACAGCCCCGAAAGGGCCCCGAGAGGCCTCCAAGACGCCCAAGATGGCCTTCAAGACGGCCCGACATTGTGGAACTGCATGTTGCCCCTGGCGCGCAGCGGGGGTGCCCTGGCCTTCCGGCGCCAATCCGCAGCACGCCTCTCGGCGAAAACCCTGGTGGTATTACAACGAAACTACCTTGTGCTTTCTCAATCCTCCTGGGTTGTCCCTTTGCATAAAGCCTCGGGTCTCCGTCACCCTCCTCCTCCCCCTCCTTCACCTCACCGCTTCCTCCCTTTTTTCTTCTCCCTCGGGGGTGCGAGCGCCCCCCCTGGCCCAACTCCCTCCTTCTCGCCGCCCTTGGGGGGCCATGAACTGCGAATCTGCCCCCGCTTCCGTTGGCCTCTCAGAGGTCCAGCAGAGTTGTGCCTTACGCGAGTCTGAACGAAACCCCGCGGCCACCGGGAAGCTGCGCACTGCGACCGTCTCCGCCACTTTCGCGAGCCCAGGGGGGTCCAGCGGAGTGGCGTCTTGCGACGTCTTACGAAGATCGAAATTGCGTCTCGCCGCCACTGCGGGGGCTGCAAACTGCGAGTCTGCCCCCACTTTCGTCAGCGTTTGCCGGGTCCAACGGCGCGAGGCCTTACGATTGTAAAGATGGCACCTCGCCGTTGTGGGGGGTTCCGAACGGCGAAACTGTCGCCATTTCCGTAAGCCCTTGGGGGATGCAACGGCGCGTTACCTTACGCGGATCAGAATGAAACCTCCCCGTCCGTGGGGGCTGCGGCCTGCAACATTGCGACCGCGGTCGACCACCCTTACGCGGCGACAACCGCTCAGGCCAGCTGCGCTCGCGCGCCGGCGGCAGACGCCGCAGGCAGGTGGATATGTGAAGCGCCGCCTTCTCGCTTTCCGGGAGTACGTGCTCGATGAGTTTCGAGAGCGTCGGTTGGTACCTCTTCATCCAATTCTTGTTCCGAATATGAAATCCGTCGTTACTCAAACACTCGGCCTCCAGATAAGGGGTTGCAAGAAAAACCTGCGGGCCGGGCGATGCGAATGGCGGCGCGCTGCAGACGTAGACTTCGCACTCGAAATCTTTCGCGTCGCGCGCGCTAACCGCGTAAGTGCGGCCCTTCGGTAGCATAATTTGTCACGAGCAAGCCGGCAATGCTGCTGCGCGCCCCACGCAGCACCCGGCGCGCGCGACCGCGTGGCTCCACGCGCCGCGGGACCGAAATGAAGGACACACGACAACAAAACAGCTTACGCCCATTTAGGACTGGCGCAATGATGGGGCGACGGGCACAGCGAACATCCCAGGGATGGCACCCATGCGCCGCCCAGAAAACAACCAGCCGCAGCGCGCTTCCGCACTGCCCAGACAGGTAGCTGCCTTGGCATTACCCATACATTGCATATGCCCCCCCCCCCCCCCGAGCACAACAACAACTTCGCGGCCCGAGCGCATAGCTGACGTCCAAGCACCCCTCTCGCGATCCATCGGCACGGCGCTAAAGGGCATACGAGCCCATGCCATGCCACGATGTTGCACGCATTTGTTCAGCGGCTGGAGAGCGCTCCGAACCGTCGAAATGCGCGGGCGAAACCACGGACACACACGCACACACGCACAGCTCCCTCAACACGCTCTCAAGTATTCTACGGTTCGCGGGCACGCGACAGCCGTGCAAATAACCGATGCAAAAACGCAAACGATGCAATGCAGCCTGAACGAACAACGAACACACATTAGACACGCATTGAACACATCAGTAAACAAACAACTTATCAAGAACCTTCCATCGGCATCAGCATTTAAGTACTACTGGTGAATCGCAGCGTTTTTGCATTCCTGGCAGCAAGAAACGGCCCAAGAGCCCCCCCAAACTACCCCAACTCAGTCCAGGATGCCCCCAAGATGCACCCAGACGGCCCCGCGCTAAATGGCCAAAAACGAAGCAGTTTCCCATGGCAGAAGTAATCCGGATGCCCACAATGCACCTCCTCCTCCTCCTCCTCCTCCTCCTCCTCCTCCTCCTCCTCCTCCTCCTCCTCCTCCTCCTCATCGTCATCCTCTTACCTCCTCCTCCTCCTCCTCCTCCTCCTCCTCCTCCTCCTCCTCCTCCTCCTACTCCTCCCCCCATCCACTCCCCTATCCCCGCCCCCCCCCCCATTGCCCCTGCTCTTGGAGAGGCGCGCCTCTCGAGGCGCCCCGCTGCGTGCCCGCGAGCGGCGGCGGAAAAGGGGAGGGAAGAGGAAGAAGAGGAGGAAAGTGGTGACGATGATGGTGGCGATGATGATGAGGGATGGGGGAGGACCGAGGAGGAGGAGGGAGAGGAGGAGGACTGAGAAGGAAGGTCGAAGATGATGGGGAGGTGCGAGGAGGAGGGATCGGAAGGGGAAAGGAGGAAGGAAGAGGGAGGCGGGGGGGGGAAGGAGAGAGAAGTATTGTTTCGCAATGCAAGGTGCAAGCGAATCCTTCGAATGCGCGCGCTTCGTTGCGATGCATCTAAAATGAAGCTAACCCCACCCGCTTTTGGTACCCCTACGCTTTTGGTACCCCTTATGGTGCTTCTGATGGGGGTCCCCCGGCGAAAAGTACCCCGACCAACGCCCGGTCGCCGCCCGGTCGCCGCCCGACCAAGTCTACTCAGAGATGGTTTTCCTTCTGGGTGCGGCCTCTCAGGCTCCCCAGAGCGCGCTCAGAGTGCCCCAAGAGGCCCCCAAGACTGCCCAAGAGGCCCCCGAGACGCCCAAAGAGCGCTCGAAGACGCCGAAGATGACCCCAAGACGGCCCAAAAGGCCCCCAAGACAGCCCAAGAGGCCTCCAAGACGCCCCAAGAGCCTTCCAAGAGGCCTCCGAAGAGAGCCCCAAGAGGCCAAAATCGTTGATTTTCATTTGTTTTTTCGATGTTTTTTGTGTTCTGGCTTTTTCGGCTTCCGGACGCTCCAAGACGGCCCAAGAGGCCCCCAAGACCGCTCCAAGACGGCCCACGAAGCTCCCAAGACGGCGCCGAAACGACCCAAGAGAGCCCTCAAGACGGCCCAAGTGCCGCCCAAGACGGACCAAGAGGCCCCAAGACGGGCCCAAGAGGGACTCAGGAGGGATACCGAGAACTCAAAAATGGAGCCCTCCGTCCCAGAAGGCGCCCAGGAGGTCCCAAAGAGGCCCCAAGAGGCCTCCAAGAGGCCCCAAGATGTCGCCAAGAGGCCCCAGGAGACTCCCAGGAGGCCCAAAAGAAGCCCCAGAAGGCTTCAAACATGTCTCCCAGGCGCCCCCGAACGGCCTCTCAACAGACCCCAAGAGGCCCCCCAAAGAAGCATCTTGACGACGACTCTATTTCGCCCCATCGAGAGACGACCCCCAGGGAACTGCTTCACCATCAAAACTCCCCACGCAACGCGTCCGAACGACACCCGCCCCCAAGAGCGCAACATGGGCAACGAACACACAGACAAAAACCAGCGATGCCATATCACGGGCCGGCGGAATGAGCGAAGCGATTCAATAACTTTCAGGGGTCCTGGCGGGTTTCTCGGATCGGCGCTGGGCCCTTCTGGCGGTGCTCCCGGCGCCGCCTCTGGCGCGCTCCGCGTGCCGCAAGGGGGGTCCAGCACCAACGTCGCCGTCGTCGTCGTCGTCGTCGTCGTCGTCGTCGTCGTCGTCGTCGTCGTCGTCTAGTCCGTCAGTCCCCAGAACACTGAGGAACAAGGAGAAGGAATGCCGTAGTTGAGTCGGTTCCCTTCACTTTATCCCCTCACTGCCGAGGAAGGGGGGGGGATGGGGGGGCGGGGGGAGGGGTGGGCGGGATGGGAGGGGAGGGTGAGACGGGGGGGGGGGTCCTGGGTCAGGATGCCGCCCCCCCCCCAGGGTTCCGGCGGGATGGTCTCGTGCCAGAAGGCCGCCCCTCCCCGGAGTCCGGGCAGGTCCCCGGGGGAGAGGGGGCCGCGGGTCAGACTGCCGACGCACCCCGGGGGCCCGGGGGCCCAGCGGGGTCGGGGTCCCGGGGAAGGCCCCGCCTTCAGGCTCGGCGGCGGCGGCCGCAAGGCCTTCGCAATAGGAACTTTCGGAGGTCTGACCGAGATCCTCGGATCGGCGCTGGGCCCTCCCGGCGGTGCCCCCGGCGCCGCCCCTGGGGGCGCTCCGCGTGCCAGGAGGCGGGGGCAGCGCCGATCCAAGGAATCCGCGCGGACCTCGGAAGAAAGTTTCGGGGGCAACTCATGGGAGCCTCCCATACCATCTTGTCGGCTCTTGCGAATCGACGCTAATCGACTCTAAATCGACGCTAACTGACGCGAAATCGACGCTAATCGACGCTAACTGACGCGAAATCGACGCTAATCGACGCTAACTGACGCTAAATCGGCGCTATCCCATCGACTCCCAGACGCTAATCGACGCTAAAGACAAAATCACGAGGTTACACAAGGCTCCCACAATTTGCCTCCGAAGAAAGTGCATCTGTATACGGTAGGTTCGTGTCGTGTAGACCCCAGCATTGGTTCCTGACACCGCGGGGATCGTTCAACCTTGAACGATCGGTCGTTCCCGCAACGTCCGATCGGTCAGCATAAACCGATTCCGGGTCGCTGGCGGCATTCAACGTTGAACGCCGGCGGCGGGGTCGCCGCAGGTCGACACGACGTGGACCTACAGTACAGGTTTCTTCTTCTTCTTCTTCTTCGAACTGATCCCCGGACCTATCGCGGGGTGCGTCCCAGCCAGCATTTCGAGGATCCTCTGGCCGTGGAGAGACGAGGACTCTCCAGGACGAGCAGCTCCATTGGCACAATACTCACCGCTCGTAAGACGTGGGTCGAAACGTGGAAGTTAGGTTGTTCCAACCAACTGTAGCGCTGATCACCACAATGAATGTTGAGCACCAAGAAAGAAAATACCTAATTTCGCTGGTTTTCACGTGTCGGGCACTGGGAGGCGATATTCGTTCCACATTCGCTAGCGTGTCGGGTAGTCACTGTCTGGATGTTCGAAATCATTTCTGGGAAGTGGTCCTTATGTACGATAGAGGACACCATAGCATGGAAATCGGACGGCGCTGAAAATAGATTGGGTCTCCGCCCGCCCTTAGAAGAGAGGGGAAGAGGAGAAACTCGCTCGACGCTTGGATTATGTTGTCCCCTATCGCACCTAAGGGCCACATCCCAGAAACAAATTCGAGCACCCAGTGCCCGACACGTAAAAACCATCAGATTTCGGAACTTTCTTGGTGCTTAACATTCTTTCTGGTGATCATCGCTACAGTCGGCTGGAACATCACAACAACACTTGGAGCAGGATGGCGCCTCAAGCAGAGTGGAACCTGGGAGCCCCAGAACACCCACTCCCTTAACGACCCGTGCTCACCTTCTCCTCCCACTGGGCTGGGGCAGGAGGGCGAGCCTCTTCAGCTGCGCCTGGTAGTTGCCCCAAAAGGGGGGCTTGCCGCAGAGCATGACGTATATGAGCACCTCCGATCGCCCCCCACTCCCTGGAGGCCGCGCGCCTCCGCGGCGTCCCGACCCAACGTCTCCTCGCTCCGGTCATGCTCTCTGGCCCATCCCGTGTGCACTCATCTGACGCCGGCGCTGGGCTTGGAGCGGAAAGTAGAAGACGAACCAACGGCATGAACGTAAACTTCTTGGCGCTCCGCGCGGCTTTCTTGGATTTGCGCTGGGCCCCTTTCCCTGGCGCGCGGAGCGCGCCAAGGGCGGCTCCAGAGGCGCCGCCAGGGGGGCCCAGCGCAGATCCAGAAGGAAAGCGCACAAGGAGCGAAAGGGAAAGAAGTTCTTTCTTCTTCGCGAAAGGGAAGCACAGAGGAGCGAGCGCAGCCTGGACAGTTCAGGGCTCTCCTCTGGGAGAAGAGGCCTCGTGCGCGGCTCGCGAGCACGAGAGAGCAAAACAAAACAAAGAGCACAGAGCACGCCCGAGGGGCCCGAAGAAACGCACACGAAAGTACGAGGATAATGGGAAACACCGCGTGAACATACAGTGGAGGCCAACCCACAAGAAACCTTCCGCAAGAAACCCAACCCTGAGACCCCAGGGCGTCCATTGATTTTTGGTGTGGGAGCGTCACGCTTTCCATAGCAAAACCGTCGAAACCCAAGAAACCCAGGGCACCCTGAAGGCAAGCAGGGTGTTTCTTGGCATGGGCCTCCACTGTACAATTTCGGAGGCTCGCGCGGATTTCTTGGATCGGCGCTGGACACTTTTCTATGACGCGCTCCGTGCGCCAACGTGCGCCAGGGGGCGCCGCCGGAGGCGCCGCCAAGGGGGCACAGGTCAAAGAACTCCGCGCAGGGCTCCGATCATCGTCGCGACCCCGCCAGTGACCTAATCCCACCAGCCCTGCGGGCGTAGGTGGTTTAGGGCGGCTCCTCTTCCAACCCCCTTTCTTCCCCTTCGGGGAAGGGTTTACCCCTCCCCCTACCCCCTCCCCTGGACTTGGACGGGGGGGGGCCGCGAGGTGTCGGAACGTCCAAAGAGGCCTCGGCGAGGAAGCCACAATCATTTGTTTTACCATGGTTTTGGCCCCATTTTGGCCTCTGGGGGGGGGGGGGGGGGCGAGGCTAATTAAGGGACCCCCTTTCTTTGATCGATCTCCTCCGGGATGGCCCCACGAGCGCTCCCAAGGCTCCCAAGGGTGTCCCAAGAGGGCCCCAAGAGGTGGCCAGGAGGCCCCAAGAGGCCCCCAAGAAGCCCCCAGGATGCCCCCAAGATGCTCCCAAGAGACCCCCAAGAGGCCCCCCCAGAGGTACCCAAGACGCTCCAAGAGGCCTCGGCGACAATGTCAAAACCATCGATTGTATTAAAGTTTTGGCCACATGTTGGCCTCCTGGGGCGGGGGGGCACTGCTTCAGATGACCCCAGGAGCGCCTGGGAGAGCCCAAGATGACCTCCAGATATCCCAAGATGCTTCAAAATGGCCCCCACGATGCTCCAAGAGGCCCCAAGATCGCTCCAAGACGGCTCCAAATGGCCAAAAAACTCCCCCTGGAGGCCCCGAAGAGGCCCAAATCCGTCCAAAACCCTGGGGCAGTCCATGTTTTTGGTTTTCCCGTCGAGGCCTCAAGGTGGGTCCAAAATGGCCCAAGAGGGCTCCAAGAGCGTTCCCAAGGCTCCCAAGAGCGCTTCAAGAGGGCCCCAAGAGGCACCCAGGAGGCCCCAGGAGGCCCCAACAGGCGGCCAAGAGGCCTCCAAGAGGCTCCCAAGAGACCCCCAAGAGGCCCCAAGAAACTCCGCGAGGCACCCAAGACGCCCTAAGAGGCGTCTGGGACCGCCAAGAGGCCCCAAAGACGCCCCCAAAGGCCCCCACTGGGGGACCCTTCCTCTGTGTGCTACCCACTTTCCTGATCGAGGCAATTCCTCTGGGCATCGATTCTGGATGGGCTGGTGGGGCTACGCTCTTTTAGTCGCAACTGCAGGCGAGCGCGCCAGCAGCGTCGGAAGAGTCGCACGGGCCGCGAGCGCCCTAATTGCCGGCGCGCGCGCCGAGCAAACAAGATAACCTACCTCCGGGGGGAGCTTCGCCGAGGCAGAGCTGCGCCGAGGGGTGGAAGCTGCCAGCTGCGGAGGCGGCTGGAGAGATGCAGCGTGCGAGTACCATGGGAGCGAGATCGCCAGGCAGGGGAATTAAACCTTGTCGGACTGGTGGGGTTACTTTTTTAGTCAGCGGCCGCGGGCGAGCGCGCCGGCGGCGAGTCAGGTCAAAGCGGGCTACGCAGAGACTAACTAGGCAGAGGAAGCGCGAGAACATTAAAGCAGAGGCGACGCGCGAAGGACTGGTGGGGTTGCGCGAAGCGTCTAGAATTCGATGAAGCTGAGACAATTGAAGAATGTGAGGTAGCCAGGGCTGAAAAACTGGCCAGAGGCTTGACACTGGTCCGAAACAATTGGGGAATGCCAACCGGGCGTGGCAGGACTAGATAACACATCCGTTTCAATGAACTTCTAAAATTATGTAGCGCCTGGGCACGCGCATGTTCTGGACCCTGACGTGACCTGGGACGGGACTTGCCAGGGTGGTTGGGGCGTGGTCCCATCAGTTGTCTCACCAGTGGGAATATATATATATATATACACACACACACACATGTATACATATATGGTTTCCCAGACAATGCCAAGCCATATTGAAAGGCCAGCGGACACCCCGAAGTCCCGACCCGCGGAGTCCAAGGTCTTCGCTAGACGCATCGGGGGAGAAAGGGCATGCAAGCCATCATTACCGTCACATGGACAATCACACTGGTCATCATGATGATCACAACCACTACGATGATCATTCCAACCATCATCGAACGGGCCATCTTTAGGACCAGCATCGACTTCAATACCATCGTGACCGCCATGATCATAGCCGCCACCAACAACAGCATCAACCCTGCCAGGGCCGGCTTGACCCAGGCCACCTCTTCTGCCCCAGAAGAGCTATGTTTTTCTCTCTCTCTCTCTCTCTTCTCTTTATTTCTCTCTATATGTATATACAGCGCGTGCATCATATCAGCATAAACATCAGCGTTTGGATATCCATGTGGAGTTCTTCTGTCGGCGCTGGACCCCCTTCCTTAGCGTGCGGAGCGAGCCAGGGGCGGCGCTGGGTCCGCCTCCAAGGGGGGCCAGTGCGGCCAGCGCCGATCCAAAAAGTCCGCGCGGACCTCCGACACTTCATGTTCATGCATCTTGGTCTGGTTCGACTGTGGGTGCACGCGCAAACTCGGCGGGCAAGGGACAACGTTAAAGGGGGACCAACTGAGGGGAGGGAACATCAACCAAAAACAACGGCCGCGCTGTCCATATACACTCCCCCCCGAACGTGTCTAAGTATATGCGTAAACAAACGCCCCATGCGTCTATAGACGCCTGTTTCTAGAAAGCGAAAGCAGTATTCAGCATGGGCCTGAGAGACGGGTAGCGCGGAGCGCGCCAGGGGTGGCGCCGGAGGCGCCGCTGGGGGGGGGGGGGGGGGGGGGCCAGCGCGGATCCAAGAAGTCCGCGCGGAGCGCCAAAAAAAGTTACGCTCATGGCGTTGTTTCTTCTTCGATCCTAGAAGCCGGTCGACTTTGCGCCCTTCCACGGCGAAACTCGGACCACGGCCCAGGCCACCCATCCTGGGGCCGCTGGCCAGGGGCGCCCCCTCTGGGGCGCGCTCGCGAGCGAGGCGCAGCTGCCGGCTGGCACCCCGAGGCGGGAGGGGCCGCCGGCGATAGCCGACGCGGGCGGGGGAGGGAGGGATGGAGGGAGGAAGGAGGCGCAGCGTCGAGGGTGGGGGCGAAGGAGAGAGGAGGGGGGGGGAGGAGGGGGTGGTGCGGGGAGGGGGGGCGAGGGGGAGCAGGAAGAGGGAACGCGAAGGAGGAGGAGGAGGAGGAGGAGGAGGAGGAGGAGGAGGAGGAGGAGGGGGGGGAGGATTGTTTTCTGAATGTTTTCTTTTTTTTTCCCCTATGTTCTTCCTTCTTTTTTCTCGCCGCTATCGCGCACGCCCACGTCTTCCACAACAGTCAATAGTCCATCTCAGGGAGCACTGGGCACCGTGCAATCTGGCATGCATAGGACAGGGGAGGAGCAGCAGCAGGGGCAGGGCAAAGAGAAGCGGCGGCGGGTACTCTGCTCCGAGTGCGCAGGATCCCTGGCGGGCGCGCGCCCCCCCAAGGCACACCGTCCAAAAGGGGATCACACACTCGAGCATCCTTCCCGCGCCACACTCACTCCTCGGCTGACCGAGGGCCCAACCCACAGCGCAGCAGGCAGAAGCAGACAAAAGGGGTGCGCCCCAAAACGAGAACCCAACACGCCGAACGAGGGAATACCAGACAGCTGGCCTCCAAAGTGCCGCGAACTTCGCCGGGAACCTGAGGGCGAGAGGGGGGCGCCCCCTCGCGCGGAGCGGCTGCCGGGGCGCCTCGAACTTCGTCGGGGGCCTGAGGGCGACGGCAGGGCGCGGCGGAGGGGGGGGGCCTGCTCCGCGCCAGACGCAACGGGCGTCTCGATGCGCCACGGCTTGGCGTCGCGGGAAGGCCTGCCAACCCCGCAGGAGCGACGATCAATCGACGCCCGAACGAACCAGACCGTTCCGCCCGTCCGAGAACCTGTGGAAGCACAAGGGCAGCAAGAGAGGCGCGGCAGGCAAAAGAGGCGGGGCGGCCGCGGGGCGGGCGGCAGGAGAGAGGCTGGGGGGCGGCGGCGCGGCAAGAGAGGCACTCTCTCACGCGTGCTGGCCAATCCAACTGTCAGCATGCCTCTCCCAAAAGAACGCACAAAGCTGCACCTCGCCATCTTCACCTGCGAGCGGAGAGGGTCACAATGAGCACTGAGCAGCGCCCACAACCCAGGCGACAACAAGGGGCCCTGAATTAACCAAGAAACGTAACTGAGCGGAGGGAAAGCACAACAGAAAGAAAAACATCGGAAAACCAGCCAGCCAACCCGAGAGACCCACCAGGGTCACATCAAACTCTGACAGCATCACGCATGGGCCTATACCTAGGGGGCCACAGGGAAAAGGGGGGACTTAAATGGGGGACACGGCCAACTCAGGAGAGGAGGGGCGCGGCAGGAGGGGCAGGGGGGGCAGGGGGAGGGGCGGCGGCAGCAGCATTCAAACGCAGCACACGTAACGCCTCATTAAGCTTGGGGTGCCGACGTGACAACTGCCGAAGCCTGGCTTCAATTAGAAATTCCCCCGGCTGGACCGAGCCAGTCCTGCGAGCATTATGCGCGGCCAGAAAGCAATCAAGTAGGACGCGCCCCACTAGGTCACGTGACCGCCCCCACTGTGGCCCCAAGCAACAAAGAGTGAGGAGCCAATCCTCACCCGTTAAAGCCGCGGTCCAAGACCTCAGAAGTGCACCGCGGGGGAATATGTCAATCAACCCTGCCTTCAACTTGGGGCACGCGCGATAATGCCTCAGATCGTCGTCAGCCGCTTCCAGAGAACACCCAAACGCACAGCCCACCACCGTGGTACGCAGACGACGGGAGGTACAAACCCCACGGCGGAGCACTCTAAGGACCCCCGTGACGAAGTGCATCGCGCTGTCCTTCTCAAATTCACGCGTCAGCTACCGTAAAACGGTCGGGACCCACCCACTTGGACACCCTCAGAACCATAGTGCGGAGGGGAACAGTGGGGTCACGGAGCCCACTGAGCTTGCGCATCGCTTCCTTCTGAAGGGATTTCATGGGGATGGGTTCCAGGGTCGGGGCAGTGAAATTGCCAACTTCAGTCACCGTAGTCCTGATCCAGGAAGACTTCCACCAGGGCCAGTACAGGCGAGCGGGAATGAAGTTATCGTCATCCAGGGGGACCGTCAAAGACTCCATCTCATACTGGACAGCATCAATACTGGAGCAAGACATCAACACCCGAAACTTGATAGCCTTCGAAAAGACAATCGATATCCAAGCATTCTAAAGAGGCCCCCAACGCTCGCATGCCCGTCAGCATCTCCCTCGAGAAGACATGGCGGGGACCAGCAGTAATCACCTGTAAGGCCTCATTATACGCTTTCCGAAGAGCCGCGGTCACTGGGCAGAGTTGTAACTGGTACGCCAAAATCGACATGCAGTGCGAGTGGAAAAGGCGAATGGTCTGTGGAAGCCCCAGCCCAAGCCCACGAAGCCTCCGAACCGTCATCCAGAACTTGGGGATGGCGTTGCTCCATACGTTGTCCAGAGCCCCAGGCCCGAGCCAGAATCCCAAGTATAAACGGCGCGAACAAACCCATTGCGGTGGTACTCGCTCCCCTTGGCTCGAAGGTGGGCAACTAATTTATCAGGATCAAGCGAGCCAATCACCAATACCTTACATTTGGGAAAGTTCAGCCCAAGACCCACAGCATGTTCCAACTTACGAAGGAGCGAGAGCGCCGGCTGGAGGTCAGTCAGGATGTTGGGAAGGCAGAAGGAGAGATCATCAGCGCAGGCTCTAATCCGAAGGGACACGGTCAGCGAGCTTGGCCCTCATCCAACGCAATACTGGGTCTAGCGCATAAGCGAAGAGAAGCGTCGAAGCAGGATCACCTTGCCGCACCCCACGCTCCACCGAGAAAGCAATGCCAATAGTCCCAGGGAAGTTGGTTGCAGCCACGCTGTCACGGTACAGCTCGCGATAAAAAACCACAAGCTTCACCAGGAACATCCATGGCCTCCAAGACCGCCAAGATCCAGGAGACGATCAGAGAGGGGAACGCAGCCTTAAAGTCCGGGAAAAGAATGCCCGAGCGATCCCCGCCAGTAAGCATCTGACGAAGACCCCACCATTCAATCTCAACCACGATGTCAAGGAGCCCACGTCGCGCGACCCCCCCACGCTGGATCGGGTCGATCACTGACGGAGCAGCCCGCTGGAGGCCAATGGAGAAAGCGTCGCTCAGGAGCTTCGCATCGGTATTCGCTAGCGTGAGCGGGCGAGTCTTATCAGGCGACCGAACAAGGACAGCGGGGTTCCCGTCGTCTTTGAGGTCTTTGGGCAGAAAACACATCCTTCCTCGACGCATGCACGCCGAAACAGTACCCCCAGACGCCTGATACATCTCTTCATAAACAGCAAATAAAACATCAGCGGCCCCCTCAGCTTTCCAGCACCCATACGGAATGCCATCCTCCCCAGGGGCAGAGTGATGCTTAAATCGGGCTCGTTCAATAAAACCGTCAACATCCAACTTCCAATGCAATGGGTCCAACTGGATCGGCTGGGCATGGGCGAGGATTTCAGGCCATAAGGTCCGATCAGGTTCCTTGGCTGCAAAAACCGCCTGCCAATGGTCCCGAAGGGCCTCAGCAGAGGCCGTCGGAGAAGGGCACACCTGCCCAGAACTGTCCAGGGTCCCAGAGAGCCCATAGCGCCGACGCATTTGTGACCAGGCTCGACGGAGGTGTTGCAAGCGGGCCATGGCCTTAGCCTTAGACTTCTCGTCATCCTCCCACCCGTCCATCGCCCGTTCCTCCGACTCATACCAAGCATCCTTCAGAGACTGCACCAAAGCACCCAGGCCGGCTATATCCAAGCATCTCTCACGGTCTGGATCAAAGTACTGAAGAAACCGAGGATACGCACGGATCGCACGCACACACTGGTCGAACCTGCTCATACGCCACCCACGGAAAGCCATCACAGCAAAGCGGAGCTTCTCACAATTCTCTTTCGGGGGCTTCATCCGAAGCCGAGCCTTGAACAGAGGGACCATCTGCCAGAAAATCTCCTTCACCCGAGCCAATTTCTCCCGAGGGGTCAAATCCTGGTCGATTTCCATAATAGCGCTGGCACACAACTCATGGTAAACACAATGTCGGAGGAGGAGGAGGAGGAGGAGGAGAAGGAGCAGGAGGAGAAGGAGCAGGAGCAGGAGCAGGAGGAGCAGGAGGACTAAGAGAGATGAGGAAGGAAGAAGGAGGAGGAAGGAGGAAGAGGAACGATGGGAGGAGGATGGGGGATGGGAGGAGGAGGAAGGAGGGTGAGGGAGGAGAAGAGGAAGAGGAAGGTGGAAGGAGGAGATAAGGAGGGAAGAGGGATGATAATGGATGAAGAGGGAGGAGCAGGGGAGGAAGAGGGTGAGGGAGGAGAGGAGGAGGAGGAGGCGGATGAGGAGGAGGAGGAGGGATGAGGGATGAGACGAGGAGGGATTAGGAGGAAGGACGGAGGAGGAGGAATAAAAGAAAGAAGGACCCCCCCCCCCCCTGCGCACCCCGAGGCTCCAGACGTCGCAGGTGGCCTGCCGGGCGGCGGGCTGGCGGAGCGCGGGGCGGTCGGGCGATCTGCAGGCCGCGGCGGGGTGGGGCCTTCTCGAAGCTCGAAGCTGCGGGCGTGTCTTCGGAGAGCAGGGCAGCCACCCTCGTAGGAAGCACCCCGACGAGCGAAACCTGTGGTAAACGCACCGGAGGAAGGGATCGAAGGAGGCAAGGCTTTGCAGTAGACGCCCAACCAAGGCCGCTCAGTAAACGAAGGCTGTGGGCGTCGGGGTGCCTTTTCCCCACATCCGGAGTGGGGTTCTTGTTTTCCATAAAAAAAAACACCCTCTCCTCCTCCTCCTCCTCCTCCTCCTCCTCAACCTTCTCCTCCTCAATCTTCTTCTCCTCCTCCTCCGCCTCCGCCTCCTCCGCCTCCTCCTCCTCCTCCTCCTCCTCCTACTCCTTCTCCTCCTCCTCCTCCTCCTCCTCCTCCTCCTCCTCCTCCTCCTCCTCCTCCTCCTCCTCCTCCTCCTCTCGCTCTCCAAGGAAGACCCCCCGCCTGAGCGAGGAGGGAATCGGAGAACCATACTATTTACAAGGTTTCGTGCCCCTCCCACCCCTCCAGGGAGGCCCCGCCAGAGCGAGGAGGGCATCGGAGAACCATGCGACCTGCGACGTCTGGAGCCTCGGGGCGCGCAGGGGGGGGGGGGGGCGCTCCTGCTCCTCCTTCCTCCTCCTCCTCCTCCTCCTCCTCCTCCTCCTCCTCCTCCTTCCTTCCTCCTGATCCCTCCTCGTCTCATCCCTCCTCCTCCTCCTCCTCCTTAGCATTTCTCCTCCCTCCCTCTCTTACTCCACTGCTCCTCCCTCTTCATCCCTTCTCATCCCTCCTCCCTCCTCCTCCTTCCTCCTTCCTCTTCCTCTTCTCCTCCCTCCCCCTCCTCCCATCTTTCCTCCTCATTCCTCCTCCTTCTCCCCTCCTCATCCCTCCTCGTCGTCGTCCTCCTCCGCCTCCTCATCCTCATTCGCATCCCTCCTCCACTTCTCCTCCCTCCTACCTCCTCTGCTACACTCACAGACAGACCCCATGCCAGACGCAGATTAACATTTCTCGGTTATGCGCTGGTCGTCGTCGTCCTTCTCCTCCTCCTCCTATTCACGGATGCCCCGCCTGAGCGAGGAGGGAATCGGATAACCGTACTGTTGACAAGGTTTCGTGCTCCCCCGCCCCCCGCCAGAGCGAGGAGGGTATCGGATAAGCATGCTGATTACGGGGTTATGTGCCCCTTCCACCCCTGGAGGAATGCCCCGCCTGAGCGAGGAGGGTATCGGAAAGCCATACTGTTGACAAAATTTTGTGCCCCTCCTACCCCCCAGGAGGCCCCGCCAGAGCGAGGAAGGCATCGGAAAACACTACTATTTACAAAATTTCGCGCACCTCCAACCCCATCCAGGGAGGCCCCGTCAGAGCGAGGGTATCGGAACGCCATGCTATTTACAAGGTCTCGCGCCCGTCCCGCTTCTCCTGGGAGGCCCCGCCGGAGCGCCATTGAGAGGCCCTGAGCAGGCCCCGAGCGCGCCCACAGAGGCCCACCACACTGCCCAATTCGGCTCCACTGTGACGTCTGCTCCTGCAGCTCCAGCTGGAGCCGCCGCCCCCCGCCCCTCCTCTTGGACGCCCGAGCTGCCCGGGATAACTGCGGTCCTCGGTTCGTGCCTCCGACGTGGGCCCCCGCGGCGCGAATCTGCAGTTGCCCCTCCCTGACTGCCCCCAGCCCTGACGATTCGGGAGGGTTGGACGCGCGGCGTATCCAGGATGGCTGCGGTCGGGGGTGACGCTGGCTTGGCCCCCCGCGGCGCGAGTCTGCAGTCACCCCTGCCCTAGCGCTGATGACTCGGGGCTCTGATCCTCGGCCCGGCAGGAGCGTCGCTGGCGGCGGGCGGGCGGTATGAAAAGGGGCCGGCATCATAGCCACCGGGGGGGCGACCCCAAGGGTGGGGGGGGGCGAGGAAGGGGATGACACGGGAGGACACGCCAGCAGGGCACGGCAAAGAGAAGAAGGAAAGCAGCGAATGCGACGAGGAGGAGCGGGCGAGAGGAGGGAGAGGTCCCAGCAAACAAAGAGTCCACCCGAGCGACCCGCGATAGATGCGGGCACACTCCTGACGGGGAGCGGACAAGGACAGGTCCTGGGAGGGGTGGCTATCGGGGGGGCGCTGGGGGGTGTTACTGGAGAGCTGGGGCCTAGGAGGACAATGCTGTGCCAAGTCGTGCCGTTGGTTCGCATACCCACCAACCCAATGCCACCCCCCCGCCCACCCCGTACCACAGGGCGGCAATAGGCTTACATCCTGGAACTGTGGCCCACACTCTCGCCCCTCAACCTGTTCCCCAGCATGTAGCTTTGGGGATGGGGGCTGGAGTGGCAAGAACAACAAGGTGAGATGGAACAGATAGGGACTGGAGTTCCACCGTGTGCATGCACTGGGTACGTCATCCTTGCGAAACAGCAGGCGCCTAGGTCTTGTGGCCAAGACAAGTGAGATGCCCACAGCTGTAGTGGAAAGCGTTCGTGGGCCCAGGGGTTTGCCGACCCAGTGCACGAGCAATCCGCAGCATAGGTACAGGCATAGCCCGGATGAGCAGTCAGCTTTTTCCACCTCCGCTCCATCCTCCTCCTCCTCCTCCTCCTCCTCCACCTCCTCCTCCTCCACCTCCTCCTCTTCTCATCCCTCATCTTTCCTCCTCCTCCTCCCTTGACGGGCTCCGCCTGCGCGGTCCGCCTCTTCCTCTTCTTCCTCCTCTTCCTCCTCCTCCTCCTCCTCCTCCTCTTCCTCCTCCTCCTCCTCCTCCTCTCAGCATCCCACCTCCTCTCTCGACGGGCTCCGCCTGCGCGATCCGCGTTTTCCTCCTCTTCCTCTTCCCACTCCTCCTCCTCCTCCTCCTCCTCCTCCTCCTCCTCCTCCTCCTCCTCCTCCTCCCGTGGTCCGCCTCCTCCTCCTCCTCCTCCTTCTTTTCCTCGTCCTCCGCCCTCCTCCCTCGACGGGTTCCGCCTGCGTGGTCCTCCTGTTCCTCCTCCTCCTCCTCATCCTCCTCCTCTCCTCGTCCTCCTCCTCGTCGTCCTCGTCCTCCTCCTCCTCCCCTCCTCATCTCCTCATCTCCTTCTCCTCCTCATCTCCTTCTCCTCCTCCTCCTCCTCTTCCTCCTCCCCTTCCTCCTCGTCCATCCGTCGCCTTACAAGCGGCTCCTCCCTGTCGCACCCCGAGGCATGTCAATAGGGCGGGCCCGGCGTTTCGCCTGAGATCTCCTCGCCATGGATAATCTTCAAACCAGAAACTTGCAACAGCTTCGCGGATGGATGGCGGGCCGGTTTCAGAATGTGGCTCTCGCCTGACCGCCGCGAACATTCGCCCTAAAAGTTCGCACGGCTTCACGGATGGAGGGCGGCCCGTTTTCAAACAGTGGCTCTCGCCTCAGCGCCGCGCGCATTCGCTTTAATAATGTGCGGGAATTTCGCGGATGGAAAGCGGGTGGTTTTCAAAACGGCGTGGCTCTCGCTTTCGTGCCGCGCACAGTAAACCCAGAATGTTTGCCAAGATATTCCAAATAAGGAAGGCGGTACATGTTCAGCATGTGGCTCTCGCCTAGTGCCGCACGCATTCGTCTTACCAATTTGCAGCAACGTCAAGGACTCTTACGGTTGACGACCCAAAATTTGTTTGTCACGATGTAAGATTATCAGCGCGCAGCAGTTACGTTGATTCGCGGTGTTGAAGTCACAAAGACCGCGTTCTGGCACGTGTCAGGATCGTCCAGGCGCAACACTATGGTTGATTCGCGGCATTGAAGTCCCAGGCATGGTGTCCTGGAGCGGTTTAGGATTACAAACGATTCTCTTCCAATGGGGCACTTCCATCAGGACAGTGAATCCGTGTAGAGACCTATGAAGAGGGGACTTGGAGGGAGGGTTGTTTGCAGCATCCGTGGTGCGTCTTGGGTTTGCACTGGTTTTCCTCCTCCTCCTCCTCCTCTCCCTCCTCCTCCTCCTCCTCCTCCTCCTCCTCCTCCTCCTCCTCCTCCTCCTCCTCCTCCTCCTCCTCCTCCTCCTCCTCCTCCTCTTCCCTCCTCTCATCATCCCTCCTCCTCCTTCGAAGGGCTGCCTGCACGGTCCGCCTCCTCTTCCTCTTCTTCCTCTTCATCCTGTTCTTCCTCTTCTTCCTCTTCTTCCTCCTCCTGCTTTTCCTCCTCCCTCCTCCACTCCCGACGGGCTTCGCCTGCGCAGCCCGACAGTTTCTCCGCCTCCTCCTCCTCCTCCTCCTCCTCCGCCTCCTCCTCCTCCAGCTCCTCCTCCTCCCCCTCCTCCTCCTCCTCTTCCTCCTCCTTCTCCTCCTCCTCCTGGGAACAGCTTGCGCTAGGCCAGAGTCTGGCTCAAAGCGACCAGGGACTTGGAAAGGAATGTAAGACTCGTCTGGCTCTGGGGTTCCTTGTCCTGGTTCGTCTGGCCAGGACTTCCACGTGGGAGGGCGGTGCCCTTCAGGTAGCTTGGTTATCGCCCTTTTGCCAGCGTCAGTTGGACGCAAAATTCCCCCAACCACCGCGCAGTTCACACCACCGAAGCCCGCGCAGGCATCGAATTCTGTGGGACGCGTGGGGTTGATGGGGAAAGCCTAAGCAAGAATAGCTAAACCACTGGTTACTTGGCAGGATCCGACTCGGTGCCGTTAGGCACTTACTGCAGAAAAAGCTCCCACCCCCGCGTACTATAACTGAGTGGGAGATCGCTTAGCGGGCACCCACTCTCGCAGCGAGCCTTTCAGCTCGACGGGCTCGCTTGGCGGCTACTAAATCTGCGGGTGTTCAGGCCCCTGGAGCGTGAGCGCCCTTATCTTTAGCCTTGGCCTCCTCTGGGCCGACCACAAGAAGGTGGTTAAAACTCCAAGGGGCCAAATCGTCGACCCACGAAACCTCGGCCATGACGTGTTGGGGCAGGCTAGCTAAGGACGCTCCACGCTTTGCTGCTTCATCAGCCGCTTCGTTGACTCTAGACTGTCGTTCCCCAGCCTGGTGGCCAATATCTGCCTCCGTTAGGCGGCTCTTAATGCTTCGAAACGTGTCCTGCCCAGGCCTTCGTTCAAACTCGTGCCAAAAACGGGCCTTGGCAGCAGCGCGGAGGGGTGGGACATGCCCTGGGCCACCTTGGATCGCTTTCAAAACATAAACACAATCCACGACGAACGCGGCAGACCCCGAGGTGTGCTTCAGGGCCTGCACGAGGCCCTCGAGCTCGGCCAGAGGCACCATCTGGTGCAGCCCCAAGATCGGTCCCCAGACAGCCCCTTGCACATCCCCATGCCACCACACTGCAAAGCCACATCCACGCCTGTGAAGCCTCACAACACTCGAGAAATCACCACTCCCCGGCGCCAGAAACATGGCCTGTCCTCGTGCTCCCCGTGGACGTGGAGCTCGGGAAGAAGGTCGAAGGCCGCCCCCATCGTGCGGCTGCAAGCACTCGCGCGCCCACTGCTGGTGGAGCAGGTCTCCTGCCGGCAACGGGTGGGCGCGAGCGGCGTGGCACCTGTGACATCCTTGCCCGGCGGGTTCATGTTCATGTTCCCTCGTTATTCCCTGGCCACGTCGCTCCCGCGGCAACCCATTCAAGCATGACCGCGCGGCCGCGCGTGCGCTGGCGTCTGAGCGTCCGGAACTTCCGCTGTGGAACTGTCAGGTCTGCGCCGAACTCTAGGCCTGGCCCGCAAAAGTGTTGGGGCGCATTGTCTTTCCAGATTTGCTGCTCGATGGGGCCCGTCAAAGTCTGCCAGTGCGCGTTTTTGCCACTCCGGACGAGACCCCGAGACATCTCCCAGATAGAATTGAGCTCGTTCAGGCGGGGCCCCCCGAGGGGGGAAGTAGCATTCTTCGCCGCGGGGCGCTTTCCACTGCCGGGGCAGCTGCGAGTCCCTTTGGTTTTGCAGGAGAGTAACCGCGAGGGAGCTGGTGGCCCCCTCTGGCTCTGCCCCAGACTTTCTTGGCCTCGCGCGCGACGCTGCCGCGTTTCTCCCCGGCGGCAGCGAGCGCGGCTGTCTCGTTCATCAGCCTGGGCAAATGTTCAGCCGGGCTTTGCTCGCGCCCAGGCGGGCAAAATAACACGGGCCGCCCTTGCGGCCTGGGCCGAGACGAAGAGCTGCGGCTGCGCATCCTCCTGCACGTTCTTCCCCAGATATGGCGGCCATCTTACCACCCAGCTGCTATCGCGCCGTTGGCGAGGCCCCTCGGGCCATCGTGCCCCGGGAAGCCTGCGGTTCCACCCCGGCGAGGCTGAGCTTGCCGGCGTGCTCGTTGACTCGCTCGAGGCGCCGCGCTCTCTCGGCCATGGCGAACGCTTCCTCGGTGCGACCCTGGGCAACCACCGCCGAACAACTGCGCGCAAAATAATCGAGGCCTAGGTCTCTGACCTTGCTGGCAACTTGCGCGTTGACGTCGGCCTGGGCGAGCGCTCGGTGGATGTGCTTGACGAGGTCCATTCGGCCCCCGGGGAGCTGCGATTTCTCGGAAAGCCGAAACCCCTCGGCTCTTACGCGCGTGTCCACGCGACGCTCTGCATGCGCCCTTGGCGGATCGATCGCTTCGCGCTGACGTAATCCGACGCCTCTGGGCCCGCTGCGAGGGCCCGATCGGCGGCGCGCGCGAATGCCCATGCGCGCGGCGTGGATAGCCAAGTCCCTTGCCTGGTGTGTAGATCCAGAAAGTGCAGAGCTCGTCGAAACAAATTCTCTGCATCTAAGAGGAGGATCGCCCAATCAATGGAGACCCACGTGGCTGCCTCCGCCTTGGCGATTCTAAACTGGGCGGCCTTCGGCGGATCGGGCCCGTCGCGCGGCTGCGTCCCGGAACCCTGCTTTGGATTTCTCCCGCTGGGCGACTGGTTCTTTCCGAAGTCGGGGCCGCGTGTGGCGCCAGTCCCGGGCCCATGTGACGGGTCGGCCCCCTTCCCCCGTGGGTTTGGGATGCATGCCAATTTCATGTATAAGAGCTTGCTTGGGCCAGGCGCGCCTGCTCCCTATGTCGCGCAGGAGGGCCTCGAACCCGCAGTGCGATTCATCTGGCAAGTTTCACCGGAGCAACGGGTTCCGCTGGTCGGCTCCCATGCCCATGGTGGTCGGGGAAGACTTGCGCGCAGCAACAACGTCCGCCTTGGAAAATTATGGAAGGTCTGGCGCGGCGGCTTGGGCACCTGCACGGAACTGCAGCCACCACCCTCGCGCTGTCGGGTGTCGTAGTCCGTCAGGGTCTGGCCAGAGGGAGCTCCAGCGAGTCCTCTTAACTGTCAGAGCCTCCAAGGGGTCCCCTAGTGGATCTCCTGAGTCTTCAGCTTCTTGCGCTGGTATAGCTTGTAGGTGTCCCCGCGCTTTAGTGTGCCAGTGGGCAAATGTCGCTCCCGCTCGGAGGCTTTGGGTTCGCCGCTCCTGGAGACCAGCTTGTTTGTCTCTATGCGCTTCTCGATCAGCTTGGTCGCAGACCCCCCCCTGCAGGCCTTCCAAGAGGGGCCTTGAGGGTGTCCTGGTCGCAGGCGGCCAGCGCCTGGGCCTTGGTCTGTATGTCCTGGATCTTCTGGTCATATCATCTGGGTTATACTGGGGGGCCTTGGGGCGGTTGCACTTGGAGGTGTTGTTGCGCGTCTCCCTGCGATGTCTTCCCACTTCCTGGCGCATGTAGTCCTCCGCAGGACTGCCCCTCCCGATCCTGAGCCCGCGGAGGTCCTCGATCCTGGCGACACAGTTATCCCAGAAAGCGGGGTTAGATGTACCCCCAGTTTGTCCCCCGAGCAGCGGTGGTGCCACCGCCTTCTTAATTACCAATGTCAGCGCCGACCCTCGTCGGCGCGTGCTTCGCAGGCCTCCACTTCGCGAGGCGTGCAGGTTCTCAGCGGCATTGGCGAAAATGCGGCACTTGGCCGTTAGCGTAAGATCTGTACAGGGCTGGGCGACGAAGTACTCTGCTTCTCGAGGGTCTTCAGAGGCTTGGGCCCTTGCCACGTGCGTCTCCCAGGCCCACGTGGGGCCTTGCATCCCGAGGGGAAGCTTGGTCGGTTCGGCGAGTACGTGGACCTCCCCCTCCCTGAAAGCTCCTGCGAGGCGGCACTTGATCTCTAGGTGTGGCTGCGCCCATGGGCCACCCAGGTCGTACTGGAGGGTGAGGTCAGGGCCGAGGTGGGAGGAGACGAGCCCGAAGCCGATCACCCTCTTCCCGAACTCCCTGGTGGCTCCTTCTGGGAAAACAAACCGAGCGTCCAGGTAGTCTTCTATCCCTGCTTGGCAGTTGTTCGAAACTTCCATATTCCAGTGAGGCCTGGATTATGCAAACGATCTCTTCCAACGTCTGCATGTTGTCCCCTGAGAGGCCCTCCCCGAAAGCGCAGTAGGCGGAGAGGAAGAGGACAGTGGTGTTGGGCAGACGTACTTCTCTTGCGGCCCACATGCCCTGTCCTGATATCCACCTCCTCCTCCGCCTCCTCCTCCCTCTCCTATTCCTCCTCCTCATCTCCTCCTCCTCCTCCTCCTCCTCGTCCTCCTCCTCCTTCTCCTCCTCCTTCTCCTCTCAGCATCCCTCCTCCTCCCTCGACGGGCTCCGCCTGCGCGGTCCGCCTCCTCCCCTCCGCCTCCTCCTCCTCCTTCTGCTCCCCCTCCTCCTCCCCCGTCATCCTCGGGAAGCGGGCCCGAGGTGGAGTGAGGTGAGGTCCTGTCCGGGCGACGTCCTGCATTAAACAAGGACTGTATAAACATGGACGTTCTCAGTGGCGGGGTGGCGGGGGGGGGGTAGTGGGTTCTCGGTGGCGGTGGTCTCTGTGCCTCTTCTGATCCGCCACTGTGTCATCAGCACGTAGTGGAGTGCCCCAAGGATCAGCCCTGAGGGATAAAGAGTTGCAAGGATTCAATGAAAAGCCGGGACCACCAGTTTCAAAGAGGATTCCCGGGGTTTCACCTAGATTCCCGGTGCTTTCTGGAGATTCCATTGGATTGGCATCAGCACGTAGTGGAGTTCCCAAAGGCCCATTCAGCCCTGAGAGTTCAAGAGCTGCAAAGCCTTAGAAGCTGGGACCACCGGTTTTGAAAAGGATTCCCGGGGTTTCACAAAGATTTCCGGGGGGGTTGGGAGATTCCATTGGATTCCCGGGGATTCTTGGTGATTTACTGGGATTCGCCGGGATTTCCCAGGGTAGCGCAGCTGGCACAAGAGGGTCCCAAGACGGTTCAAGAAGGCCTCGAATCGCCGCACGATCGGTCCAAGATGCCCGATATGGTCTCCAGTAGGCCGAGAAAGCGCCCAAGACGTCCCAAGTGGCCTCCAAGAGCCACCCCAAGAGGGCTCCGAGAGGCCAAACACATTGTTTTTCAGTTGTTGCGTTTGTCTAGAATGTTTGGGGGGCCACGCCGCCTCCTCCTCGCGACGGCGACGACAACGACGACGCGACCGCCGAAGAGGGCCCCAAAACAACCCAAGAGGCCTCCAAGACGGCCTCAGAACGGCCCAAGACCCAAAAGGCCCCCTGGACGGCCCAGGACGGCCTCAAAAGAGACTCAACTCAAGCTTGCCCGGAGGGCAACTAGACAGATCCAAGACGGCCTCCGAGGGCCCCAAGACAGCCCTAGAGGCCCGCAAGAGGGCCCCGAGACGGCGCAAGAGGGCTCCAAGACGGCCCCAGAGGCGCCCGGGACGACCCAAGAGAGCCCAAAGACACCCCCTTGAAGAGGCACGCGAACAGAAAAACCGAGTCTCCCCTCCCAAGAGGCCCCCCAGGAGGCCTCAGGGAAGCGCCAAGAGGCCCCCAAGAGGCCCGAAGAGACCCCCAAGAGGCCCTCAAGACGCCCCAAGAGGCCCCAGCCCTGCTCACAGGAGGCCTCAAAACGGCCCCCAAGAGGCCCCCCCGCGACATCCTCACGAACATCCTGGAGGCCCAGTAAGAAAATAGTCGGAGCATCGTCCCCAGACTAATTTTGTGACAAGGGACAGGCCCGACTTAAACATACTTTCAACGACCGATGGGTCACCATGAGCTGTCGGAGGCCCGCGCGGATCCTCGGATCGGCGCTGGGCGCTGGGCCCCCCCGCCCTGCCGAGCGGAGCACGCCTGGGGCGGCGCCAGGGGGGGGTTTTGAGCTACACTGTCAACGCCTCGCTCTCCTGGGGCTTTGCTGTGTTCCTGCCCGTTAACGTGAGTCGCGTGTGCGGAGCTACACTGTCAATGCCGCGCTTTCCTGTGGCTTTGCTGCGTTCCTGCTCGCAGCGCACACCGCCAGAGGCGGCAGAGAGCTTGAGAGATCTACCTACTAAAAAGGGGGCGGCGCCCGACTCTTGGGGGGGGCGAGTGGCAACCGCAAGGAGGGGACCGCCTCCGGGGGGAGACATCGACCCGAGTCGGCGATGCATCGCCGCTAGCACTGCGGCAGGCCCTCGGCAGTGAGCACGCACGTCCCTCGGGGGATCAGTGGGCGGGTGGGGGGGGGCGATGCATCCCCCCCCCGAGCCGGTCTTCCCCTAGCGCTGCCCCTGAAGGCGTCGAGGTGCGCCGTCACCAAGCAAGACCAACCATGCGACGTCTGCCACTTCCCGACTGGAGGCCTCCCAGGGGGGCCAAAATAGATGGGGCCGGAAGATGGCGCCGCATCGCCAATGCATCGGCGATGCACCGGCGACGTCGGCGATGCATTGGCGACGTCGGCGTGGAGAAAATCGGGCTTCGCATCGAGCCGCATCGCCGATGCATCGGCGATGCGGCTTGTTCCTCCGACCCCATCTGCTTGGACCCGTTTGAGATGCCTGGACCAACGTCCCCAGCCGAGCACTGCCACTCCCCTGACCCGTGGTCCCGCCTGCCTGATCGACCACTAGATTTAGAAACCCAGGGTTCGCTAGGGACCAGCGACCTCCCAAAACGACGAAAACCCTTCCAAAACTTCCCCGAAACCCTCCGAAAGCCTTTCAGGAAGGTTTTCGGAGGGTTTCGGGAGTGTTTCTGCGGTTGGGAACGGAAACCAATCACTAACGAACCCTGGACTTTCTAACACTAGTGCGTCCGGGCAGAAGCTGGGAAGCGGAAGGAAGGGTCACTCTCTCTCTCTCTCTCTTTCTCCTCCTGACCTGCTGCTATTCCTGCTGGCTTCGAGACACAAGGAAGGGAAAACACCTGCTTCAGAAGACAGAAGGGAAGACACCTACTACCACCACAGCCGGGTCATCTCAACGGCCCGTTGTTGTTCCACCTTTCCCCCCCTGTTGGCTTCGGGATCGTCCAGCGGCGCAGCCATTCCCCCCCCCTGCGGCGGTCGCCGTGGGGCAGCTAAGCCCGCGGGGGTGGGCAAGAGGAGGGAGGAGCAGTGACCCATGATAGCAAGGAGAATAGCACGTGGGTGGGGGCTGAGCGGCGATAAGCTGCCAGTGAGGTAAGGAGTGGCCTGACCTCCTCCTCCTCCTCCTCCCTCCTCCTCCCTCCTCCCTCCTCCCTCCTCCCTCCTCCCTCCTCCTCCTCCTGGCTCGCCCTCCCCCTGCGCCCCCCCCCACCCCCCTGGCTGGGCGCCACGAGGCGGGTCTTCCCCTCCGCGCCGCCCGTGGAGGGAGGCCGCGCCCACTGCGCGGCGCGGCGGCGGGGGGCGGGGGAAGCGGCGCGGGCAGCGTGCGTCGTAGCCACTGCCGGTGGAAGACTCCAGCACCTTCGGGGCGGGGGCTGGAAGAGGGAGGATAGGTCGACCGGTCAAGCTCTTGGTCCAGTTCGGTGCTGCATTACCTCGACTGGAGAGCACCGCAGCGGTGAAACATCTGGTCTGGCTCAGCTGTGCTCTCCTCGTTGATGAAGAAGTCGCGGGCGCTATGCTGCGCTCAGGCTCTACCTAAGGGAGGTGGCGGGAAAAGGAGGAGGGGGATGAGGAGGCAGAGGAGGAGGAGGGGGAGGAGGAGGGGGAGGAGGAAGAGGAGGGGTCAAGGAGTCATGGATCCAGGGAGTGCGCGGTGCACACAGCACTAAGGCGGGACGTAATGGCAAGCAACCAGCACCCCCAGCCTCCCCTTACGGGAGGAGAAGGCGGAGGAGGAGGAGGAGGAGGACGAGGGAGGAGGAGGAGGAGGGAGGGTAGGAGGAGGTGAGAGGGAGATTGAGAAACTTTGGAAAGGATGATAGGGGAATGAACGGAATCCAGAGGGAAGGTGAGGTGAATGGCGACGGATCGAAGTTACAGTTGCTAGGAAAATGCGGTGACCCATAGCAAGACTGGGCGCAATGACAAAACACACATATATATATATACACATGATATCATTGGAGTTACGAGGGTCAGTCACTCATAGAAACATAATGCCCTGCTTCTGGGAGAGACCCCTCGAGTCGGGTCAAAGCCTCAAGCCCTTTGGCAGTGAGTGATTTACGGCAATGGAGGGGGGCGGAGGAGAGAGGAGGGATGAATCGGACGATGCAGGTTTTGGAGGCGCTGTTGTTGCCTGAGGCCTCCAGGTGCCTCGAGGACCTTGCATAGGCCTTTTCGTGGACCTGCGCATGATGAGGGTGCATCGACTTCCTCCTCCTACTCCTCCTCCTCCTCCTCCTCCTTCTTGTGGTGCTTCTCCTGTTCGTAGTGCTTCTGCAAAGAGACAAAACAACAACATGAACTTTCGAAGGCCCGTGCACATGTCCTGGATCTGCTCTGGATTCCCCTCCCTTGCGCGCTGAGTGTGCCAGGGGCGGCGCCAGAGGCGCCTCGGGGGGGGGGGACCAAACGCAAATCCAAGAAATTCCCGCGGAGCTCCGGCAATCATGTATGTGCAATTGATCCTTCTTCGATTCCTGCTGTTCCATGGGGGAAAGGGGTCCAAAGGGAAACGGGTCCTGGACCCTGGGGCCTTCCCCCAAACCGAAATCTTCATCCTGAATCGCTCGTTTTTGACAGTCCTGGGGCCCGTGGAGGGCCCCGAGAGCCCGAAAACGGCGAAACACCTCAGGACCTGTTCCCTCAGGACCCGTTTCTCCAATGGCGACTGCTGCTCCAACTCCTACTCTCACTCCAGCTCGTGCCAGGGATCATCCGAAACAGGGTTTCTCGTTTTCGTGTTGTTTTCGCTCTCGCCCGTTATGGTCTTCAATCAGCCTTCGCTGGAAATCGGGATCGAAACGAAGACGGCACACGAAATCGCCAAAACACCGTTTCAGGTCGACCCCTGCCTCGTGCTCGTGCCTCCAGTCCTGCCTCTCTGGCCCTCGCGCGCGCGAAAGCCTCCCGCTCGCTGGCGCGGGGGAGCACGCGCCAGCCCCAACTATCGGACTGCGCCGCTGTCCCTCGCCCCTCTCTGGGAGAAGCTTTCGGCTCCCAAGCGTCGGCGTCGTCGGCGGCGTCGTCGTCGTCATCGCCGTCGCCGTCGTCGTCGTCGCCGTCGTCGCCGTCGTCGTCGTCGTCGCCGTCGTCATCGTCGTCGCCGTCGTCGTCGTCCCCTTGCAGGGTCGGCGGCACAGACCGTAAGGCCGTGGGCGGCAACGGCCGTACAGTACGGGCCCGACCACAAGAAACCTTCCACAAAAAACCCAATCCTGAGACCCCAGGACGTGCATCGATTTCTGGTGTGGGAACGTCACGCTTTCCATAGCAAAACCATCGAAACCCAAGAAACCAAAGGTACCCTGGAAGCAAGCGGGGTGTTTCTTGGCATAGGTCTCCACTGCAAGGCCTTCGCGACATCAAGCCGTGCCGTCCTCTCCTCCTTCGCCGGGCGCTCCCCAGCTGCCGCCCGCCCGACCCGCCCGTGGCGACCCGAGCGCCTCCGGCGCCGCGTACGTGAGGCTGCCCACCGCCGAGCTCATCCGCTGCGTCTGCGGGTGCGGCCGCCCACGCCGCGCGCAGCCGCCGCGCTCGCAGCCGCCGATGCTCCTCGGAGCGCGTGCCGGCATCAGTGTTAGAAGGCATCTCCTGCGAGGTCTGCCCAAGAACGGTGAAGGGCGACTTGTACAGGCCTCTTAGATGGGGTCCGAATAGATGGAGTCGGAGGATCTCGTCGCATCGCCGATAGGCGACGTCGGCGTGGAGAAAATCGGGCAACACATCGAGCAGCATCGCCGATGCATCGCCGATGCATTTGCGATGCGGCGCGATCCTCCGACCTCATCTTCTCCGACCCCATCTAGGGGGCCTAGAACCCGCTTCGGGGGCCACTGAGCCGGAGTAACCCAGCTGAAACCCAGTGTGCAGCCCGATGAGCCGTTGTCCAACAGGTCTGAACTAAACCAGGGGGGCTATGCTGCGTTAGGCGGGCTTCCGAGCACGGATACACCAGCGCTGGTGCTGAGTTCAACCTGAGGATACCAAAAAGGGTACCGATACCGCGACTCCCCGGAACTCTCCTGGTGGATGCGTTCTGACCAGAATGTCGAGGCGAATTCAGCAGTGGCGACGAGGGCCACCCAGGAGGCCCAAAAAGGGAGTGCAGCGGCAACGGCCTCTGGAAATCCATCCGACCGATCCACCGACCGATCAACCGATATGATTATACCGGTTTATCGGTCGATCTGCACTTTCCGAAAAAAACGATAACCTTTTATCCGAGAACATAGAGACGATGGCCGGTACGCTCTCCTTCTCTTCGTCGGTGTATCGGTTTATCGGCTCATCGGGTGACTGGTCTGAAATCGCTGGGGGCGACCCTGAGGAGTCGATCCTTGCGCCGCATATCGGTCTACCGATTTACCGGTTTATCGGCTTATCGGCCGGTTGTCAGGCCCCCACCGCGACGACGACGGCGACGGCTGTGGGGCGGCTCTCCCTGATCAGCGTGAGTTTTGTGATTGGCTCTTGTGCGGACGGAGTCCCGCAGGGGTCCGAACCTCACCCGCCGCATACGACGATTTGCGTGGTAATGCAGGCCCTGCGAGGGTCTCAGGCGACAGTGGCCGAACCAACTTGGGGGTAGGGCAAATCCGAAGTCAGATCTCTTAGGATGTCTAAAGCGAAAGAGGCCTGACCATTCAGCTCAGGGCATGTCAGAATCGAGGGTTACGAAAATGTCTCATACGAAAACGGCCTGCGCAGGTCAGCTTTCGGCGTGTCGGAATCCACTGTTGCGAAGATGTCGCATGCGAAAGTGGCCGGACCGCCATGGGCTAGGGCATCTCCGAAATTAAAAAACGCGAGGGGGTCTCAAGCGAAAGTGGCCTGAACACCGTATCTCGCGGCAGATCTGGGGTTAATGGCGCGAAGATTTGAGCTCAGGGCATCCCAGAACCCACAACTGCGAGGATGCTGCAGGCGAAAGTGGCCTGACCACCATGGGGCTGGGGGCAGGGCAACTCCGCGGTCACACTTGCGAGGATGTCTGACGCGAAAGTGGCCTGAACACCTCAACCCTGGACGTCTCGGCAACCACAATTGCGGGGATGTTACTGGCGAGAGTGGCCAAACCACCGTGGGGCAGGGCACCTCCGAACTCAGCTTTGTGAGGATATCTTAAGCAAAAGTGGTATGTCCACCTCATCCGAGGGCGTTTCGGAATCTAGAATTACGAGGATGTCTCTGGCGAAAGTGGCAGGACTACTATGAGGCAGGGCGTCTCGGAATCCAGAAATGCGAGGATGGCTCAGGCGATGGTGGCCAAATCACCTCGACTCAAAGCATATCGGATGTCAGCATGCCGAAGATGTTTCAAGCAGAACGCGCTGGAGTTGTGAAAATGTATATGGCGACGCTATTTCGATAATCGCACGTCGTGGCGCGTTGGAATCCAGACTGCCGATGAAGTCTCGCGCGAAAGGGGCCTCTTCCTCCTCTTCCTCCTTTTATTTTTCCTCCTCCTCCTCGTTCCTCTGCTGCTGCTGCTCCTCCTCCTCCTCCTCCTCCTCGCCCTCCTCTTCCTCCCCCTCCCCTCCCTCTCCCCTGCCGGCCGAGCCTGGCCGAGCCGCCGGCGGGCCAGCCGAAACGGGGGCGAAGACGAGGACGAGGACGACGACGGCGACGGCGTCGGGCCTCGTGTCCCGAAATGTCAGTTCGTATCTCTCCGTCGCCGTCGCTGTCGCCGTCGCCGTGAGCGTCGCCAGCGCCGGTAATTTGGCGATGATGATGACGATGACGACGGCAGCGATAACGATGCGCATGATGATAACGAATGATATGGTGATGATGATGATGATGGTGATGATAAGGGTTACGATGATGATGATGATGATGATGATGATGATGATGATGATGATGACGTTGGTTTCTCTCCTAAAGCGGCGATGATCTGGAGCACGCGCTTGTACTCCCGCTCCTTCTGTGGGCAAGAGTACCGCTCTACTAGGACAGCCCAACTCACAACCGGCGCCAGCTGCGTGCTGCTATCGTTTTGAACCGCCACCGCGCCGCGAGGCACGAGGTCGAATGTCCCCAGGTACCCATGTAGTCCTCTGTCTTCGCGATCAAGGATTCCCAAAGGGCCCAGATCCCACATTCTCGAATCTCCCAAGCAAGTTTCTTATACGGGTGCAAGACGGGGCCCAAACGTGGGAACCGAATTGACATTGGGAGCTCTCGGCCCCAAACAGCTCCCAGGAGGCTCCTCCTGCTCGTCCTCCTCCTCCCCTTCTCCTCCTCTTCGGCATCATTCTCATCATCATTTGCATCATCATCATCATCACCAACAATACCATTATCATCATCAACACCCGCATGCTCGTAATAGCTTTATGATACCGGAGAAAAGCCCCAATCAGGGCTATAGGGCTAGGGGGCTATAGGGCTATTGAGCTATAGGGTTATAGAGCTATAGGGCTATAGAGTTGTAGGGCTATAGGGCCATAGGGCTATAGGGCACCCCTGGGCACCCCCATGCGACCCCCTTCACGCCCGGGCGCGAACCTAACCTAACCATATGAATATTAAGCTATAGGGCTATAGAGCTTTAGGCCTATAGAATTGTAGGGCTACAGGGCTATTGGGCACCCCCAGGCACCGGGCACCAGGGCACCGGGGCACCAAGGCACCCCCAGGCACGCCCAGGCACCCGCGGGCACCCGGGCACCCGGGCACCCCCGGGCACCCCCGGGCACCCGGGCACCCGGGCGTGCCGCGAAAATCGGCGGCAAACCTAACCTAACCATATGAATCCGCTAGGACCCCTACAGAGGCAAGCTCTGATTGGGGAATTGAGCTTCGGCAGCAAACCTAACTTAACCATATGAATATATGAATATTGAGCTATAGGGCGATAGAGCTATAGGTCTATAGAGTTGTAGGGCTATAGGGCTATTGGGCTATAGGGCACCCCCGGGTGGCACTCCGGGGCACGCCCGAGCACCCGGGCACCAGGGCACCGGGGAACCAGGGCACCCCCTGGCACGCCCGGGCGCCCGCGCGCGGGCACCCGGGCACCCCCGGGCACCCCCGAGCACCCGGGCACCCGGGCGTGCCGCGAAAATCGGCGGCAAACCTAACCTAACCATATGAATCCGCTAGGACCCCTACAAAGGCAAGCTCTGATTGGGGAATCTTGAGCTATAGGGCTATAGAGCTATAGGTCTATAGAGTTGTAGGGCTATAGGTCTATAGGGCTATAGGGCTATTGGGCTATCCTATAGGGCACACCCGGGCAGCCCCAGGCACCCCCGGGCACGCCCGGGCACCAGGGCACCCCCAGGCACGCCTGGGCACCCGCGGGCACCCGGGCACCCCCGGGCACCCGGGTGTGCCGCGAAAATCGGCGACAAACCCAACCTAACCATATGAATCCGCAGGACCCCTACAGAGGCAAGCTCTGATTGGGGAACAAATATCCATGATGCCGGAGAAAAAACCCAATAAGATTTGTGTTAGGGCTATAAGGCTATAGGGCTATTGGGGTATAGGGCTATACGGCTATCGGGCTATAGGGCTATAGGGCTATCGGGCTATAGGGCTATAGGACTGTGACCTATAGGGCCATAGGGCTATAGGGCTATGGGGCTATAGAGCTATATGGGCTATGGGGCTGTAGGGCTATAGGGATATAAGGCTATTAGGACTATAGGGATATAAGGCTATAGGGCTACAGGGCTATAGGGCTATACGGCTATAGGGCTATAGGGCTACTGGGCGATTGGGCTATTGGGCACCCCCGGGCACCCGGGCACCCCTGGGCACCCGGGCACCCCCGGGCCCCCGGGCACCCGGGCCCGGCCACCGAAATCGGCCACCCGGGCACCCCCGGGCACCCGGGCACCCGGCCCCGGCCACCGAAATCGGCCGCCCACCTCACCTCAGCTTTATATCCGCTAGGACCCCTACAGAAGCAAGCTCTGATTGGGGAATAGTGGCAGGGAGTGATAAATAGTTGTGGTAGTAATTTCAACAGCAGTAGCGCTGTAGTAGTCGTAGTCGTAGTAGCAACATCAGCAGCAGCAGCAGCAGCAGCAGTCGTAGTAGTCGTAGTAGTAGTTGTAGTAGTAGTAGTAGTAGTAGTAGTAGCAGCAGTAGTAGTAGCAGTAGCCGTAGGAGAAGTAGTAGTTCGAATAGCTGCGCTCGTACAAATAACAGTGGCAGACACGAGAATAAAACATGTGCACCGCAGCGGTAGCCACAGTAGTATTTGCTGTTGTCGTAGATGTAGTTTTAGCATGTGCACTATTAGTAATAGCAGTGGCCACCACGAGCATGTAAAACGTGCGCATAGTTGCGATAGCCTCAATAATAAGTGGTGTTGAAGATATGATCGCCATCGTAGCTGTGGCTGCATTAGTACCAGTAGCAGTAGTGGTCACGATAGT
Organism: Prorocentrum cordatum; assembly: GCA_963575745.1. NCBI lineage: Eukaryota > Dinophyceae > Prorocentrales > Prorocentraceae > Prorocentrum > Prorocentrum cordatum. The sequence continues at coordinate 73,754 of CAUYUJ010019930.1, read as the reverse complement.
AATCCATGGGAATAAGAATAGTATCATCGACAGTAACAACGATGGATATAGCATTCATGATAGTAGCACCTGCTGTCGCATCAGCACCCGTAACAACAGCAGGCACGATAGTAACGCATGGAAGCAGTATCAATAACATGTGTATTAATTGTACTTGTAGTAGCATCGGTGACAGCAGCGGAAACAGTAATAACACATAGTAGTAGTAGTAGTAGTAGTAGTAGTAGTAGTAGTAGTAGTAGTAGTAGTAGTAGTAGTAGTAGTAGTAGTAGTAGTAGTAGTAGTAATAGTAGTAGTAGTAGTAGTAGTAGTAGTAGTAGTAGTAGTAGTATGTGTTATGGCTGTGGATGTTCTTCGCGCCCTCGCGATGCCATCGCGAGGCTACGTTGGAGGAGGCCAGATCTCGAGCCTAGGCCGCGACGCGCGAAGCATGATTATCTTCGCGCCCCTGGGGTGACCGAGTCTCAGACAGCCGCCGAAGGCCTCCTCCTCCCGCTCCTCGTTGTCCTCTGCCCTCCTCCTCCTCTTCCTTATCCGTCCCCTCTTCCTCGTCCCTCCGCCTCCTCCCCCTGCTCCTGCTCGTCTTCCTCATTCCCTCCTCCTCCACCTCAGCATCATTTGTTATCATCATTTTCATCATCAACAACATCATCAACATCATCAACATCCGCATGCTCGTTGTCGCTTTACAAATATCTATAGTAGCAGGGAGTGATAGTAATAGTTGTGGTAAAAAATATAAACAACAGTAGCGCCGTAGTAGTCGTCGTCGCAGTAGTAGTAGCAGCAACAGTTTTAGTAGCAGTAACAGTAGGAGCAGTAGTAGTTCTAATAGCTGTGCTCGTAAGAACAACAGTAGCAAACACGATAATAACACATGTGCATCGCAGCGGTAGCCACAGTAATATCTGCTGGCGCCGTAGTAGTAGTTTTAGCATGTGTACTAATAGTAATAACAGTACCCGCAACGATCATTTCAAACATGCGAATAGTTGCGGTAGCCTCAATAACAAGTGTTGTGGAAGTTGTGATCGCAATCGTAGTTGTAGTTGCATTGATACTAGTAGCAGTAGTGGTAACGATAGTAATCAATGGGAATAAGAACAGTAGCATCAACAATCATAATTGTGGATGTAGTAATAATGATAGTGGCAATTGTTGTTGTATCAGCACCCGTAACAACAGCAGTAACGATAATAACACATGGGAGTCGTACTTGTTGTAGCACCGGTGACAGCAGCGGAAACGGTAGTAACACATAGGAGTAGTAGTAATAGTAGTAGCTGTTATCGTTGTGGATGTTGTAGCGTTAGTTATTGTAAGGATTCTTTTGGATCCCCGAGAGTTCCTCAGGAACAAAGGAAGCATCATAAATATTCAGAAGGATTACCCTTCGGAGTGCTCCAGAGGATTCTCCAAGAGTCCTCAGAAAGATTTCGACGGATTACCACTCGGACAACTACGACAGCTCCGAACCGATAAACCGATAAACCGATCAACCGATAAACCGATAAACTGGTAAACCGACAAGCCGATACACTGCTAAGCGGAGAAACATACCGATTGACAGATAAACCGATAAACTGATATTCGGACATGCTTGCGATGAGTCGGTTTATCGGTGTATCGGTTTTATGTTCAGGTCCTGCGGCTGCAATCCAAAAAAGGGAAAACGCGCGAAGGGTAGAGGTATGGGTACCCTTTCCTCCTCTGATAACCTCCCAAGGGTTGCATCCTAAACCTGTGTGCTGGTTCACCGACGACCTTCGACGCGACGCAGGCGGTGTGCTCAGGGCCGCGGCACGGGCTGCGCGCGGTCGGTGGAGACAAAATGTCCTGATTTTATTCACTGCTGGGCCACCCGGAATTTCCCACCCTTAGGAGGCAACTGCTGGGAGGTCTTCGACAGAAGGCTTAAGGGGGATTCAGCCCTTCTGGGGGGCTGCTACGCCGGATTGGGCCGCGGATTCGGCGGGATTAATCCGGATTAAGCTGCATTAAGCGGGACTGAGCGGGATTGAGCCGATTATTAAGCCGGATTTCGGACCAGGGCAAAATCAGAATTGACCTGCCCGGAGGTGCATCCGAACCCATCCTCTGCCCAGGGCCAACGCTTTTCCCAGGTCTCGACGGTCTTGGGACCGGCGAGGGCCCCTGGAGGCCAAAGGTGACGGAACACAAGTCGGACGCCTTGGCCGGCCCGCCACACTGGCACGCCTGGTGGCGCGACGAGGAAGGTTTACGGAAGAGAAACGGTGGGCGAGGAGCAGGATGATGAGGAGCCCATCGACCCCTCGTCGCCCGCGCGCAAGTTTCCCCACCAATCGAGCTGACTACCCCCCCTCCTCCACCCCGAGATCCGACCTCGTGAAACGATCGAGCCATGACGTCGGGTCCTGGTCGTGTCTGGGTGGGCCTCGGCTCTCGCAGGCCAGGGGTGGCCCAGGATGACCGAGCATCCAGGGGTCAGCAGAATGTCCTGAGGATTGTCCTCCCTCTTCCACCCCCGAGAGCCGACGCAGCGAAAGACATGCAGCATCGTGAAGCATCACGACCGAAGCCCTGGACCTAGACCCCATCCTCTTCCGCGCCATTCTCCGAGCCGGACTGCTCCGCGAGGGCCCCAGGGCCCGAAACTGGGCCCCTAGGCGCCAGGATCTCAGGGTCTCGCCGGGATCGATCACCCCCCCCTCATCCTCGTCCACCAGGTCTTGACCTAAACGTTGTTCTTCGTTTTGTTGTCGTTTTGTTTTTCGTTTCGCTCTACCTGTTATCCTGTACCTACCTGCCAAAACGAATAACATAACACAGCCGAAATCCAGCAAAACGGCGTTTAGGTCCAGCAGTCATCCAGCACCCGCCACCTCCTCCGCAAGCTGCGGGGGCCTCTCCGAAATAGAAGCCCAGGCCCCAATCGATGACCTCGACGGTGCGCGCGCGGAGGAGGGCGGCGTGGACAGAGGAGGGGAGGACAAGGGAGGAGGAGGCAGAGGTGAAATGAGGAGGAGGGAGCAGCAGAATGAGGTGGAAAGGGAGGTTAGAGTCATGTAAAACATTTGGGACGACGAGGCCCGTCTCGGGACAGCTGGTATGGCTGTCCAACGCGGACTGACTAATGACACGGGCACGGTTGGAGGTGGAGGAGGAAGATGCAAAAGGAGGTGAAGGAGGGAGGGCTATAATCAGGCTTACGATGCTCAAGCCTACTCTAGCCTGGAATGACAGATCGAAACCAATCTCGTGCCCCAGGGGAGAGTATCGCAACAACGCGCGGCGAGCGTCCAGGGAGTAGAGCGAAGATTTGTCTCGACCAGGCAGGCACGTGGAGCTGGGCGCTCGAAATTCCAACGGCCATGACCTCCTGAGGACGCGGTCCCTGTGCGCGTGGCTGTAGTGGGCTTCCGCGGTGCGGATTGTCGTTGTTGCTGTTCTTGTCGTCGTCACCCCACGATCCACCCGCGTATCGACCTACCCGCGGCACACTTGCGAACCGCCCGCGCCGCGAACCACCCGCGCCCCCTGGCTCGTATCCGCAATTGTGGGGAACTGTGCACGGTAGGTTCGTGTTGTGCCGCCTTCGGCGTGGGTTTCTGACACCGCGGGGACCGTTCAATCTCGAACGATCGGCCGTTCCCAAAACGTCAGACCGATCATCATCAACCAATTCTAGGTCGATAGCGACGGTCAACATTGAATGCTGGCGGCGGGTTCGCCGCTGGTCGACACGACGCGAACCTATCGTACGCCTCATGATTATGATCTCCTGATCCTCTGCTCAGGCGGCGCGCCTCCCCTCAAGTGCAACCGCCGCCCAGCACCTCCTCTTGCTGCCTCCCCCTCCGGTGCAAGGGTCCCCCCTGATGGGGACTCCACGAACGGGTGCTTTGGCCAGCAGGTGGCGGACCAAACCGTTCCAGATGCGGGCAATGCTGCAGTGCCCGAACAGATAATTACGCAGCACCCCGCAGTTGCGGAGAAGAAAGAGGGGGCGGGCGCGGGCTGGGTCGCAGATGAGTTTGGGGTGGGTCGCGGGGTGGGTCGCGGGTTGGATCGAGGGGTGGGTCGCGGGTGGGCCACGGGCGGGGGCGACGACAATGCTCCAGAAACAGAGCAAGCAGAATCTGCCAGACGGAACGCCACCTCTGCCAAGCACCCATCGGGATCCACCGAAGGGGGGGGGACCCTGAGGGGGGCATGAGCTCGACCCGCTGGTGCACCGAACTACCGCAAACAGAAGCCCCCCCCCATGCCTTACCTATCGGCAACTATCGGGAGCTGCCAGCCACTGGGTGGCACCTGTTTTGGGCGGTTCGGTGCAAAACCCGATCGAACTCACACCACCCCTGGGGCACCCGCCTCCTTTGCGGGATCCCAAGCCCACGGGCAATGAATGACCGCTCGGCCCCTTCACGTCGACCTACAGAGGCAACTTTCGGGCGGAACTCCAGAGTACACCTTGACGAGTGCCCATTGCGGTGCCGCTGACCCACGAGATCCGACGTGCAGCATCTTGAAAAATCACTGTTCTGAGTCACGTTTCGAGCGGGATCGATCTGAGACAGGATTTTAGATTCGGGCAAGTCCACTTGCGCATGGAGGGGGGGGAGGCGCCGCGAGCGAGGTCTGAAGGAAATCTTAACTTCACGGAAGTCGGGACTCACTTGCACGCCTTCTGGCCCAGCGCCGCTGAAATGGCGGCGGAAGGGGTGATATTATATTGCGTCTTCGGGGGGCCTTGTCTGTCCCGTCGCGCCCCTATCCGCGTCGAATCCGTGTCGAATTCATGTCGGACTCGTCAGATCCGTGTCGAATCCGCGTCGAATCCACGCCAAACTCGCGCCGAGTCCGCATCGAGCCCGCGTCGGGCATAAAAGAAGGCCCCAATGTTGGGCACAGGCGAGGTCTCCCGAAGATGCAACAACAAATCACGACCGGAGCCGCGAACCTTCTCTTCCTGCCCAAGTTTCGAGCAAAATCGATCTGTGAGGGTCACAGCGCCCGACACCGCACGAAAACGCCCGGCTCGAAAAAATCAAAGCGCCATGATCACCAACATTACTCTCCAGAGCCCCCCGAGAGCCTTCCGACGAGACCCCAAAAAGCATCCCCGAGGACTCTGGCCCACGTCAGCGTCGTCGTCGTGGGCGCTGCCGCCGCCGTTGTCGTCGTCGTCATCCCTCTTCACTCGCCATCGCTCGGATGTCCATTCCCCTTGCAATTTTCGATTTCGCGCGTGCTTTTCGCTCGCTAGATTACCCTATCTGCTAGGCCTTCGCAGTCGCCAGTCCCAAATATGATAATTACTGCGCCGCTGTTCCTCGCCCTTCTCTGGGAGAAGCTTTCGGCTCCAGAGCGTCAGCGTCGTCGTCGTCATCGCCGTCGCCATCGCCGCCCCCTGCCGCCGCCACCGCCGCAGCCGCCGCCGCCGCCGCCGCCGCCGTCGCCGTCGCCGTCGCCGTCGCCGTCGCCGTCGCCGTCGCCGTCGTCGTCGTCGTCGTCGTCGTCGTCGTCGTCGTCGTCGTCGTCGTCGTCGTCGTCGTCGTCCCCCTGCAGGACTGGCGGCACCAGCCGCAAGGCCCAGACAAATCCACCCTCCTCCTCGCCCTCCTCCTCCTCCTCCTCGTGCTCGTCCTCCTCCAGCTCCTCTTCCTCCTTCTCCTCCTCCTCCTCCTCCTTCCCCTCGTCCTCGTCCTCATCCTTCTCGTGCTCCCCGTCCTCCTCCTCCCCCTCGTCCTCGTCCTCCTCCTCCCCCTCGTCCTCCTCGTGCGTTTCTCCTCCTCCTCCTCCTCCTCCTCCTCCTTCTTTTCCTCCTCCTCGTTCTCGCGTTCGTCCTTTTCGTCCTCCTTGTCCTCCCACTCCCCCTCACCCTCACCCTCCTCCTCATCCTCCTCCTCCTCCTCTTCCTCCTCCTTCGTCCTCCTCCCCCGTCCTCCACCTCCTCCTGGTCGTCGTCCCTGCCCGCCCCTATCGTCGTCCCAGGACGTCGCTTCCCCAGGCGGGGGATACGGATACTTAGCTCCCCGCCGCGCACTGCTGGCCCAGGGTGCCCCCCAGCCCTTACGCGCCGCAGTCTGAGCCCCGGGGCCCTCCCAGGGCCTCGCACGGGGTGCCCCCGAGCCCATGGATCTCCTGGGAGAGATGCTGTGGGGGACGTTCGTGGGGGTTTTGTTCGGCGGCGAGCGAGGGGGGGGAGGAGGTGAGAAGGAGAAAGCCTTCTCAGAGGGCTTCTCAGAAGGCCTCCGGTCTTCGGGGAAGGCTTCGACAACTTCGCACTCGGCCGGGGGACGTCCGACCTTTCTGAGACGGCCCGCCCTTCCGATTCTGTTGTTTCGCCTGGGCATGCTTTTTCCAACCGCGGCGCCTCGTCGAGCAGCGCTCCAGGGGCGCCCGCGTCGCCCCCGGGTCGGCCGCAGGAAGCCCGAGCGATGGCCAGAGAAAGCTAGACATGCTTTTCGGGCGGAGGTCTTTCCCGCGCGCCCTCGTCGGGCCGCTGGGCCGTCAACCGCACGGCTCGTCATGAAGGGCTGGCCCTGGGGAAGAAGTCGGGCCGTCTGGGCGGCCCGCTGGGCGATGGCGGGCGCCGGGCGAGCGACGAGCAGACCGAGGGGATCGAGGATGTCTGAGCGAGGGAGAGAGAGAGAGAGAGAGAGAGCGAGAGAGAGGGCAAGAGAAGAAGCAATGACACGTGCCAAGGGATCGAGGTTATCTGGACGAGAGAGAGAGATATAAGGAAATATACATGGCATGGACAATACCACTTACCATATTCATCTACGTTGGCACGCGCACACATATACGGTCAAGCTGACACATAACCATATCGACATCAATGTTTTTTCCATCGCTGCAACCTTAGCCAAGCAATCCTCACGCTCCTGGATAATAGCGTCTCTGTCGCCACTGACCGTCTGAAAGACATGCTCTGGGCCGTGTTCCGCTGCGACAGCGGGAAGGCGAGCCTCGAGTTCCAGCGCTTTGGCCTTGACGCCCTTGATGGCCGACATGAGGGGAAAACCCGAAGTCCTCAAAGTTGGCATCGCAACGTCTGGTCAGCTCGTCCCACTGAGCAGGAATAAGTTTTGCAGCGTGCTTCAACATAACATCCACGGCGGCGCCAATAGCACGTCCACGCGCGTCCGCTTGAAAGCCCGACAACCTCTCTTCCTGCAGTTGCAACATGGTCCTCAAATCCTTCATCTCGTTCACAAGGGTCACGTCAGCTGGCCGGTCACCATACGACGCGTCGTCAGCAGGGCGCACATCGGCATCAACGCCAGAAGCCGGCTCAGTGCATACATCTATTGCATTAGGACAAGTGGGTGCATTGCCGCCGAAGGGATCAGTGACAACCTACAAGCCTGAGACATGTTTTCAATAGAATGCCACAACGATCGTTCCATCAGAATGTGTGTGTGTGTCCCCGATGTGTGATAGCAGCCACTTCGGACACCTGGAGAAGGAAGTGGAGCACATTTCCCATGAAGAACGCCTCCGTCGGATTGCCTTGGACACTGGTGGGCTTGACCATTTCCTTGACTTTCTCAGTGTGGGTGCTCGGGTTACTCGAAAAGTGGGCAGAGAAACTCCGTCCTGAACCAAGCAAGTCAGAAAGAAAACGCAAGCGACTGGAAGCGACCATGGCGAGCGGGGGCGCCGATGCACCCAGACAGCCAATAGGAACGCAGCTGCGGGCTAAATGGCTGACTAGATCAACGTCAATGTATAGGTACATGTATCGGCGAACTGGCATGTATGTATGCATGCATGCATGCATGCATGTGTATATATAGTATACATCGTCAGAGAGAGAGGACTATATATGTAACTATAAAAAGGAACATACATAGAGAGAGAGAGAGAGAGACAGAGAGAGAGAGAGAGAAAGACACAGAGAGACAGACAGACAGAGAAAAAGGATGAAACAAACAAAATTATAGAAAGAGAGAGAGAGAGAGGAGCGAGAGCGAGAGAAACAACAACAACAACAACAACAAAAAGGGAGAGGGGAAGGAATGGGGGACTGGAGCTGGGCGGCTGCCGACTCCGCCCCCGCCTCCGATCCCCAGGCCTGGCCGTCCCAGGCGCCGCCACGCCCCCCAAGCCTTCGGAGCGGCCGCAGCCCCCGGACTCGGAAGCCTTCGACTCCTGCCCCCGGCCCTCCTGTGGGCACGGGGCCAGGGATCGCCCTAGTTGTTTTCCTTATGTTTTCCTTTCGTTTTCTGTTTGTTTACCTTTTGTTGTCCTTTCGTTTTCGTTTTGTTTTCCTTGTCCCTCCTTTTCTCTTCAATCAGCCTCTGCTGCAGAGACATGGAAACGAAAAAAGTCCACGAAATCGCCAAAACACCGTTTAACTCGACCCCTGTTCGCTTCCCCCTCCGCTGCACCGAGCCACTCCCGCCCTTCCTGAACATTGGTTACCCTCCCCCCGAAGGCACAAGACCTCGAGCAGGGGATCGACTGCAGAATCGATGTACCCCAAAATCGATGTCCCAACGAGTCTACGGAACATACCTACAATGCTCCGTAGATTTGTCGACTATTCAACGCATGTTTCTCATGTTCGACGAGAAAATCAAGTTCGGGGCAAATCAATTCTGTAGTCGATCCCCTACCCGAAGAACAATCAACAAGCACGAATAATATCAGGGTACCATCCCCGAGCCGACATCGATCTTTCTACCTCGGTCCGCCCGTACGCTCACCCAAGCTTCAGCACGACCCTGCCCCCAACCTACCGATCATCCTGCGCACTGGCTTTTTCGACGCGCTGGTCCCCAGCCGGGGGCGGCCAAGAGGGGGGCGTCGAAGAGGGGGGGGGGGGGGGACGCAAAGCATGGCCAGCGCCACGTGCGCGGCCCAGGGGGGAGGGGGCCAGGGGACGCATTGAAGTAAGAAGAGGCGCCATGAGATCTGGGGGGATTTCGTGGCCCCCGCCACGATATCCACTCCCCCCTGGTCATCTGGAGGCCTCCTAGATGCGGTCGGAGTAGATGGGGCCGGAGGATCGCGCCACATCGCCGATACATCGGCGACGCATCGGCGATGCATCGGCGATGCATCGGTGATGCACCAGCGATGCATCGTCGACGTCGGCGATGCATGGGCGACGTCGTCGTGAAGCAAATCGGGCTCCACATCGAGCCGCATCGCCGATGCATCGGCGATGCGGCGCGATCCTCCGACCCCGTCGGCTCCGACCCCGTCGAGGAGGCCTCGATCGTGACCCCCCCCCCCTCTTGGCCGCCCACGCGCGTGGGCCCCCGGACCTCTCGACCGCGCCCCCTGGGCCAGCTCGTCGTTCCGAGCCGGCCTTTTTTCCGACGGTCCCGGGTCCCCGAGCAGGCCTCCAGAGCCCCAGCACACACACATATATATAGATAGATATATATGTATACACATATATATGTATAATTGTATATATACACATATATGTGCGTATATATATATATATATGTGTATATATCTGTGGCCCCCTCCCCAAAGATCATACATCTCGTCTTGAATATTATTCATCCGCATCTCCCCTCATCCTCCGATCCTCCTCCTCCTCCTCCTTCATCCTTCTCCGTTCCTTCTCTTTCTCCTTTCCCTGAGTTCCTTCTCCAAACACAACTCCTCCTCCTCCTCCTCCTCCTCCTCCTCCTCGCCCATCCTCATCCTCCTCATCCTTCTCCTTTCCGTTTCCCCTTCTCTGCAGCCACACAAAACCAAGAATACACAGCGTTTGGCGCCCTCGGTGGAAGGGAACGCTGTGTATGTTTGGTTTTTGTGGTCTGGGATGCAAGGAACAACTGCTTGTGTTTTTTGATATTGCAAGCTCAAGTGCTCCCCGCGGCCTCCCCCCCCCAGCCCAGCACCTCCTCCTTCTCCCCATTCCTGTTTCCCCCTCCTTCTCCTTTCTTTCCCTTCCTCTTCCTTGTTGCAAATCAAGAAACCCAAGAACACATAGTGTTTGGCGCCCTCAGTGCAAGGGAAGGCTGTGTTTGTTTGGTTGTGGTGTATTTTTTGGTCAGGGATGCAAGGAAACACTGCGTTTTGTTTGTTTTGGAAGCTTAAGTGCTCCCCGCGGCATACCCCCCCCCGCACCTCCTCCTCCTTCTCTTCCGGAGCTCCACAACCCCACCAAACAACAAACATTCGCAGTGTCTCCTTGCATCCCAGACCTATATATCTATATATATATATATATATGTTTGTATACAGCGTGTCCTTGCACTGGGAGCGCCAAAAACTTTTAATTATTAGTTGCTACCGAGAAGAAGAAACGGAACGGATAAGGAGGCGGATGATGAGGAGGAATTGTGTTTGGATGAGGAGAGGGACAGGAGAACGAGAAGGACCAGAGGAGGAGGAAGAGAATGAGGGGGAGGAGAGAGAGAGAGCCTCCTCCTCCTGCTCCTCCTCCTCCTCCTCCTCCTCCTCATCATCATCATCATCATCAGCATCATTATCGGGCTCGCACTCATCTTATCTTGCTACTCCTCATCCTCGTCTCTCATCTCCTCCTCCTCGGCCTCCTCCTCATCATCTATCTCCTGGGGGTAGAGAGGGACACAATCGAAGGGGATGAGGAGGATTAGGGGGGTGAGGAGATGAGGAGGAGAAGAAGGATGAGTAGTGATGGGAGCGGCAGGAGGAGGGATGAGGAGGAGGAGAATGAGGCGAATGAGGAGGAGGAGGAAGAGGAGGAGGAGGAGGAGGAGGAGAGAGGAGGAGGTGAGAAGGACGAGAGATGAGGAGGAGAGAAGCGAGGACGAGGGAGCAGGAGGAAAAGGAGCAAGGGGAAGAAGATAATGATGATGCTCTCCCCAGTCCGTCGTTTGCTCGTCGTCGTCCTCCTCCTCCCTCCTCCCTCCTCCTTCTCCTCCTTCTCCTCCTGCTCCTCCTCCTCCTCCTCCTCCTCTTCCTCCTTCTCCTCCAGCACACTAGGTCTGCCTTCCACGAGGAGGAGAGAGGAGGAGGAGGACGAGGAGGCTGGGCACTACAAGTCCCCCCAAAAAACAAGGAACAACCAACAAATGCACAAGGAAATGCTAGCAACCTACAAAACACGACTTCCAAACTTCCCCCATCACTGCCGCCTTCACTGAGAAAGCTGATGCAGACTGGTTGGTATGGACTCCTCAACCATCCTCACTCCTCACTCCGCACTTCTCGCTCCTCACTTCTCACTCCTCATCCTTTTCCCACCTCGCCCTCTCCCCTCCTCCTCGCTCCTCATTGAGAATTCCTCACTCCTCCTCATCCGGCTCCTCCTCCTCCTCCTCCTCGCCTTCCTTCCTCCCTCCTGCGCTCTCCTCTCTCCTCACTCCTCCCTTCCTGAGGAGGAGGGAGGACCTCCTGCGCGTTCCTCTTTCCTCCCTCCTTCCTCGCTGAGCAGGAGGGAGAAGAGCTTGTGATGTGTCACTCATCGCCCTCCTACTCCCCCTTCTCTCCTCCTCCTCCTCCTCCTCCTTCTCCTCATCATCATCATCATCATCAGCATCGGCATTACCAGCATCATCATGATCAGAATCACAATCGTCATCGTCAGCATCATCGTCATCATAATCAGCATCATAATCAGAGTCATAATCATCACAAGCAACATCATCATCAGCATCAGCATCGTCATTACCATCACCATCACGGTAATCATCATCAGCGAAATCAGCACAATCAGCAGTATCATCATAATCACCATCAACGTCAGCACCACCATCATCGTCGGCATCATCGTAATCAGTGTCACCATCATTCATCATCATAATTGTCATCAACACCATCAGCATTACCAGCACCAGCACCATCACCATAATATCATCATCACCAGCATCATCACCAGTATCATCAGTATCATCAGTATCACCAGTATCATCACCATCATCGGCACATCATCATTATCATCGGGTCGCGCTCGTCTTATCTAGCTCCTCCTCGTCCTCATCATCCCCCTCCTGGGGATATATATAGAGGCACAATAACAAGAGGACGAAGAGGATGAGAAAAATGAGCGGATGATGAGATGATGACAAAGAGAAGAATGACTAGTGATGGGAGCGGCAAGAGGAGGAGGAGGAGGAGGAGGAGGAGGAGGAGGAGGAGGAGAGAGGAGGATGAGGAGGAGGAGGAGGAGGAAAATGAGGCGAATGAGGAGGAGAGGAGGGAGAGATGAGGAGAGAAGCGATGAGGAGGGAAAGTGTTAAGACGTATATGAAGTAGAAGGGAAAAGATAATCACAATAAAATGCGATTCAAGACGAGATGTATGATCTTTTGGGGAGCTATTTACTTGTTTATATATATATATATATATAGATATGTGTATAGACACATGTATGTGTATACCATGTGTATAAAAAGTTGACCGTCTCGACAATTTTCGCGACGCCCGATGTGCGGGCTCGGAGCCCTGGGTTTTTGTTGCAAGGCTGCCGCAGAATACCCCCGGAGGCAGCCCCGAGAAGCTCCGAAAAGGCTCCGCGAGGAGCCTCCGATAAAAGCGCCCCAAAGGCAACGCAACAATCACCACGCAGTGTGTTCTGGCCACGCCGTTCTGCAACATCTTCGCGCTGAGTCCCAGGCGGCCCCAATACGGTTCAATGTGCGTATCTGGCCATCGTTCGGACGTCCACTCCCCATGCATTTTCCGATTTCGTGCGTGTATTTTCCCCGCGATGATCCAGGATGCTCCTCGATGGTCCTCGACGTGGAAGCATGCACACGTCTGAGCGATGCCAAGGTATCAGAGGTATCAGAGTGAGAGGACCGAGCGGTCTTACCCTGCCCCTGTGCGCGTGACCGCAGCGGGGCTCCGCGGTCAAAATGCCTGTTGTCTGTCACTGTCGTCGTCCTCGCCCTGCGACCCGCACGCGACCTTCTCGCGAACTGCCTGCGACACACCCACGTTGGCTTGATGGAAAACTCGGCGCCTGCGACGGGCTCGTGGCGCAGTGCGTAAGAGTTCGGCGCCTGCGGCGGGCTTCTTCGAAATCGTTTTCGAGCCCCGCAGGCTGCCGACGACCTCGCGGCCCTCTCATTCCTATCCGCAGCTGCAGGGTCTATCGTGCGCATATCATCAGTAAAGCTGCAATACATTCTAAACTGAGCTAGCACGGAGGCAAAGGTCGAATGCAGCCAGCCGGACAATAAACAACTCATGGTGCAAAGAGGGAAGAGCAAGGAACGCGATTGCGCTGCGTAACCTTGATGTCGTCATTGGACAAGTCACTGGAGACAAAACCTGCAGAAACATGCTAGTGCAATTACAAGTAAAAGCGCAACCAGCCGCTGGACAATTATACAAAGACGCCACATACAAATCAACTCGGGCAAGTTCCGAATGACAAGCTCGAGTGTCCAAGACGGTTGGGTCCACAATGACGAGACCAACACATGGTCCGAGGGACTTGGAGAAGAGCACTTCGGGAGACACATTCGATGCTCAATTCAGCTTGCTCAGAGCAAGCAAACATACCGAATGAATGGTGAGGTTTCGAATCATCATTGGAACCTCTTCCAATGCACGTCTCAAGATCGGGCTCACGAGAACCGATTAGGGATTTCGGCAATCCATTCTCCTCGCCCCCTCCTCCGTCCTTACATTTCCCTCCTCCCTCCCCTCCTCCCTCCGCTCCGCTCCCCTCCCACCTGCCTGTTCCCTGTCATTTCCCCTGGTGCGCCGCAGGATAAGGCCATGAAACCTGGGAGATCCCACGGCTCCTGCGACGAATATACGTCGGACGGTGCGGAACAGGGAAACAAACACTGATATGTTTCGGAGCTGTGCTGACGCCACTGGCGCGCCCAGCGCGCAAGGGAGGGGGATTCAAAATCCGCGCGGGTCTCCGAGCCTTTTATGCTTCCATCATTCTTTGCCACCCGAGGAAGGGAAAGGGAAGGCCTCCCCCCAGGCTGCAACGTAAGCTCCCCCCCGTTCTTTGCCATCGTTCGAACGTCCATTCCCCGTGCATGTGTCGGTGTAGTGCGTATCTTTTCGCACGATGATCCAGAATGTTCCTCGATTGCCCCCTCCGAGGAAAATTGCACACGTCCGAGCGATGCTAAGAGTCGGGGGATGGGACGCCTGTCCATATTTGCAGCGGTGAGTAGTACAAAATCGGAACCGCCGAAATCCGAGACAATATCAACTCCTTCTGACCGACAAGGGGAACGCTTATCCACATTATGTAACCGTTACCAGCGCGCGCAGTAAGGCCAAGGGGGGCCTGGGGAGGAGAAGTAGTTGACAGATTCTCGAGACAACCTCCAAAACACATGTGACGATGAAAGTGCCTTAAACTCTGGCCAATGGGTACCAAGGGCCTCTAGAGGTCTCCTGTGGGTTCCTCAAGGGGCACCCTTAAACAAACTCAAACTGACCTGTATGGACACCTGCCGAAACGCGTCTCAGAACTGCACTGGTCGCTACTCTTTTCAGATTGAACTCCATTCGCTGGTAGTGGTTCGTTCATCTTCTCGTAGGCACGGTTGCCCTTTTTCTTTCCCCTCGGCGGTGACGAAGCTAGAACTGTAGTTCAATCTCTACCGTCCGATTTTCTTTCACATGGTACGCCCTTTCCATACGCATTCCTTTTTCCTGGTGCTCATGTCGGCTAGGTTCCAGTCTCCTGCGAGCCATCGCAGGTGTTCACTGATGTTGCTGGAAGTATCCCTGATTGCGCTGGCCTCTGAAGTACCCCAGAAGGTTGGGCTCTTCTTGTTCTGGGCGGCGTCGAAGAAACCCTTGCTGTATGTAGCCAAGATCGCGGCAATCCGGTTCGTGCACTCCCTGCCTCTTCCTTCAACGTCAGTCCGAAACTTCAACTCATGTCCGTTGATATCGGACTAAAAAGGTCGCACCCGGTGTGGACCATTCCCAGTCGCGGTCATGGCATGGATCTCACTGGCATTGGAAGCGATGGCCTTCCTCTCGGGCTTCCAGCTCTTGCCCCTTGCGATGTTGACAGCGGCGGTCTCGCCATTGATGGTTCGCCTTATCCAAGGCCAATGAGCAAGCCTCCAGCCTCCGGTAGCTCCTCCCTTCGGGCGATTGATCCCCGAAGCGTCTCCAAATCCCATTGCTGCTAGATGGTGCCAGTCCATTCCACGTGGGGACCTCCGACTATTTATGCCAACATGGTCCGTGTCACGGACCTCCGACATCATGCGTTGCATCTCGCGCGCTGCCCCCATGAAGGTCCCCGCTCGGGCTTGTAGCTCGACTGCTATCTGATTTGGCTGAAATCCATTGTCGCTGTCCCATGCTGGGTCGTCCAGCCCAATACTCGTTGTTCGTGATCTTCTCGCTCGTGCGGTCTAAGCTGCCGCGGTTCGGCTCGATGTCTGTCACCTGTTCGAATTTGGGCGGCCGGGTCCAGCTCGGGGTCGTGGCTGGCTAACTTTAACACAGGCGCCCTGGCAGTTGTGCAGTCTTGGCTCTCGCTGCATTCACCGAGCCCGCGTCTTCATGGTGCTCTCTCGTATTCTCAGCAATCGTGGGCTGCTCTATCTCCTAGACGACTCTTCGCCGTCCACGCGCGAGTTGGCTCGTCCGATGGGCATGCACATTTCGCCCCGCTTCTCCGCGCAAGTACAATGGAATCTCCTTGGGCCCGGATTCCACCTGGATCGTCTCCTTCCTCGTCGCGTAGATCGGCAATCTTCTTGTCGAAATCCCCCCATGACGTTCTCAGTGCTGGCGCGTACCCGTGAGCGGCCTTCGAAATTCTCAGCGCGAATGCCCATCGCTGCGGATAGTTCTGCAACGCCAGTCGTCCATGCGCGTGGCGTTCTTCATTGTCTTCCTCGATCTGCGTGCACGGCTGTCGTGGCATTGCTATCTTTCGCTTTTCCCCTTCTCAAAGTCGTTTGCTGTCTCGCCAACAGCTCGGCGGCGCGGGCCACTACTGGGCTCGACTTCTCGCGCGAGAACGTGCCCACGACTGCGCCGCGATCGAATCCAATCAGAAAGATGCGGGCCTTCGCCTTGCCCGCGCAATATTCGTGGAAAACGGTCGCCGAGTCTGCGACCAACATGTTCTTGCGCATCTGCGCAGACACGCCAATTTCGCCTGCAAGTGCATTCGGTCAGACCAGAAGCCACCTGGCTCGAACAATCCCTTGCGAGTTCGCGCTGACTCTGTTCGGTTCATCGTGACATCGCCGAACAGCTTCGCGCTGCACCCGCTCCATTAACTCCTTCGCCATGGCCTCGTCGAAGGAGTCTGGTCCCCCGACGTCAGCCCGCCGCAACTGACCCCCATGCCATGCAGCCATTTGACCAGGAACACGTCGCGGGGGTCTCGGTCCGCGCCCCTGTCGTTCCTGCTGCTGGCACTCAGGTCGATAATGTACAAGGCGAAGTCTAACTCCTGCTCGGTGGCGACATAGGCGACGCGCCTGACATCGCCAGCGGCGTGGAACATGATGACCTGTGCAATCAGGTCCCTTGTATTCGATTTCTCGCATGGGCTCCTCGTTCGCGTCTTTGTTTGTCCTTGGCGCGATGGGGCTCTACGCGCCGCCCCCGCGTCGCCCCTGGCTGGCTGGTTCCCGCGCCCCCCTTAAACGCATTTACGCTTCTCGAGGTCCGCTCTCGAAGTTGTTCCTCGAGATCGCCGCCGAACTTCCAAAGTTCTCGCCCTCCGTCGGATCCATTCGTCAATGCTCTCAGCTCAAATTTGACACCGCGGGCTGGCTCATGTGGTCCGTGTCGTCGCATGCAACCCATGGCTGGCGGTGGATTCCCCAGATCAATCTCCGTCGCGTTCTCTGGACACGTCGCCGCTGGCACCCCCGGAGCGTCGGCTGGGCATCGGGCCCCCCGCTCACGGCGTTCGTGCTCCGACGTCTGCTCTTTGAATGAAGGCCTACTCTCGTTTGGTAGCTGGCCTCGCGCTGACCACCTAACATATCAGTGACTTGTTGCCGCTGATCATCCAAATGATACGTTTCCTGGGGCCTTTGGCACTTGCCACGGGTGCTTCTCCACCGTTGCAGCTCGCCTTGGGCCAAGCCGATGAGCTCGTCGGTACCCTTGTTGAGGCATCATCCTCCACGGGCGCAGCCAGCCCGCGTTGCAATTGCGGCGGCGTTAGTCGGCCGCAGTATTTGCGTCTCAGAATCTTTCCAAGGCGCGAACTTTCTTGTCGCATATCTCTGCGCTCGCCGGTCTTGCCCCCAACTGCTCGCAATATGTAGTCTCATTCGCTTCAGCCCCGAAGCGGCGTTTCAAGAGCTCGACCGCAAAGTCTCTCCGAAGGTCACCTGCCCCAAACGCCCACTGACATGGGCTGCGTGCAGCCGCGCGCCTGCTCCGCCGAGCTGATCGCCTAAAGCGAGAGCGAGATCGTATTCCCCGTGCTAGACTGGGTGCCGGACTCGATCTTCAGGCAAGTCCTCAACATGTATGGTTGCATTCTGGAGCTCCCCACGTGCGCGGGTGGTCTTTGTCCTGGCGCGAGGCGCTGGTCGACTCCCATCTCCATGGAACTCTCGGCGAACGGGTTCCTCTCGAAGGGTGGCCCGCTGTCGCATGTCCAGAACTTGGGCCTGGGCTTCTGCTAGAGTCACTGGTTAGACAATGCCTCCATCATCCCTTCGGGCGACTTGGGCTCGGAGTCCGACTCCGTCGCGCCATTTTCCGTAGCCACCTACCTGCCTTGAGCTTCAACTTGCGCCTGTAAAACGGCATCTCGCGCGTGTCCATACCAATGATATTCCAAGGCCTGGGTATCATGAGCAATGATGCTCCGGGCACTTCTCGGTTGCCTTGTTCACTGGCCTCGCAAGCCTCGCGTTGGAGACACCTCGCAAGCTCCGCGGACCTCTTCGACTTGTTCGCGCCCTAATGGAGGCGAGCGAGGTTGCCCAAGGGGGCATGTCCGAAAACGCGATGTAGGCAATGCAAATTGTCTTTGACCTTCTACGGCTCCTTCTCGTCGGTCGGTGCCACCGAGCCTCGGAGACCCGCGCAATGTTCCCGCGCGTCCCATGGAATGTCCGACCACGGGGTGACGCGCACCTGCTCGGGCTTCGTGGAGTGGCTGTCGCATCGTTTTCAGCTCCTGGTGACCCGTCCTTGATCGCCGCGTGCTCGCGGTCGTTGGGCCCGCCGGCATTGGCGCGCGCCACGCAGGCGCAATCGCGTTCCCTCTCGAAACTGTTGGACTGAATCGGCCAGTCCACTCGCGCGGGCACCTTGCCGTCGCTGGACTTTCGTTGAATCTGCATCCAGACAAGCTGCGGTACTTTCAGGGCACGTCGCGCGTGGTCGCCCACTTCTGGCAATCACCAGACAAAACCAGCCCCTGCTCGTCCTGGGCCTGGATTCATCGGAACGTGTGCCAGTGACGCGAACCTGGACATCCGCACGCATTATGTGGCGCACGATGTTCTCGTCCATCTGATCGCGGATCCAGGCGTGCACGTCAGCCAAATCCTGGACCTGGGACGAACCTGTTTCCCCACGCTGGAATGACTCAGAACAAATGTGGCACAGGCCATCATCGTTTGGGTCGTCAGTGGGGAGGTCGCGGTACCAGCTTGCACAATGCTGCTTGGCGGTCTGGCACTCAGCAGCTCCGTTCTCGATCAATTGTTGGATCCGCTTGCGGGCGTTGCCACCAGCGTCCAACTTGCGGTCGATCACTCGAACGATGCGATTCGGGACGAAGCTGGCGCGGTTGGTGGCCAGATCTTCGGCGAATGATTGCAATCCTTTGTCGGTCATAGGATCAGAGAGATCCCCATCCAAGATATGATCGCGATCGCGGCGTGCTGAGGCCGTGCCCTGATGGTCTCGGAAGAGTCTCTCCGCTCTGCGGCGGAATTCCTGGCCCAGTGCATCGTCGACGTGAAAATCACCCATGACATCGTCATTGTCGGGCCGCATCACCTCGATGAGCTGTTCCTGGATGGGGGCAACGGCAGACGCAACGCTTCTAGGGTCAGGGACAAGGATGTTCGTAGCATCAGGCGGCGGAGCGGCGGCAGCCCTGAAATTAGATTGGTCGCTGATCGGGTTCCTCAGCATGTCACCGTACTTCTCGTGTGATAGTACTGCTGATTCCCAGAGACTGAACAGCTGAATCGGGACGCCACCGCTGGATGAATCTGGAGAATGTCCGTCGATGAAATCGTTAGCAAACGAAGTGTAGCATCACTTTGAAGAATGGCGAACAAATGTGGAATCCAACAAGACAATACTGAATCGTCGTCACCGTCCCAACTCATATCCGTCATCATGGTAGACCAGAAACATTTGTGTTCACAAAGGTTTGGCAATTCTTTGGCCCAGGGAGAGTGTGGGTTGAAGATCATTTGTGCCAATTCGCCTTGGGGGCCAGCGGAGACGTATCTCCAAACGACTCTCATGCGAGTATGTGTCTCTGTCTGTTGCCGTGCATACCTGATCCACCTCCAATTGTGGTGTCTGCAGCAATCCAACACCTTGTGTATTTCTGCCCGTCCTGCGAAGGACGTTCAGCTCCGCTGTCGAACACCTGGCCAACATGAGTTTCAAGTCATCGACGACCTCGGTCGTTATGATCAGCTTTGTCTCGTCAATCTTGATGTCCTGATTGTCGTTATGTTAGAGTGCGGGTGCGTCCACCGGCTTGAGGTCAGTGTGCATCTCGGACATGTCTACATGCAGTGGAACTGCGAAAGCAAAGCCGGTGTGCTCGTTCATATCATTCTCGGCGTATCAGATGTTGGCCCAGAACGGGCCGCGGCCTCGAAAAGGGATCTGTACGCTGACGCATGGACCAGCGTGAGCAATGTCGAGGATCGGTCCGTAGACCTCGCAATTGCCCAGGGTGGGTGCGACATCTTTCTTTGCTGGCCACAGGGGATCAACGGCGCGGCACAGGAACCATGCAGACGTGTGTATATGGAGTCGTTGACGCGGATATTCTGGAAGCGACGGCAACGATCCCATGTGCCAAAAAGAAGTGCCCCCACCAGGGGTTCGACATATTCTTTCTTGCAATCGTCCACAACCTTCCACCAGTGAACCATGTTCAGAGTGGCCTTGTCTGAGAGATTCGGTGCAGGTTTTGCCGCTGGCACTCAGTCGTACAGGAGGTCATCCAGTTGCGACTGGTCCTGCTTCGGCAGTGGTTGAACACCTGGGATCTTTGGAACGCTCGGTGCAGCAGAAGGAGGAGATGAACGCATCCCAACAGGCATCGGCTTTGCTTTTGGTGCCTGGACGTGCGTCCGCGACGACTCTGCTGCTGGTGTTGCCACTGGCGCAGTCTCGCAGACCTCGTATTGGCTGCGTGGCGCCGGCAACTTGACCGACTCTGGATACTTCCAATTCAACTTGGGTGGCGATAGAGCGCCGCCCCCAACCGTTCTGATGGCCATGATGGCCATTGCTGGGACACTCTGGGGGCACATGGTGGCCCCTTGTTCGCCGAGCCAGAAGTCGCAGCCAGCAGTCATGGCCGAGCGCATGTCGATGACCACGTCGACCTGCTTCTTCTTGTGCTCGAACTTGTACCCAGGGATCGTAATATGAGGGTTTTGTGTGTCATAGCGCACGAAGGAACTGGAACTGTAGAATGCCTCGCGCTGTGTGTGGCGGTCAGCACCATAGCCTGGAACAGTACCAATCTTCCGAATACTCATCCTGGCATCCTTCGTAGTAGCATGGTGTAAGTACTTCACGTCCTTCCGTCCACGACAAACGCTTCCAGCCCATATTACATGGTTGGCTGTTGCAGTGTACGGCAGTACGACCGCCGATGGCACGAATGGCCAGTACATGGTCCCATGCATCGTCTGCTCCCAACAAGTCTGGGTTGGGACGGTGGACGAAGACCTAGAAACGGGCCTTCTCGTCGTCGACATGCTGCTGCAGGGCACGTAGGACAGCGATGACGTAGTACTCCTGTGCACTTTCCCATGGCTGGCCAGCAACGTTGGCCTGATGCATGTGTGCGTGGACTGCATGCCGACTGGGGCCGTGATCATCTTGTGAACACTTCGGACACGATGCGACTGAAGGACTCGTGGTGATTGGCCACGGCCCAAGTATCGACGCGTTCGAGCTGCCAAGTATTAACGCGGCGGTCGAAGAATTGATCCAAGCCGTTGCGGCCGCCGTTGTCGTGTCGGAGTGCGGTTGATAGAGCCTTGCTGAACCTCTGCGGTGATCTCATAGTATGTCCAAGATTCTGCGAACCAGCCAGGAGAGGTAGGCCCAGCGGTTTGGTAGTCACATTACATAGCGCAATTCATGTGTAGTCGGGGAAGCAACCGCTGTTCTGTAGGTCGGGGGCGTGCTTGATCACGTAGTCGTCGTAGTACAAACTCTGTGTGTACTACTCGATAATTTGGCACGACTCGCACTGACCACGTCAACGCAGGATCGGAAGGACCCAGGGAAAAAGGGTCGGACACCTCGGCGCGAATAGCATATTCTCTGGGAGGAATGCCAAGCGTAGTCTCGTCCTCTAGCGTCATCATGGTCTCGTGCTGCGATCGTGCGCAACAGTCGTGTGCTCCCATGATCTGGCACTTCGTGGTTTCCACAGGTGGATCCGCAGGTGCGGGGGTTGAGTTGACTCCGGCGCCGCAGTGTCCACTGCTGAAAAGGACAGCGGTGCCGGTGCTGGAGTAGGTACGCCTGCCGATGCCACCGATGCCGCTAGCGTGGGTGGCAGTGGTGCCTCCCGCGCTGGTACAGGAGGCGGATGCTTGGGAGTCGTGACCGTCATAGCGTCATCCTCTTGTGGTGGAGGGTGCATCGGAGGAGCTGGCGGGACAGGCACGCGAGTTGTCGCAGGCGCGACGGAAGGAAGATCAGGTGGTATCTCCGTCTGTGACTCGGCCTGAATATGAGACCAATTGGTGAGCTCAAAGATGTACTCCTTGTTGACATCGCGCTCACGTTCGAGGATACCTGATTCCTCGCCGGCACGAATCGGTGCAATATCCATGATCTTGTTGACGAACTGCTTCAATGCCATGGAGGTCCTGTTGTACACGGCCATGGGGAATTCACGCTCGGAAGATGAATCAGAAACCCACGTCTCGGGGAAGGTGTCGGTCATACCGCTGAAAATGATATCCCAAGATATGTAGTACTTCTCCTCCGTGGAAGTATGAAGCGCCTTGCCATCCCAATCCGTGCCATATGCAGCAGGAGTGGCCTGAGCGTATGCAGGCGGGGGATATTCGTGGGATGCCGCCTCCGTTGGGGCGGAAGCAGGGATCGGGCCCTGGTCCCGGTGTGTCGGGGCGGCAGAAAATGATCCAACTGCAGGAATTGCCTCCAGCGCAAGGACCAGGGGAAGGTCAGACGAAAAGCGAAAAAACCTGAAACGTCGCTGTCAACCACGCAGGCAAGTCGGGTTCTCCTAGGGATTACACGTGCAGAGTAGTACAGCAATACCACGGCCAGCGAACATCTGGATCATCTCATTTATGTGCTCGTCGAACTTATCCGGTAGTCCCCATTGGTGGGCCTTGCCAGGACCCATGACTGTGGGGGAACGGAAACGAGGAAAGCGATGAGGCCTCGCTGATAATGACGCTGTTTGACATGGGCCAGGAAACGATCCGCCCAATAGGCCCTGATCACCTCATTGAGCTCGCGACGCTCGCCGTTCTTACCAGTCGTGTATAGTGCGCGAGCATGGCGGACATGATCGATGATCTGTTTCTGCTCCGAATTGGCTGGGTCGTTGGAGGCCATGATGCCGTCCAGACGACGACGTAAAATGGCGTGGTAGGTCTCGCGTGCGGCAGCTGGCTCGAGAGCGCGGGGGTTGCCACCGGCCTCCGGCAGCAGCGGCAAATCGCGCCCAAGAGGCGTGTCGCGCCCCAGCCAATAGCTCGTGCAGTTGTTGCGCGATGAAGCCCAGAAGAGGATGTCATCTCTCATCCACGTGGCGAAATCCTCCAGCGTCGCACCCGCCTGGCACCGGAAGTCGCGCACCCATGGACATACCAATGGAACCAATGCTGGACTGGAGGCGCCAGCGATCCGACGACGTGAGTCGATGGAATTCAACTCGTCGGCGCCAGCACATGGTGTCTTTGATTGTTTCTTTCTGCCACTGTCGGACTTCGACGCCATGAGACAGCTGGGATCACTTCAGAGATTGACCCACTTGAAGGCGTGGCCGTCGGGGCCCAAAGCGCGAATAACGGCAAGGCCGAAATCTTCGTCCACTAGTGGGGCCCATCTGTGGTCATTCATCATGCTCAGGTAGTACTGGCCATCTGCGAATGCAGACCAGCGTGGTGCCGTAGTGTCTGCTGCGAAAGGGCCCTCGTGGAAACATCCTGCATTCCCGCTGGCAGGAATGTCGGCAGGGTAACGGACGTTCGGAAGCCAAGGCTCCCACGCCGAATCCACATTGGACTCTCTCGTCAAGGTGGTGTGATCCTCTGCGAGCGTTGCCGCGGGCATGGGGTCGCAACTCTCGCCGCCGAATCCTCCGCGGGCCGTGGCCCACGAGGATGCTTTGACTTCGTGCTCTTCGTATGCGGACAGCATGTGGAAGCCGCGACAGCACGCGCGCTGAAGCGCCCCGGCGAGTTTGCCGATATGCCCGCCACATGTCAGATGCGCGAGGTGCGGCAGGCGGATCCGTGGGCAACTTGATGTCCGAGTTATGCGCCGTGAGTCCATGGTCGCGGACAAACAGCGGGCGGGTGAACGCAGCATCTGCATGGTCTCGTCGAGGCTCGCTGCTGACGAACCACTCAAGAAAGCAGAACCCAGAGCGCCCCGCGGCACCCGTAACACTAGCCACATTCCGCTCGACACTCGAGTGCAGATCTCCTTCGGTGGACACTCGGGCGCCTCGGCGTTGACACCAATCCCTGGGGGATTTGTCCAGGGAAAGTCAGGGCACTGGCGGGCCGTATGATCAATCCAAGGGTCCTTCAAGTAAAGGCCCATACTAGAAACCCAGACGAATAATAATGCCATCCATGGAATGGCCGTGGCAGGGGGGGGGGTCGGCTCCGCGTGTCCGGCGATTGCGTCGACAGTCTCGAACGTCGCCTGGGATGCCGGAATGAGCATACCCCGCTTGCTCGAGCGGAGCCAGAAGGATCCGCTTCCGTCAGGGCGACTCTCGGTCGCGCGCTTGTAGCTCAGTCTGCTGCTGAACGGGCGGTTGCGAGCAGTCTGTGACTCGAAGGCTAGTCCGTTGCGCATGTTGCCATCGGCGGGCGCTGGGGCGCCACCTCCAACCTGCGTCGCGTGCAGCTTGATCGGAGGCGTCGACGTCGTAGGCCGATTGGCGCGGGCTGGGCCCCCCGCGCGAGCGGGAGGGGGAGTCGAGCGCGGGCGCGTTGAAGGCTGTAAATTGCTGCGAAACAAAAATGGACCACGCTTGCAACGCGCGACAAACACACGCAGGCGAATGACTGCAGCAGTGGAGATACTTGTGGCCAGGGGACCCTTCACGGGAGGGGCGGTCTTGGCGATCTCCGGCTTCTCAACGGTTTTCGCGGCGACAGGAAAAATGAAAGACAACTCAAGGAGGCCCTGCCGCAGGCGAGCCTTCTTAGGCTCATATTGTTTTGCCATCATATCTGCAACCTACTCTTTTGTTCCCCTGTGTACTATTGTGATAACTGCCTCGTTTTCCTCTGCCGCAATGAGGTCGACGACGGGTGGTGGAGCAGAGCGAACAGGAGGATGAGGAGCATGTACTACCATATCATCATCAACAATATTATGGGTAGTAGATGGTGGTGACGCGGGCAACGTCAGCATTGAGGACCGCGCACGGAAGGAAGAAACACGCGTGGGCGAAGCCCGTCGTTCTGGTGGTTTGCGACGCTTCTGCTTGGCTGCCAGTACAGCGTCGCCGTGCGCGGCGCACACCGCCGCTTCCCAGAGCGACGACAGAGGCAGGCCTTCTGTCCGTAGCGCAGTATCCAGCGCCACGATCTCCGACTCGGTAGAAGAGTGGGATACAAAGGTCTGCCTCTTGCACACGGAGTTCAGGGGGGAGAACGCGTTGGGTCCCGCGAGAGCGACAGAGACGCCAATGGTAGATTTTGATGTGCTAACGCAGTCTGCAAACGAAACATCTGCGAATCGCATGATCGTAATTTTGTTCGACTTATCACCAATCGATCCGTGTCGGCACTGAAGCCGTGTGGATGTGAGACAGCAGCCCAGTCGATGCAGCCTTTTATCACATGCATAATTCCACTTTGTGATCTCCCTGGCAAGCATGCGCACCGGATGCGTGAGATCAAATCTTCAGCAGCGGGCCAAATACAACATCTTCATGAGTATACTCGCGGCGTTTGGCCCCAGTACGCCGGCATCCTCATGATCGCTGTCGGTGAATGATGTGTCCTATATGCCAATCGTCTCAGCATGTGGGTGTGTGTTGTAGGTGAAGCGTGTGGCGTCGGGCGCGGGTTTTGCAACCGACGCGGGCGGTCGGGTTGCGGGTTTGTCAATCGGTGCCCTCGACCGAGGCTTGGTTGTTCTCAGCTTTGGCGATGGGGATCGTTTCCGTCGGGGTCCAGGCATGCCCGGTAGCTTGGAGACGCATTCTAGATAGCGTTCTATGCATTGATCAGTGAAGCCAAGCATGTCGTGCCAAACCTCACGTACATTGGACGCTGACGTGTGCTGCTTCCTGTCGCGTTCAGGAAGCATTGGTCGCATCGTACCCATACGCTTGTCGAAAATGTTCTGTGGTACTTTCCAAATGTCTTGGCCACGCCCCATGTAGTGGTAGTATTTCGTAGAAAGATCCAGTTCGATACCACTGTGCCGTATCAGATTCCATCCCTATTTGAGAAGGTCAGTGGGTCCTGCGATCTTGAAGTCGTCGACATAAACCGATGGGCCGATGTCGAGCTTGTCGTGCTTCCACACGCCTTCCCAGCCGGGAATGGGAGTAAAGCCCACTGATTCGAGACTGGCACGGCAATGTCGTTCCCAGAAGACACCTGCCAGCGGGTGGCCATACAGAGCAAGTCGGAGACGACGCACGGGATTCTTCTACTTTGCCCAAGATGATGGTTGTCTCCAATTGGGTAAGGTCATCCACGTATCCACTGAATCGATGCGACCGTCACCATGCAGCAGCGCTTGTGTGTACGCACCCAGAGCGTCACTCCGTTGACCTCCGTTGCCAGGCGAGAGTGCGGTGGCGTCACATAGCTTGGAATACTCGATATGAGAGGCGCTCGCGCCAGCGTCGGCGAAGACAGCTGCCAGGCCACTCTCGTCCTTCACGTTGTCGCCCTGGACCACGACGCGTCCTTTGTACTTCTGGGGTTCAGGAGGTAGCTCTGCGTGTTTGACAGATGAGAGCTCCAGGATATTCGCGCAGTGGACCTTATTGTTCTCTTTGCGGGCGGTACGTACAACATCGTCTCGTTCCATCACCGCGTCGAGCAGCCATGTCTGTTTCTTCTCCAGACGATCGTATCCCTTCCGAAGTGCATCCTGTGATCGAGGTTCGGCCGCGACCTTGGTAAGATTGCGGGTGACGAGGTTGCGTGTGACGATGTAAGGCCGTATCCAGTGGGAAGAATCAAGCTTAAGCCGATGGCTTTGTTTGCGATCCTGAACACAAGGCATCATAGGCACCAGGTGGGACTTGTCGGTCATCGCATGCGATCGCACAGCGCCTGCAGGATTGGCATCCAGCGCTGGGCGGCAGTAAAGAACAGCGATGATGTCAGGTGGTCCATCTGGAAGCAGCGCATTGGTGATGCGCCTGTCCGCAGTGCCCGCCGCTGTCCCGTCCCTGATCACGGCGTGGCTGTGAAGGTCGCGCGTAATGCGTCGTTCCACATTGGACCAGGGTGGTCCGTCACCGTCGGTTGTCTGAAATCGACGTGTTTCTGTCCGCGCGAGTCCAGATGCGAAGAGCAGAGTCGTGGCGGACTTTCCGTGCTCGGATGACGTCATTGGGAAACTCTCGTTCTGCCGCTCTTTCTTGCTTGGACATCGTATTCCAGACACAAAGTCAGGTCGAGCAGTAGCTTGGACGCGAGTATCCCGACCGAGGATGTTGACCTTGACGTCGGCAGTGCTCTCGGGGCGCTTGTGGAAGCGAACGACGCCCGTCCAAGGCTCGCTGAGATGGCGGTTGTCGTTGGCGGAACCGCCTAGCGCATCGCGGAAGTGCGTCTCCCATTCGAAGCTCGACGTAGTTGCAAGCTGCGAATGACGTCGATTTTGCTCACTGGAACAGGGATTCCGATGACGTCGTCGGCACGGCGAAAGAGCTGCGAAAGAGCTGAGTCCGTGGTGCGCGAATGTGGCGAAGGATAGCCTCACCGCGCTGATCCCAGTAGTCAGGCTCGGGGGCCGGAGCCAAAGGCTCGGATGCCTCTTGAGGCGGCCCCCCGGAGCCGAGAGTCTCAGGGTGTTCTGGTGCGGTGGGAATCGAGACACTGGGGTCATCCCATTCGGCTGGATACAGGAGCAACAAATGGAACCATATGTCCTTGGAAGGACCCTCCGAAGTGAACTTCGTGTGAAGAGAAGTCGGCGTATGCATCCGTAGTCGCAGCAACTCCGTGGCACGGTCGGGTAGTGAAGTTGCGGCCACAACACCATGCCTGCATAGCCTCTTTCCACCATTCATGACCAAAGCCAGAACTGTGGAGTGCAGCCCGTGTGCCCTGCATGACAAACTTGACCGCACGCTCGGCCATGCCGCTTGTCTGTGGCCAGTGGAGTGCTGGTATCATGACGCCATCCCAACTGTCGGCGTGCTTGCTATAGTTCTCCAGAATTGTCTGTGTAAGTGTGTTTGACCTCATCATTGGGTGCAAGGACCTCCAGGAACGATGCCTTGGTAATCTCGGCGTCTTTATGCTTAGCGGGGCATTCCATGATAGCGCCCGTGAACTTGTCCAGCGCAACGAGAGCGTCCTTGTCACCGTACTTGTCGGCAGCCTCGTCCGCAGCAAGTACGATGTGGTCTGCAGTCAGAGCCTCGCCGAATCGCTGTGGTACAAAGCCTTCATATTGATCGTCATCGGCGGTAGGGTCACGAGGTGGATTCGCGCGGCGCTGTCGTCGACATGGCGTGTTATGTACCAGGATCCGCGCACAAATCTCACAACCTGGATGCTTCGGAGTATGTGTATTGTAGTGCGAAGGGTCGATGGGAAGACGTGGTCTGCCTGGCATTGCAGGTGTGGCCACCGGCTTAGTCGTCGGAACCTGGTTGTGGTCGCGCGTGGCTGTCTGCAGCGTCGGTGCTGGTGTAGCCACCGGCGCTGCTGGCGTGGCCACCGGCAAAATTGGGTCCTCGTGTGCAGTGGGCGCCAATAACGATGAAGAACATCGTGATGCGGGAAGTGATATCTGCAAGTCGGGAGGCGGAATCTTCTGCAGATTGTGGGCATCGGGCTCTGGGATTCGATTGTCGTCGCGAACTCTGCGCCATTGCGGGCGAGGGTCTTGAAGTAAATAACCAAGAGTAGGACCCCAAAGCTGTCTCCAACCATCTTCCTGAACCAATTGTCCCACTGAGAGCACCGATGGACAATCCGTCATAGCCAGGGCTGAACTGGAGAGGCCAATCTGCGGTAGCTTGGGCTTCATGCGCTCGTTGACGACGCGGTCGCCGTGGGCGGTCTCGAAGATGTGTTAGCGCCCTTGCCGTCCTCGGGTAGTCTCGTGTGGTAGTTGGTAGTAAGTCGGACATGTCTTGGATATGATGGGCTGAACCACTGTCCAAGACCCATGTACGTGATATCGCAGCCGTGGACCGTGGGGGCGTCGGTGCGGGTGTTGCCACCGACGCGGAGGCTGTGGTAGGCGGTGTGGTGATATCGTCGTGCAACCGCTGGGCGTCCTCCTGTGCGGCGCGGAGCGCGCGCGCACTGGCCTGTAACCACCAGTCTGGAAGGACATCAAGGACGTCGACCTTGTCACCTCTGCAGTATGATGATTCCGTCCATTTGTACATGTTGTGTTTTACCGTGTACGTAGTAATGTCCACGTTGTCAAGGTCTATCATGATCTTCCTCTTCGCGGAGTCAGACAGGGCCAGAGTCCGCTCACGTGAGGCAGCGGCGCGGTCAGGTCGTCGATCGTAGCGGCCTGGAGCTGGTGACCGAACACGGTCGCGAGTAGACGGTGCTCGGCTGTGGTGTCTGGATGAAGAACGGCTGTTCGTCCTGTCACTCCTGGTAGGAGAGCGGCCACGGGAAGAATCCCGGTGGGATGTCCTAGACGTTGAATGTGGAAATTGTGGAGGACGTGGTGACCATCTGCGACGCTCGGGAGAGCGCGAGTCGCATCGCCCCCCGCGTCGTGGAGACGGCGGCCCTCGTTGTGACCAACGCGTGCCCCCCAGACTGCGGGGGCACTGTCTGTTGCCTCCTGCCCCCCGCATGTCGCTGGGAGGGCGTCCTGCTTCGGCTGTCTTTGCTGCTTTGCCGAACAGTGCTCCAGTCAGGAGTCTTAGTGTTGGGGTTGATGTGAGCGTCGCGGCACTGGTCGCCGCGCTCGCACGTTTGCTTCGGGTCTGCGTAGGAGGTGCAGGCTGGTAGGTGGGGGTACGTGCAGCGATCTCTCTTGGGACAGGATCCAGTCATGGCGAAAGCAAAGCAGAAGTTCTGCCGAAGCTTGTATTTCGTCGTTGGTCCGGTAGAGCGACCAATAGAACATCGTCTGTCGCGGTGGTCACGGGTAGATGACCGTGGAGTCGGTCGAGTCTCCGGACGACTGTTGGTGCCCGCGTGGAGCATCTTGCACCTTCCCCCATTCTTGCACCTCCCAGATTTGAACGCCGCACATGCCACAGAGTAGTGTCTGCTCGACTCGTTCTTGAGGTTGTGCTGGTTGCGCTCAAGTCGGTGGAGTTCGAGATTGTCCCGAACTCGCTGCCGAAGCCACTCGTACGTTCTATTGGGGGCGTTGGGAGCCATGTCGTTGTAGTCGTGCATATCCTGTTTCATCAAATAGTGTCGTCATACCTGTGCTCGGGATAATGTCTCCAGTATGATCGTGTCGGGTGATTCGCGCGTTCCAATAATAGATTGTCCCAGCCCACGATGACCCGTTGTAGGTCGTCGATACGTATGCGTAGTAATTGCAGACGCTCGAAGTCGTGCAGGGTGTCGTCGGCGTCTGTGACTTTGTAGGACTGTAGTATCGTCCAAAAGATATGTCTGTCCTTCAGCACGCGGCCGGCTCTGTGCTCCTGAGCCGAACTCAGAATTCAAAACAGCAGTGAGTCCGGCTGCGAGTTTGCAGTCGGTACTCTCGAAGTCGCCGCTTTCCTGAAGGTCATCGCATGTCGTTGTGGGTTCTTCTGCAACGCAGAGGAATGCGTCAGCCTTGGCAAGGCGCCCAGAAGCACTGCCAAAGTTGTTGCGAACCGTCTGCTGCCACTCTTATAGATGTGTAATGCGTGGCAGTTGTGGTATACGTGCGGTGTCGTACTCCTTGATAGGGGTTGCGGTGGTAGCAGAGGCGTGCGATAACGACTGCGAAGGAACCAGTTGTGTTGGAGACGGAGGTCGCACAAGTGAAACGTGACGCGTCTGAGAAGAGGCCGCGGCTGAAGCGGCACCTGGCGAGGTGCGTCGTGCATGGCCTGTGCGGATGTCACCATCGGCGTGCGTAGGAGCGCGTCGATGGTCTGGAGGTTGGTGGTGGAGCTCGGTGTTGCTGACGTGTGAGGTCAGTGTAGCTTCGTTGGTCGTAACGCTGTGCTGCATATGTTGGACACTCTGTGGGAGACCACGTATCTCGACGTTGGTGTCGTCGGTCCGCTGGGAGAGCCTGTCCAGCCTGCGCTCAAGGTCTTGGAATCGTTGGTTGTGTGCTTCGCGCTCTTGTTCCAAGCGGGCTAGGATTGAGTCGGCCCGTGCTTTCTCAGCGTCTCTTCCGTTGGAGATCTGGGTGAGTCGCAACTGCGCGTGGCCCGCCGCCTGCTGCACCTCGGCCACGCGGGCTTCGAGGGAGGCGACATCGTGAACCGAAGCCGGGGTGCCCAACCGATCAATCTGGGTTCGTACAACACGCAACTCAACCAGCGCAGTCCGCACGTAGTTCGGGGATCTGCTGCTCGACCTGGGAGACTCGGTTCTCGAGCGTTGGCGCGCGTCCTTCGGAAGTTTCAATACGGTGAGTGAGGGCCGTCTCGGCGCCGCGCAGCTTACCATCTAACTCGGACGTGCGGGCGGTGTGGGTGGAGTGTATCGTGGCAGCGTGCTGGTGGACCTGGGTGCGAAGCGCATCCTAGTCCTCACGTAGCTGAGAGTCCGTAGGTCCACGTACCTCCATAGGTGGGGTCTGCCGTGCCATCAAGAGCTCATCGTGTAATGTCCTGACAGCAACAGTCCCTGTATCCCTGACGGTCACAAATTGTGCCTCCATCCGTAGGAGGTAGTCGTGAAGCGTCTGGATCGTTCTGGAGTCGTCACCTCGGTGTAACCCCATCTGTTCGACCTGGGATTGAACCTGAGAGATGATCGATCGATCCTCGGCGATCCTAGCATCGACCAGGGCAAAAGCATGTTGTAGCTCATGTTTGATTGTGGCCGTCTGAGCGGCCAGACCCGATCGCTGTTGGGTCGCGCATGCTTCATCCTGGTCTCGAAGCTCTGCCAGATCACAGGCAGTTGGAGAGGATTGCGCAACAAGGTTGCGCCTTTGCGAAGGGCTGCGGCTGGCATCTCGAGTAGGAGAACGAATGTGATACCTTTTGGGAACCTGTCGCTGAGACGTCCGTCCAGTGCGATTCTCTATGCCCCGCGCACGTTCTGAGACGGAGACATTTGTTGGCGACGGAACCTTGGCCCAGCGGTTGCTACGAGCGAGAGCAATGTCAGGGGGCATGTTCGCGGGGCGGCGGCCGCTGCGGTCGTGGCCACCGACGCTGGCGCCGACGAAAGTGGGTGGGGAGGCAGTAGGCGTAGTGAAACCAGTGTCGGCTCCGACGACAGACGTGACAATTGCGGGCGTGGCCGCCGACGGGTGGGATGCACCAAGCTTCGCGGGAGGCGAATCCAGCCGCTGCCGCGAGGGTCGAGGCGCGTGAACACGCGGGGGCGGCGGTAGCATCGGCTAATCAGGTAAGAGTTCCCCGAGGGCCGCCGCGAAAGACGCGGCGCCGCCGTCGCCTGAGAGGGGGGAAATGGGCATGGCAGTTTCTCGCGCCCTCTCCCCGATGCCGTCGCTAGCGCGCGCAGTCGAGGAGATCGCGCGCTCGCGGGCAGCACAATGAGGTCGCGACGCCAAGCGGCGGAATCCAAGATGACGCGAATTGCAACAGCAAAGGGCGGTCAAAAAAATGCGGATAACCTGCGCGCACAGGGAGACGGCCGAGGGGCCGTTCCTGCACGGGGTCCGTCAGTAGGGGCAGGGAGGGTGACTCCTTTTCCAAGGCACTGCGCAGTGCGCAGTGCACGATGGTCAGAATGCCAATACCTGAGACAGTTGCGGAAGGGATGTAATAGGGAAGTGAGCGGACTTCACGCGCGCCTTCTCCTGCGCGCGCGTCTGCGTCGATGGCCCCGCTGCCTCGGAGACTGCCCCTGCGGGCGCTGCCGAGCGCGCCCCCGACGTCTGCTTCGAACCCGAGGGACTTCCTGCTCGCGGTTTTGACCTCGCCGCGGCCTCGGCTGCCGCGCCTGCCGCGGCCGCGGTGATCTGCTTCCTTGCCAACTCATGCTTCGCGCGTTCGCGAAGCCCCGCCCAATTCAGATTCTCCATGGCCCTCGTCGCCGCCGCTGGGGGCGGCAGCCGGCAGCGCCTGCGGGCGAGCGCACGGCGCGGACAGGTTGTCGGCCCGGGGTCGCGGGCTGGGCAATCTGGCCAGCGAGTCGCCCGATTCGCAACCCAATGGTCCATGGCCTTTGGCGGTGGCGCGCGTCTCCGACATGGTCGAACTCCATGGGCTACTGGGCCCCGCTTGTCTTGGCCAGAACGCGCCGACGGGCCCGGGCGAGGCGATCGCCCTCCTTCGGGCCCAGCCATCGCCGGGGCCCGCGTCGCACCGCGGATCGCCGGTCGCCGCGGGAGATTCGCGCTATCTCGAGCCGCGCGGGCGCCCGCGGGTTTCAGGGGGCCCCTCGGGCCCCGTGCCGAGGGCCTCGGGGCCCTCGATGTCGAGCTCCCCGGGGCCCTCGGCAACGAGATCTTCGCCTCGAGCTCCTCGGGGCACCTTCCCTCTTGATCGTGTCGTTCTTGTGCCATGCTGCTTGCGGGCGGCGCTGTCAACGTCGTCGCTTGGGAGCTCTGTGCCATATTTGCGTTGCCCGACCTTCTCCAAGTTACTCCGAGATTTCGAAGGCCCCCGCGCCCGGCTTGCAGGGCCGCGTGGGCGATGCGATGCGCGGAGATGCTTTCGACGCGGTCGCTGGAGATGGCCGTCTTTTGAAAGCCCTGGGCAGGTGGGCCCAGACCCGCGGCGCCCCGGCATCGGCGCCTCGTCTCGGATGTTCGCCGACGCAGAAATCATCGAGGCACGCGCGCTCTGCGGGCCGCCCTGCGCGGGCGCGGCCCCGCCGCGCTGAACCGACCCGCCAGGCGGCCCGCCGCGACCGCCGCGCCATGGCCCTTCCCGCCGATCGGCGCCTGGCGCGCCCCAGTTGCGCAGCGCCGCGCAGGCGCGGGCGCCAGTGGCCAGGGCCGAGATGGCGCGGGGCATCTCGAAGATGCCCATGCCCACCGAGATGGGCGCGAGGATTCCCCTGTCGATGTCTGGCTTCGCGGAAAGGGCGAATGCCTTGAACTCCGTCGCATGGCGAGCTCTCTCCAATGTCGCCGCGATCACGCGCAGCGCCTGGCCCCGACTACCTTGTCCTCGTCGAAAGCGAAACCAAGGTCTACTGGCCTCGTCGGACTCCTTCTTGCTTGTTGCTCGAGGGCCCACCTCCTTCGCCCGCTCGAACGTCGTTTAAACTGCCGTCGCGCTGCCGGCGCGCGCGCTGGCTCCGGAGTCTGCCATGCCAGAGCCGCTGGCCACCTTGCCCAGCTCTGCCGCGTTGGCGCTCAAGACGCCCATCTCGGCGGCGACCGACTCTGCGCGACCTCCACCGCCTCCTTTTGTCGCAATCTGATCGGGCAGTCTCGGGCAAGATGGCCGCCGCCGCGCTCGAAACAACTTCGCCTGCAACCCTGGCTGTTCGTGGTGGCGAAGACCTCCTCCTCGAACTCGGGGATGATGACCTTTGGGGTCTCCCATTCTCCGTGCGCGCTCGACTTCCATCTTGGCCCCTTGCCTCCGACAGGTGGTGATATCTGCGCTCCCTCATCGAAGCCCCGATCTCGCTTGGCAGTTGCAGCTGCGTGTCTTGCTTCCGGCGAGGTCTTCGTCGCCTCCTGTCGGCATCCTGCTACCCGATTCATATGGGCTTCCAACCGGCCGATGATGCCATCTCCGTTCTGGGCCCCGGCGGCTGGCATCTGATCTGGTGGCTCTCCGTAGCCGAGGTATCCGCCGCGTTCATCCGCGGGCCACTTGGCGGCCTAATAAGCCTGGAGATCGTTGCCCCCCCATCGAGCTCGCAGCGCCTTGGCGACGCCCTTGCGCTGTAGCTTGTTGCCCGTCGACGTGGGGGTGGCCGATCTTTCCTCTCGGCCGAAAGCAATGAACCTTAGCAGAAACATGCAGCGCAGCAGCCCCAAATAACAACTTCGACGTCTGGTCTCCCAAGCCCTCGCCCCCGCTCGGATTCTCGCTCCATCGTTGCTCCCCTTTCTCGCCCCAATGGCTGTGGTGATGGCTCGGATTATAATATTATTCCTCTTGGTGCTCGTCAAAGTCGTATTTCTTCTCATACCAGTCGGACGCCACGGCCAGATCGGGCGCCCGGGGATGCCTGTCGCCGTCTCCGAGAACTCCTCCTCGTAGAGCCTATCGATGGCCTCCTCGCACTCCTCGCGTAGCGCGCTTTCATGCACAAAGATCTCTCCCATCGTTTCGCCCATGTTCCTTTTTGCACTGCGTAAACAAGAACACGGTTTCCACTGCTCTTGCCATCCGTTGTCTGGCCAGTGGTGCGGAGCCTAGCATATCGGAGAACTCGTCTGCGTCACCTTACCACTCGGAATGATCGGGGTCCCCCTCGATAGTGAGGTCCTTGGCGAATCGTGACTCTGCGTGCGCTTTCTCGTCGATCGTTATACCCCTGACGAGTCAGCGAACTTCTTGCTGGTATCTGCGCCATCATTGTGGGCTGCGGTTCTTGTCTCGAGGTGTCTTCCACTCGCGCTCTTTGGCCGGTCGGTGAAGCAGTTTCTTCATAGCAAGTTCAGTGTATTGTCCTGTTGCCACATTCTCAAGCTGCTGTGGGGCCAGGATAAAATTGCTCCGCGACGAGTGCAACGGGTAGTAGCACAGGGCGATACTCGTCGAGACGCGAAACCTTATGACATCTTCCTGATCAGCAAGAGTAGCTTACCTTCACATGATGCAAGTGAAAGGAATACTATGATGCTACCAGCGCGTGCGGTAAGGCCAAAGGGGCCCCCTCGAACTACTACAATTTAGCGGGCAGACGGTCCTCACTGAAGGGTCTGGGCAGGGGAAGGGGGTCGAGCAGATGCTCGAAGGGACCATCCGAAACAAATGTAAGTCCGAGGTTGGGGGGTGAAATCACAATGGTAACGGGAGCCCCCCACCAAATAATCGTTTCGGCGAGGCGAAGCTGCGCGGGCGCGCGAGAGAAATGATGCCGCCGCGGCTAGAGGGCCGTGATCCCGTTTGACCGCAACCCTCACCCGCTGGGCGCGCCGGTGCCCAGGTGCCCCGTCGGTGGCACGTGGGTCCCCGTCGGTGGCGCGGGGTGCCCTGTCGGTGGCGCGGGGTGTCCCGACGGTGGGTCTGGGTGTCCCGCCGTGGTGTCTCGATGGTAGCTCGGTCAGAAGGTTGGCAGTGAGATCGATGGTGAGATCGACAGCGATATCGATCACAACAGAATTTCTGCGGGGGGTGCCCAGCCCTAGCCAGGGATGCCCCATCGTGGTGCCCCGATGGTCTCGTGAGATCTCTTGTGCGATCGATATTGAGATCTCTTGTGATATCGCTATTGGGCAGAACCGTAAAATCGATATTGAGATTGATAGCACGATCGATGTCAAACAATATTGGAAGATTGATGATGAGATCGATTGTCAAATTCGTTGCGAGATCGATCGTGAGATCTGGTGTGATATCGACAGTCAGATCGATAATGTGACTTGTTGTGATACAGTACTGTCCGTTGTGGTGGCATTTATTCGGCCCGCCAGTCTTCCGAGAATGTCCCGAGATTGCCCCGCTCGTGTCCCGATCGTAATCAACGCCACTCGCTATGAGATCGATAGTGAAATCTGCTCAGAGATCCATTAGAATATATATATATACATATATATATACATATATAGATAATGAATGAAGTATATTATAAGACCGATCGTCCGATCGATACTGAGACCGATTATGAGATCGATACTAAGTTCGATAGTGAAACCGGTAGTAGGATCAGTCGATTGGAGTCGAACGCGAGGTCGCATTTATGTGGCGTGAGCTCCACCGCGGTTGTGTCGCTTTTATTACAATCACCACTATGCATTTACCATGAGCGTCACCGTGCAATGTCGCCAGATCGTCGCCATCAGAGTCAGCGCAGGTGTTGTCAGTGGGTTATCCTTCCCACCAACCTCCTTATCACCCTAAGGTTGTCGTATAGGTATGAGAGAACCTTCACCCCTGGTCGGGGGGTCCTCAAGGGGTCTTCCTAAACGAACTCAAACTGACCCAGTTGAAAAACTCCTGGAACGAGCCTCAGGCTTGCAATAATTTGCCACGGGCTTGCGGTCCGGACTCCTCGACTCCTCGGCCGCGACCCTATGGCGCGGAAGCCTCGCGCGGAACGTACGGCAGGTTCGTGTCGTGTCTATCTATCCTGGCGTAGGTTTGTGACACCGCGGGGATCGCTCAGCCTCGACAGATCGGCCGTTTCCGAAATGTCAGATCGTTTAACATCGACCGATTGTGGGCCGCCGGCGGAGCTCAACGTTGAACGCCGGCGGCAGCACCCCACCACAACTCGAACCTGGCGTAATTATAATGTGATCCTGTACCCATAATGTCGCGCCTCGGAACCCAGACCGCGAGAACTTGGATATGGATCTAATGCTGGGGGCCTCCCACATGGAGTTCGAGTACATGGGGCCAGAGGACCGAACCGCATCGCCAATGCATCGCCAATGCATCGGCCATGCATCGGCGATGCATCGGCGACCTCGGCGATGCATCGGCACCATCGGCGTGGAGAAATTCGGGCTCCAAAGCGAATCGCATCGCCGACGAATCGGCGATGCGATAGTCCAAAGCCGCGCCCAAAGTAGAGTCGACCAGATGCTGCTTGCCTGCTGAAGAGCCTTACCACTCCAGCCTGCGAGCCGCAACCCCTGACCCCATCGACTCGGGACCATTTGCAAGATCAGTCGTTACCGAAACGGGAAACTGGATAGAATCAGGAAGTGCGTCGGATAGGGCTGCATCGGCACGGACTCGAATTGGATCGGCCGCGCTAGGATGCACAACAGCACCATGCACGCATCGGGCCGCATCGGACCTGAATCAAATCGGGCCTGCTAGAATCGACACCGCACCGTACCGACCGGATCGACATGGGCCCTGCTTCTGGGAGGCCCAGAAATGTCTCCGTCGCTCGTGAACACCTGAGCAATCCCCCCCAACTTTCGGCGCCACCGCACCGCGTGGATCCTCGGGAACGTACAAGCCCGGGTCAGCGCAAACCCACCCCAGCCCAGGCTCTGTCGCCAAGCCAGGCCAACCGCTCAGCAGGTCCCAGAACCGTGTCAGCGGAGGGCAGACAGGGGAACTCGGCCCCACGTGGCTCCCAAACCTGGGTCGCCCAGAGAGGATTGGCTGACCCCTGTTAGCGCTGGGCCTACGACGACCTCAAAACAGTCCGAGAGGGTCCCAAGACGGGCCAAGAGAGCCTCCAGAGGACTCTCAAGAGGGCCTGGGGACGACAAACACATTGATCTCCCAAGGTTTTGGAATGCTTTTGAGGTGCGCGCATTTCCGGGCCAATAACAGCCCACGACGACCAAAGGGGCCACAACGATCGCCCCAAGACGGCCCTGGAGGCCCGTTGCGATAGCACCAACATCAGGGACTCACTGGCCCGAGTCAATCCAGACCCGAGTCAGCCAGGCCTTGCAGGATTCTGCAAGATCCTGCAGGTTCCTGCAGGATTTGCACTCAAACCTGGGTCAATGCGACCCTGGCCCTCTGCAAGATCTGGCGCTCTGACTGACCCCCGTTTGTATTGACCCCCAGAAAATCGCGCCGCATCGCCAATCCATCGGCGATGTATCGGCGATGCACCGGCGATGCATCGGCGATGTCGGCGATGCATCGGCGACGCCAGCGCGAAGAAAATCGAGCTCCGCATCGAGCCGCATCGCCGATGCATCGACGATGCGGCGCGATCCTCCGAACCCACCTACTCTGATCCCATCTGGGAGGCCCAGAAACACGGCCCACAAGGCCCCAACGATCGCCCCAAGACGGCCCTGGAGGCCCGTTGCGAGAGCCCCGGCAACCGCAGCGGAGCCGACGTCGGGCGGGCGGGCGCGCCGCCGCGGGACACGAGAACGGCCAGACTGGCGCCCGCCCCCGAGGGCCCGCCGCTCAACCATGCCCAAACCTCCTCCATGCTCCATTCCCCATTCCTCCTCCTCCTCCTCCTCCTCCTCATCCTCCTCCTCCTCCTCCTCCTTCTCCTCTCCTCCACCCTTCCTCCATCCTCCATCCCCCTCCTCCCTCCTCCTCCTCCCTCCTCCCTCCTCCTCCTCCTCCTCCTCCTCCTCCTCCTCCTCCTCTTCCTCCTCCCCCTCCCCCTGCCTCTGCCCCTGCCGCTGCCCCTCCTCCTCCACGACGAAGGAGGGAGGAGGGAGGGGGGAAGGGGGAAGGGAGAGGAGGCGTGATGTTCCGCAATGCTCATCGGTCCTCGTAGCCGGTCGTGAGGACGGCGCCCCCACTAGCCTCCCAGATGGGGTCGGAGTAGGTGGGGTCAGAGGATCGCGCCGCATCGCCGATGCATCGGCGATGCCAGCCACCAGCGATGCATCGTCGACGTGGGTAATACATCGGCGACGTCGACGTGAAGCAAATTGGGCTACACATCGAGCCGCATCGCCGATGCATCGACGATGCATCGACGATGCATCGGGCATCGGCGATGCGGCGCGATCCTCCGACCCCAGGCACTCGGACCCCATCTATAGGAGACCTAGAGGGTGAAACCCCAGCGAATCCGCCACGCCTGCTTGCGTGCGCTGGGGCGCGCGCGAATCCTGCGGCCCTCTTCCGTCCTCTGCCGTCCTCCGCCGCCCCCCTCTTTGGACACCCGAGATGGGCACGGAAAGAATGGGCACTATGCCCAACAACAAATGTTGTCCCAAGCCAACAGCGGCCGCTGTTGGGCAGGCGGCCTTCTGTCTCGAATGGACACAGGCCGCGGCGGCGTGGACAGCGAATCCTGTTGAAAATGAACAGGAATTGTTGTTGGGCATCGTGCCCATTCTTTCAGTACCCATTTCGGGCGTCCAAACCCTCCGCCGCCCCCCTCCGCCCCCCTTCCCCCGGCCGCGCGCACGGCCGAACGCCCGCGCGCGCGGGGGTAAAGCGCGGCTGGCGGGGCAGATGTTCTCCGGCTTCATGTCCCTGTGGGCAATGCCGTGCGAGTGGGCGTACCTCCGGGCGGGGGCTGGCGGGGCGCGGGGCGGCCCCTGGGGGGGCCAGCAGGAGGCAGGATATGGAGGGCTCGAGGCGAGGGGGAGAAGGAGTGCAGGAAGCACCTCGAGATCCTCCGCGTTACTCCTTCTCCTCCTCCTCCTCCTCCTCCTCCTCCTCCTCCTCCTCCTCCTCCCTCCCCCTCCTTCTCTACTTTCTCGGTCATGCTCCCTCCCCCCAACATCATCCCTCCTCCTCCTCCTCCTCCTCCTCCTCCTCCTCCTCTTCCTCCTCCTGTTTAGCCGGCACTTGCTTCAGTGCGCCATGCTGTCATTTCCCGCTCGGTCTGCCCAGGCGCCGTTCTCTGGCGCCGCAAAAGGCCAGGCCCATGTGGCCGGTCAGCAGACCGCTCTCTGTCTCTCCCTCCCAGCCCATGAAGAATTTAGGAATGAGGAGGGATGACCAGGGAGGGCGGAGGGAGGGAAGGAGGGACGACGACGACAAGGGATGATGGGAGAGGGGAGGACGAAGGAGGGAGGACGGGCGAGCGAGGATGGAGGAGCGGGGGGGGGCTGGATGGAGGTGCGGGGTGGAGGGAGGAAGGAGGAGAGGGGAACCTAAGGTTTCGCCCGCGCGTTCTCTCTCTCGTGTCCACCCCCGATCGGGCATTTTGACGGCTGGGAAACGGCAGTGGACCTCCAAATGCGCGGGAATCACAAGCCCAGAATTGTTCTGCCTGGCCCCCAGGGCATTCCGACGGTCCCCCCAGACCATTCTGACGATACCCCAGGCGTTCTGACAGCTCCCCAGGACATTCTGACGATTCCCAGCTTGTTGCAGTCTCCGGCGGGAGCCCTCTTCATGATGACAGTCGACGAGGTCATTTTGACGACAGAAAAATTAGTGAGGGTAGTTTCCCTCAAAGTGTCTGCCCCCTGAGAGCTCCCACTGGTCAGACGCCCAGTAGAGTCGAGATCTATGGGGATCGGCATTGCCGACAGGTCAACGTTCGTGATTATCTGCGAGCGCTTTCAACTTGAAAGAACAACAAAATCAACTATGATTCCGAGGAGTGCCTCAGGGTAACAAAGCACGTTGAAATGGCAACCAAATGATCATGTTCCTGCGATATTGCAGACGGACCCTGGTCTGGGGATGCGAGGCCTGGGCACATATCACTATTAGATCATGCGCCAGGCTTGGCCGTTCCCGTAACGTCGAGGTGAAGGTCAGTCATTTTTGGTATGACCGCAATTTGCTCGATTGGATCAGCCCTGTGGCGTTGCATGGGAAACACTCACCAAGCCACGATTAGGTTGCTTTCATTAGTTGTTCCGCCTTAGTGTTTTGGCGGACCCCCCCTTTCGCTTAGCCCCTCCTCTGAAGATACGGTCTCCAACCCCGATGCCATGATGTTTCACAGCGTCGACCCCAGTGGCCTCGACCCATTCCCAAGAACGGGCTCTTCATCCCGAGTCGTTTGTGGACGGTCCCAGCGCCCGGCGGCGGCTCCAAAGACCCCGACCGGCAGCAGACCGTCCGCCATGACTTTTGTCACGACGCGAACGCTTATTCGGGAGCGGCCAAGAGGGGGGTGTCCAAGAGGGGGGGGTGCAAATCATGACCAGCGGCATGTGCGCGGCCCAGCGGGGAGGCCAGGGACGTAATGAAATAAGAAGAGGCGCCGTGAAATCTGGGGAAATATCATGGCCCCCGCCATGATATCCACCCCCCCCTAGTCATCACCCCCCTCTTTTCCGCCCCCGACTTATGGGACTGCTCCCCTCCGTCCCACTGCCTTGCGATGGGGTGCCGGGCCGGGCCTGCCGGGCCGGCCGAATCAAAAACTGGCTTGGCTGTGGCTCAAGCAGATGGCCCGGGGGGGCGCTCGGCCAGGGGGGCCACCGTCCCGAGGAGCCGAGCGGGGCAGGGGTCGGGGAGACGCAAGACTCGGGTCCGGGGTACTCGTGCTGGCCCGACGGGGCCGCCAGGAAAACGGCGAGGCCCAGCCTGGAACTTGACGCGAGCTCCCGCTGCAAACGTCCCACGAGGACGGGCCCGTCAAAATCGGGGACGGGTCCGTCGAGCAGCGTCGGCACGACACGAGCTCGAGCCTCGCGCTTCCCCGAAGGGGGGGGTGGGCGGCGGCACTTCAGGGCGCCCGCGCATTGCCTGGCGATGCCCTGGGGGAGCGCGCCCGCGGGGCGCTCGCGCGCCCTCCCGCGGGGATGCGTGGAGCGCGTGTCGAGACGAGCCGCGAACACGCCCGTTGCCAGGAACGTCCTTCTCTTCATGCTCATCGATCCTCTTCGGTCCTGCTCCCGAGACGAGGCATGGACGAAGATAACATCGGGCCAGGAAAAATCGGAAACATCGGAGATATGGCGGTTCTGGAATTCTCTCGGGCGCCGCGGCCCTCTCAGGCGTTCCGGCACGCTCCAGAACGGCTCGATCCTCGTCTCAGCCCCGCTCGACCTCCTCCTCCTCCTCCTCCTCCTCTTCCTCCTCCTCCTCCTCCTCCTCGACCATCGATCGACCATCATTGGGAACGTGCGGCCAGAGGGAGTGCGCCCAGGAAGCTCGCGCACGCGCGCGCTCGCGCACGCAGCTCCCTCGCCTTCTCGCGGGGGTGCTTGGAGCCCGTTCGAAAACGATTCGCGACAGTGTCCGTTACCAGGGAGGTCCGCTTCGCGCGCAGCTACAAGCCCGAAAGCAATGACTGTGCACACATGCAGCTCCCGATGCGCGTATGTGCGAGGGTCTGTACGGATTCGGCTGCAGCATGACACATCCATGTCTGAGAGACCGCATTTCACGGGCGCTCGCCTTTGGAACAATCGGCGGCGCGTTTCGAAAAGGGGGGCGGGCCCCCCCCCCCGCAACACCCGGCGCCGTCGATCAAAACCAAGACTCCCCTCCCCCCCAACCCACCCCCTCCCGACCCCCCCCCCTCGGCGCCGGCGCCAGCGCTGGCGGCCACCAGCAGCGCCGACGGCGTGGACGCAGCGACAATGACCAGAGGCAGCCCAAGGGAGGGGGGGCGGGGTTTCAACCTCCCCCACCCTGGCGCTGGCGCCGGCGCTGGCAGCGGCCAGCTGCGCCGGCGCTGGCGCCGGCGCCGGCGGGGACGCAGCGACGATTACCACCACTTCCACCACCACCACCACTACCACCACCGCCGCCTCAACCCACCATAACCACCACCACCAACCCACCACACAACCACCATCACCACAACCACAGCCACCACCACCACAACCACCACCACCACCACAACTCACCATCACAACCACCACCACCACCACCACAAAAACCCACCACCATCACTACCACCACCACCAATCTACCACACCACCACCACTACCACCGCCACAACCACCGCCACTGCCAGCAGCACGACCCACAGCCACCACAACAAACCACAACAAACCACCACACCACCACCGCCACCACCACCACCACCACCAGCACCACCTCCACGAACCACCGCCACCACCACAACCCACCACCACCACCGCAAACCACCACCACACCACCACCACAGCCACCACAAACGCCACCACAACCACAACTCACCATCACCACCACCACCGCGAAAACACACCACCGCCACCACCACCACCACAATCTACCACACCACCACCACCGCTACAACCACCAGCACCACTACCGGCAGCACAACCCATCACCACCACCGCAGACCACCACACCACCACCAAAACCCACCACCATCACCGCCACAACCACCACCACCAGCACGACCTCCACAAACCACCGCCACCACCCCAACCCACCAACACCACCACCATAAACCACCACCACACCACCACATAACCACCACCGCAACCACAACCCACCACCACCACCACAAACCACCACCACACCACCACCAAGCCATCACCACCACCACCACCACAAACCACCACAACCACCACCACCACAACCCCCCCACACCACCACCACCACAATCACCACCACCGCCACCACCACCACCACCACAACCCACCACCACCACCACCACTATCACCGTCGTCCTCGTCGACGCTCCCCGCCGCCGCCGCCCGCCGCCGCAGGCGCCGGCGCCGGCCCACAAAAAGACATCGTCGTCCCCGCCGCCGCCGCCAGCCGCCGCCGACGCAAGCGCCGGCCCGAGGAGAGGGGAAGCAGGGGAGGGAGGGGGTATTCGGGGGCGGGTTCGAACCCCCACCACCCCCTCCAAGCGACCACAGACCGCGCTCTTTCCCATGTCTACCACCCCTGAGAAACCGAGTGCTAGAGCGGACCACCGTTACAGTACCGATTGCGCTTCTCAGGGTGGCCAAACAAGTTTCAGTGATAGTAGCTACACATGGCAAAACGAGGACGCGAGATCATAAACGAACGCCCTGGAAACGCGGCACAGCCAACGTCTAGCTAGTTATACGTAACCACAAAACAAAACAAAAAACCCTTTGGGGCCCCAGATGTGCCCAGATGTGCTGGGATCGTTCGAGAAAGCGGCACAAGAAGGACGCGAGGAACCATACCCCCCTCCGAACCCGAAAGGTTCACGCTCGTGGAGACGTCTGGGGCAATGCCAAGGGGGGGCGCCACTAGGGGCGCCGCCGAATCACCGAGGAGCCAGCAGCTCCTCGAGGAAGCGGGCCTCCCAAAACACTGCAAAGCCCACACAAACGACCCCAGGCGTCCGAAAATCTCCTCGAGATTTGACATTGG
Source organism: Prorocentrum cordatum (assembly GCA_963575745.1). Taxonomy (NCBI): domain Eukaryota; class Dinophyceae; order Prorocentrales; family Prorocentraceae; genus Prorocentrum; species Prorocentrum cordatum. Next base: position 29,383 of record CAUYUJ010019930.1, on the reverse strand, counting down.
GCGCACACGGACATACTGGCACGATGCGTCATACTTGGAGGCGTGCGTCCGACTGGAGCATCTAGTATGCCCATCTTGTAATATATCTTTGTCCGAGCGGTGTGGCCAGAAAACATCCGCCACGGGGCATATACCGTAAGATTTCTCAGTGCGCGCGTCGCCCCTGGGGGGGCGACGCGTGCATAGACACCCGAATATTACTATTGGGGTGATGCGAGAGAGCGTGATTCACCGCCGCTTTACTGTGGAAAATTCCCCCCCCCTCTTCCTCTGGAGCCCGGAGGTCCCCCCCACCCCTCCGAAAATCCCCCCTCCCCCTGCTGGACCCCCCCCCTTCCCCCGGCACAACCCCCCACCAGCCACTCCCCTAACCCCCCTCTCTCCGGAGAAAACTGGGGGGGGGTCACTGCCAGTTCGAACCTCCCCCCCCAAAACTGCGGGGGGGGGGGGGTCACTGCCGGTTCGAACCTCCCCCCCCAGAAAACCGATGGGAGTCACTACCGGTTCGAACCCCTCCCCCCCCCCCCCCCAAAACAGAAAACCAGAGAGAGGTCACTACCGGTTCGACCCCCCCCCCCCCCGGAAAACCGGGGGGGGTCACAGAGGTCACTATACCGGTTCGAACCCCCTTCCCCGGAAAACCGGGGGGGGGGTCACTACCGGTTCGACCCCCCCCCCTCTCGAAAACCGAGGGGGGTCACTACCGGTTCTAACCCCTCCGCCTCCCCCCCCACGGAAAACCAGGGGGGTCACTACCGATTCGAACCCCCCCCCCCTCGAAAACCGGGGGGGGTCACTACCGGTTCGAACCCCTCCCCCCCCCACCCCACGCTCACCGCCAGCAAACGACTCCCGGTCCCTAACACCCACAACCCCCACTGCTGTCCCCAGCACCACTGTCCTCACCACTACTGTCCCCGTTGTTCCCGCTGTTCCCACCACCGTCACTACTGTCCTCACCAGTGCCCCCACTCACTGTCGCACTGTCCCCACTGTCCCCACCACTGTTCCCACCACGGTTCCACTCCCCCCACTTTCTCCACGGCCCCAACCACTGTCCCACTGTCCCCACTGTCCCACTGTCCCCGCCGCTGTCCCACTGAGCTGTCCCTCTGTTCTCACCACTGTCCCCACTGTCCCCACCACTGTCCCTACTGTACCTCTGTCCCATTATCCCACCGCCGTCCTCGCCACCGCCCTCACCACTGTCGCCACCACCACTGTACCCTCCACTGTCCCACCACTCTCCTCACTTTCCCCACGGTCCCCACCACTGTCCTACTGTCCCCACTGTTCCCACCACTGTCCCACTGTCCCCGCCGCTGTCCCCACTGTGCTGTCCCACCGTCCCCACTGTCCCCACCACTGTCCCACTGACCCCACTGTCCCCACCACTTTCCCCACTGTACGACTGTCCCACCACTGTCATCACCATCGCCACTACCGTCCCCACCACTGTCCCACTGTCCCCACCACTGTCCCGCTGTCCCCTCACCACTGTCCCCCCCACCACCGTCCCCACCACTGTCCGCACCACTGTCCCACTGTCCCCACACCACTGTCCCCACCACCACCGTCCCCACCACTGTCCCACCATCCCCAGCATTCTCCATCTGTCCCGAGGAGCGGGCATCGTTTGCCGGCGGCGAAGGGGGGGATCGAACCAGTAGTGACCCCCTCCCGGTTTTCGAAGTGGAGGGGAGGGGGGGGGTCCGAACCGGCAGTGAACCCCCCTGGTTTTCGAAGGGGGGGGGTTCGAACGGGTAGTGACCCCCATGATGGACTGGGGGCGGGGGAGGGGTTCGAACCGGTAGTGGACCCCCCTGGTTTTCTGGAGGGGGGGGGGTTCGAACCGGTGACCCCCCCCGTTTTCCGCGAGCAGCGGTAGAACACGTTCTTTCGGTGATGCCGAGGTGACCCTCCCAGTGGTGACCCCCCTTGGTGCTGCCCGATAGCCTGGGAGCGCGGTGCGGCGAGGAGGCGCAGGAGGACTGCGGGACCGCCAGAATCAGACCCTCCCTATCGTCCAGTCCCTCCTCTTCCTCCTCCTCCTCCTCCTCCTCCTCCTCCTCCTCCTCCTCCTCCTCCTCCTCCCTCCTCCCTCCTGTCTCCTCCCTCCTCCCTCCTCCCTACCCCTCTCCCTCCCTCCTCCGCCCTCCTCGTCCTCCCTCCTCCCTCTCCTCTTCTTCTTCCTCCTCCTCCTCCTCCTCCTCCTCCTCCTCCTCCTCCTCCTCTTCCTTCTGGACCTCCTCCTTTTCCTCCACCACACCACCCTTTCGAGGATTGACAACACATTCCTTAAGCCATCATTGTTTTACGTCGCAGCGCGGCATCAACAGTCCGCACGCCTGCTCGGGCAAGCCGGGAGACAACATCGCTGTTTGTCCGGCGGCAAGCGCGGGAAAAAAAAGGAAGGAGGAAACGGCCGCGGGGTTCTTTGGCCAAACGCCATTTCGTCAAAATTTCCAATGGCAAACCACATGCGCACGGCAACTCATTCCCAGCGCGTCTGGTCAGGATAACTATTCGACGTCCAGGAGCAAGCAGAGGTATTCTGCAACATTCACACCGGCCAAGCAGACCTAGTGGGGACTGCATCGGCACACCCGAGTGTCAGTGTCGAATGAACCACTGGCCTGGAGCGGAAGAGGCAAATCATCGCGCTGACTGTCCACCACGCCGAAAGTAGTGAGAACCGTGTCTGGGTTGTATCGGTCGATGCTGACGACCTCCTCCTCCTTCTCCTCCTCCTCCTCGACCTCCCCCTCCCCCTCCTCCTGCCCCACTCAAGAGAGCTGCACATAGGGGCCCAAGAAGAGGAACTCAAGGAGGCCTAAGGGGCCCTCTGACACAAGATGGCCCGCACATTCCCCCACGAGGCCCACAACGAACCCCCAAGAAAGACCCCTGACGATCCCAAGAGGCACTCGAGGAGGCCCCGAAAGGCTTATGAAAGCCCCCAAGAAACCCTACACCGGATCCGGGGTCATTGTGTGATGCGACGCGTCACACTTACAGTCACCCCGTATCATCAGGACGGGCGACAGGGATGCAAGCGCATCGGATGGCGCTGCCGACACTCTGCGAGCGGGGCGCGGCCAGCGAAAGCTGCCAAGGATGGGTCGAGGGGGAAGGATGCAAGGGTACCCTTGGGAAGGTTGCCCATGCTTGCTATGCGGGTTAACTGTAGAGTGCTTCTGTTCGGGAGGTTTGTGCCTCTCCCACACAGAATCTGGCGAGCGCCTCCTTGGGGGTCGGCGGAATGGCGTAAGCCTCTTGAAGCAATGAAGGCTTGTCGGTGCACAATTTCACAGAGTGCCGCACCAAAAAGGAGAGGAGCAGTCCGCTGTGGACGACTCCGAAATGAGCCCGTTGTCCATGATGCGATCGAAAACTTCTCCCCCCTCGCAATACCTGACGAAACGCATGCAGATCGACAAGAGTGCAAGTTTGAAGGTAGACACGTCGAGCACAGAAGTTCGAGGAATACAGGGTGGAGAAGCGCAGGGGAGAATGAGAGTGGTGAGCGGTCAAGCTACGTGCGCTCGCGCCATACCTGACATCCTGTGCCTCCCTCCTATCTCTTACCATTGCACGTGTTGCTTCTCTATTCGCGGACGCGTGTCATAGCCGACCTGGACTCTAAAAAAATCCATCGTATCTTGCGCAATCGGAAAAAGGGGGCTGCGTACATGGTAGGAGGATGAGGAGGTGGCGGGCGAGCAGGGGGATGAGCAGGAGAAACTGGAGGATAAGGAAGAAGGCACACGAGGACGAACAGCAGCAGCAAGAGCAGGAATTTGAGTGGAATGGGTGGGAGGAGCAGGAAGACCAGGGGCAGGCGGAGGAGGGGCAATGGGGGGGGCGACAACGATGAAAGAGGATTCGGATCCGCGTAAGTAGCCCGCGCTGGGGCGAGAGCGACATTCTGAACGACGGGGGCACAGCGTCGGTATGGACATGAGGCCCACTCTGCAACTGGAACACCAGTTTGAAACACCGAGAACACTCGGATTATACAACAAACTATGAAGACATAGCCTGGCGACAGACTCCATCATATACTGCTGCAAGTCAGAGTGGTGACACAGCAGTGGCCCCCAAAGCACTGGAGCTCTGACGCTTTTGACGCCCCAGACGACGCCCCCGACGCCCCTGACGCAGTTGACGTTCATGACGCCCCCGACGCTCCTGCCGCTCCTGACGCTCTGACGCTCCTGACGCTCCTGACGATTCTGGCGCTCCTGACGCTTCTGGCGCTCCTAACGCCCCCGACGCTCCTGATGCTCCAGGCGTCAAGAGCATCAAGGGCGTCAGGAGCGTCGGGAGCGTCAAAAGCGCCAGGGGCGCCAGGGGCGTCAGGAGCGTCGGGAGTGTCAGGAGCGGCAGGAGCGCCAGGGGCGTCAAGAGCGTCGGGAGCGTCAGGAGCGGAGCGCCAGGAGCGCCAGAGGCGTCCACAACTCGGGCGCCGCCGCCCGAGACATCCTCACAACTCGGGCGCCGCCGCTCGAGGCTTCCACCAGGCTGAGAGAGCCGGAGGGGCAGACAGGCAGACAGGCAAGGGGGCAGTCACATCATCCCTCCTTCTGCTGCCTCTCCTCTTTCTTCATCATGCTTCTTGCACCACCACGTCTTGCTGACATCCTTCTCCATATCACAAGCGTTGTCCTGCTGCAGCTCCACTTACTCCTCCTTGGTAGCATTTGTCTCCTCCTCCTCGTCCTCCTCCTCCTCCGCCTGCGCATCACGCTCATCATCATCATCATCATCATCATCATCATCATCATCATCATCATCATCATCATCATCATCATCATCATCATCATCATCATCACCATCCACCATCACCATCATCATCATCATCATCATCATCATCATCATCATCATCATCATCATCATCATATCATCAGTATTATTATTATTATACAGATCCTCAGCATCGTCATCAGCAGCAGCAGCATCATCAGCATCATCATCATCATCAGCATCATCATCACCATGATCATCATCGACATCATCCCACCATCATCATCAGCCGCATCAGCATCATAAGCATCATCCTCATCAGCTGCAGCATCATCATCCTCATCATCATCCTCATCAGCATCATCATCATCATCATCATCATCATCATCGTCATCGTCATCATACCGCCATCATCATCAGCCGCATCAGCATCATAAGCATCATCATCATCAGCAGCATCCTCATCAGCTGCAGCATCATCCTCGACCTCATCCTCATCAGCATCAGCACCAGCGCCGGCATCAGCATCAGCATCATCATCAGCAACATCATCATCAGCAGCAACATCGTCATCATCATCATCATCATCATCATCATCATCATCATCATCATTATCATCGTCATCGTCATCGTCATCAGCATCATCAGCACTAGTATAAGCATGAGCATGATCATCAGCCTCAGCATCAGCATGATCGACATGATGATCATCATCATCAGCAGCACCATCACCACTAACAACGCCACCACCATCATCATCATCATCATCATCATCACCACCACCACCACCACCACCACCACCACCATCATCATCATCATCATCATCATCATCCTCATCCTCATCCTCATCCTCATCCTCATCCTCATCCTCGCCATAACCATCATCATCAGCAGCATCAACATCATCATCGTCGTCGTCGTCATCTTAATCGCCACCTTTAACCTCATTATCATCATCAGCACCATCATCATTAGCAGCAACATCATCAACATCATCATCGCCATGCCTATCTTCCTCCTCCTCACCCTTCTCTTCCGCGTTCCTTCGACTTTCCCTCTTGCATGACCCTCCTCGTCACCCTTCCTCCCTCCTCGGGATCCTCCTCCGCGGGCGCGTTTCCACGTCGTGCTACTGTTACCTCGAGCGGTGACGCCCGAGTTCTGAGGATGTCTCGAGCGGCGGAGCTCGAGTTGTGAGGATGTCTCGAGCGGCGGCGCCCGAGTTGTGGACGCCGCTGGCGCTCCTGGCTCTCCTGACGCTCTTGACGCTCCGGCGCTCCTAACGCTTCTGACGCTGCTGACGCTCTGGCGCTCCTGACGCTCCTGACGCTCCTGACGTTCTGGCGCTCCTGACGCTCCTGACACTCCTGACGTTCCTGACGCTTCTCACGCTACTGACTCCTCAAACAGCGTCAGAGCGTCGGCACTTTTTCGGGGGCGCACTGCGCCAGCTCTCGCATATCACGCAATGTACGATAGCGCGCCGCGGGAAAGATGGGGCACGGAACATTCGGATGGGGGCCGCGAAGCGTGTGAAGGTTGTGCCGAACTGGGCTGGGGGATGCGCACCGACCCTTCCACAAGCGACTTCGGTGCTTCCTGTGGGGCCACGAACCGTGTGAGGGGTTTGCCGAAAGGGATTGGGGGGCGCATGTGAGCCCTGTCACGTGGAAATCCCACCAGCCCTTTAGGGCGTAGGTGGTCTAGGGAGTTTCCTCTGCCAACCCCCTTCTTCCCCTTCGGGGAGGGGTTTACCCCTCCCCTTACCCCTCCCCACTGACCTGGACGGGGCCGGTCGCGAGGTGTCAGAGCGTCCAAGATGGCCCAAGACAGCTCCAAGAGCGAACAGGCGAGAAAACACAAAACATTGATTTTACCTAGGTTTTGGAAGGATTTTGGCATCTTGGGGGGGCCCAAGAGGCGACTCGAGGCACTCTGGAGGGGCGGGGCTAATAAGCACCCCCCCCTTCTTTGATAGATCTCCTCCAAGATGGCCCAAAGAGCGCCCCGAAGGCTCCCAAGAGCGCCCCAAGAGCGCCCCAAGAGGGCCCCAAGAGACCCCAAGAGGCCCCCAAGAAGCCTCCAAGAGGCTGCCAAGAGACCCCCAAGAGGCCCCAAGAGAGTCCAAGATGGCCCAAGACGGCTCCAAGAGCGAAAAGGCGAGAAAACAGAAAACATTGATTTTATCTAGGTTTTGGAAGGATTTTGGCCTCTTGGGGGGCCCAAGAGGCGACTCGAGGCACTCTAGAGGGGCAACGCTAATTGGGGACCCCCTCTTCTCTGATCGATATCCTGCAAGATGGCCCCAAGAGCGCCCCGAAGGCTCCCAAGAACGCCCCAAGAGCGCCCCGAGAGCGCCCCAAGAGGCCCCAAGAGGCGCCCAAGAGGCCTCCAAAAGGCTCCCGAGAGACCCCCAAGAGGCCCAAGAGGCTCCCAAGACGGGTCCAAGAGCGAAAAGGCGAGAAAACAATTATCCCGGCAAAGCAACCTAACAGCGATGTGTAGGAGCATATCTGGAAGCATCCCCCTTAAGATTCAGATGAGAATCCAGTTGTAGAGTTCTGCTGTTCTCGCAGTCGTAGTCGCATTCGCGATGACAGTCGCAGAGTGGCCTGCATTAGCCTCAGCCTCAGCCTCAGCCTGCCTCAGCATCAGCCTCAGCCTCAGCTTCAGCCTGCCTCAGCCTCAGCCTCAGCCTGCTCCTGCATCAGCCTCAGTCTGCCTGCAGCCTCGGCCTCAGCCTCAGCCTGCCTCAGCCTGCCTCAGCCTCAGCCTCAGCCTCAGCCTGCCTCAGCATCAGCCTGCCTCAGCCTCAGCCTCAGCCTGCCTCAGCCTCAGCCTCAGCCTGCTTCAGCCTCAGCCTCAGTCTGCCTTCAGCCTCGGCCTCAGCCTCAGCCTGCCTCAGCCTCAGCCTGCTCAGCCTCAGCCTCAGCCTCAGCCTCAGCCTGCCTCAGCCTCAGCCTCAGCCTGCCTCAGCCTCAGCCTCAGCCTGCTTCAGCCTCAGCCTCAGTCTGCCTTCAGCCTCGGCCTCAGCCTCAGCCTGCCTCAGCCTCAGCCCATCAGCCTCAGCCTCAGCCTCAGCCTGCCTCAGCCTCAGCCTGCCTCAGCCTCAGCCTCAGCCTGCTTCAGCCTCAGCCTCAGTCTGCCTTCAGCCTCGGCCTCAGCCTCAGCCTGCCTCAGCCTCAGCCTGCATCAGCCTCAGCCTCAGCCTCAGCCTGCAGCATCAGCATCAGCCTCAGCCTCAGCCTCAGCCTCAGCCTGCCTCAGCCTCAGCCTCAGCTGCTTCAGCCTCAGCCTCAGTCTGCCTTCAGCCTCGGCCTCAGCCTCAGCCTCAGCCTCAGCCCATCAGCCTCAGCCTCCTCAGCCTGCCTCAGCATCAGCCTGCCTCAGCCTCAGCCTCAGCCTGCCTCAGCCTCAGCCTCAGCCTGCTTCAGCCTCAGCCTCAGTCTGCCTTCAGCCTCGGCCTCAGCCTCAGCCTGCCTCAGCCTCAGCCTGCATCAGCCTCAGCCTCAGCCTCAGCCTGCCTCAGCATCAGCCTGCCTCAGCCTCAGCCTCAGCCTGCCTCAGCCTCAGCCTCAGCCTGCTTCAGCCTCAGCCTCAGTCTGCCTTCAGCCTCGGCCTCAGCCTCAGGCTGCCTCAGCCTCGGCCTGCATCAGCCTCAGCCTCAGCCTCAGCCTGCCTCAGCATCAGCCTGCCTCAGCCTCAGCCTCAGCCTGCCTCTGCCTCAGCCTCAGCCTGCTTCAGCCTCAGCCTCAATCTGCCTTCAGCCTCGGCTTCAGTCTCAGCCTGCCTCTGCCTCAGCCTGCATCAGCCTCAGCCTCAGCCTGCCTCAGCCTCAGCCTGCCTCAGCCTCAGCCTCAGCCTCAGCCTGCCTCAGCCTCAGCCTCAGCCTGCTTCAGCCTCAGCCTCAGTCTGCCTTCAGCCTCGGCCTCAGCCTCAGCCTGCCTCAGCCTCAGCCTGCATCAGCCTCAGCCTCAGCCTCAGCCTGCCTCAGCATCAGCCTGCCTCAGCCTCAGCCTCAGCCTGCCTCAGCCTCAGCCTCAGCCTCGGCCTGCTTCAGCCTCAGCCTCAATCTGCCTTCAGCCTCGGCCTCAGCCTCAGCCTGCCTCAGCCTCAGCCTGCATCAGCCTCAGCCTCAGCCTCAGCCTGCCTCAGCCTCAGCCTGCATCAGCCTCAGCCTGCTTCAGCCTCAGCCTCAGCCTGCATCAGCCTCAGCCTGAGTCTGCCTTCAGCTTCGGCCTCAGCCTCAGCCTGCCTCAGCCTGCCTCAGCCTCAGCATCAGCCTGCCTCAGCATTCAAAATGTGACCAGGGAATGGAATTCTGGGAACTCGAAGAACACGAAGTGGCCTACAGTTTGCTCCGGGCATTCAAAATCATACCCAGGAATGGAGTTCTGGGAAGTCCAAGAGCACGAAGTGGCCTACAGTTGGCTCCGGGCATCCAAAATGTGGCCCGGGAATGGAGTTCTGGGAACTCGAAGACCACGAAGTGGCCTACAGTTGGCTCCGGGCATCCAAAATGTGGCCCGGGAATGGAGTTCTGGGAACTCGAAGACCACGAAGTGGCCTACAGTTGGCTCCGGGCATCCAAAATGTGGCCCGGGAATGGAGTTCTGGGAACTCGAAGACCACGAAGTGGCCTACAGTTGGCTCCGGGCATTCAGAATGTGGCCCGGGAATGGAGTTCTGGGAGGTCGAAGAATGGAGTTCTGGGAGGTCGAAGAGCACGAAGTGCGTGACTGTTTGCGAAAAACGAGGTTCCCCGGCAATCCCCAACGGCCCCCCAACAGCCCCCCAACACCTCCCCAACGGCTGCCCAGACCCCCCTGTGGAGTCATCTGCTGCTCTCTTTTTACACCACTAGAAACCTATCAGTCTTCGCTGTTAGGTAAAAAACATTGATTTTACCTAGGTTTTGGAAGGATTTTGGCCTCTTGGGGGGGCCCAAGAGGCGACTCGAGGCACTCTAGAGGGGCAGCGCTAATTGGGGACCCCCCCTTCTTTGATAGATCTCCACCAAGATGGCCCCAAGAGCGCCTCGAAGGCTCCCAAGAGCGCCCCAAGAGCGCCCCAAGAGGGCCCCAAGAGGCCCCAAGAGGCCCCCAAGAGGCCTCCAAGAGGCCCCCAAGAGACCCCCAAGAGGCCACAAGAGGCTCCCCGAGATACGCAAGAGGCCCCCGGGACCGCCAAGACGGCCCAAGAGGCCCCCAAGCTCGCAATTGTCCTCCTCCTCCTCCTCCTCTTTTTCTTCCTCCTCCCTCCTCCCCCTCCCCCTCCTCCTCCTCCTCCTCCTCCTCCTCCTTCTCCTTTTCCTCCTTCTCGTCCTCCTCGTCCTCGCAGTCCTCCATCTCCTCCTCCTTCTCTTCCTCCTCCTCCTCCTCCTGCTCCTCCTCCTGCTCCTCCTCTTCCTCCTCCTACTCCGACGACGACGGCTCCTCCTACATCCTCCCCCTCTTGGGGTATATGGCGGCTCACCCCGCCCTTTGTTCTTCTGCATGCTCCCCCGCTTCCCTCATAACCTCCACTCCCCTGGGACTCATTTCTGGACGGGCTGGTGGGGATACGCGAAGCGTCTAGAATTCGGTGAAGCCCTCTCTGTGGGGCCACGAAGCTTGTGTGCGGTTACACAATGTTGGCTCGAGGACACATGCGAATGCTGTCACAAAAGCCGTCGGTTGAGCTCCCTACGGGGCCACGAAGCGTGCGAAAAGGTGTGCCGACATGGGCTGGGGTAACGCATGCAATCGCTGCCACAAACACATTCGGTGAAACTCCCCCTGGGGCCACGAACCGTGTGAACGGTGCGCCGAAGTTGGCTGAAGTACGCATGCGTATGCTGCCGCATGAACCTCCGGCGGAACCCCCTATGAAACCACGAACCGTGTGAGGGGACTGCCGAAATTTAATGCGGGGACGCACGCGAACGCTGCTGCAAGACGATTTTGGTGGAGGTCCATATGGAGTTGTGAAGCGCGTGAGAGGTGTGCCGAAATGTGTTGCCGGGACGCATGCGAACGCTGCCACAAAAGCGTTCGGTGGATCTCCAAATGGGGCCACGAAGCGTATGAGGGGTGTGCCGAACTGCGCGGCGGGGACCCATGCGAACGCTGCCACAACAACCTTCGGCGAAAATCCCTGTGAGGCCAAGAGGCGTGGGAAAGGTAAGCCTAAATTTGCGGCGCAGACGCATGCGAACGCTGCCGCAAAAACCTTTGGATGAGCTCCCTATTGGGCCACGGAGCGTGTGAGGGGTGTGCCGAAATGTGCGGCGGGGAAGCACGCGAACGCTGCCACAAGAGCCTTCGATGGAACTCCATATGGGGCCCATAAGCGTGTGAGGGGTGTGCCTGAATTCGCGGCGGGGACATACGCGAACGCTGCCACAAGAGACTTGGGCGAAACTCCCTGCGGGGCCCATAAGCGTGGGAAAAGTGTGCCGAAGTACGCGGCTGGGACGCATGTGAACTCCCTATGAGGCAACGGAGCGAGTGAGGGGTGTGTGCCGAAATGTGCGGCGGGGACGCACGCGGCCGCTGCGGCAAAAGCCTTCGGTGGAACCCCCTATGGGGCTACGAACCGATTGAGGGGTGTGCCGAAATGTGCGGCGGGGACGAATGCGAACGCTGCCACAAGAGTCTTCGGCGGAACTCCCGACGGGGTCACGAGACGTGTGAGGGGTGTGTGCGGCGCAGACGCATGTGAACGCTGCCACAAAAGCCTGAGGTGGAGCTCCAGCTGGGGCCACGAAGCGTGTGAGGGGTGTGCCGAACTGTGCGGCGGGGACGCGTGCGAACGCTGCCACAAAAGCCTTCGGTGGAGCTCCCCATGAGGCCACGAACCGTGTGAGGAATTTGCGGCGGTCACGCATGTGAGCGCTGCCACAAGAGCCTTTTGTAGAGCTCAACCCTATGGGTCCACGAAGCCTGTGAGGGGTGGGGTGTGCCGAAAAGTACGGCGGGGAAGCACGTGAACGCTGCCACAAGAGCCTTCGATGGAACTCCATATGGGGCCCATAAGCGTGTGAAGGGTGTGCCGGCGTGTCTTACATGATGAGGGCAAAGGCAGGGATGGGATGAGGGTGGGAGGGGGAGGAAGGAGGAGCCGACAAGATGGTTGGGAACAACTTCTGAGATCCTGTGTGAAAAACAAAACGCGGAGAAGGCGGAACATCTTCCGCACAGAGTCGGGGAACAGAGGGGAGTAGTATGCATAATGGGTATTGTCAAGAGAGCGATCATAGAGAGACAGCAGAGAAGGAAACATTAAAATGCGCCTGACAGATTCACAGGCAAATGGATCATGCATTCTAACCACTTGGTTGGAGTTCGTGAACGGGGACCCCGATCAACCATGGCTCTGGCACTATCGAGACAACTGCAGCCGTGGGTCGAAACTTCACCGATGATTCGTTCTCTCCAGCTGAACTTTTCGAAGTCCTGGCTTGCAGTGTTCGGCGGCGGCGCGCCGCCGGGGGACGTGAGCGGGGGCAGGCCTTCTCAAAGGCGGCGGGGCTACACAACAGAAGCCCTCTGGGCTTCTGAGAGGTCCTCTTGAATCGGGGAGACGCAAGACTCGTGGACGGGGGACTCGGGTTGGCCTGACGGGGCCATCAAGAAAACGACGAGGCCCAATCTGAAACTTGATGCGAGCTTCCGCTGCAAACATCCCACGAACATCGGACCGTCAGAATCCAGGACGCGCTCGTCAAGAAACGTCGGCAAGCCCGAGTTCCTGCTTACTCGCGTTTTGTTTCCCCGATTGAAGCTTCGGGGAAATTTCTCAGAAGCCGCTGCTGCTGCTGCTGCTGCTGCTGCTGCTTCTCCTCCTCCTCCTCCTCCTCCTCCTCCTCCTCCTCCTCCTCCTCCTCCTCCTCCTCCCCTGGGAACCGACGCCACTCGCCGGACCTCTCCGCCTGAGGCCCTCTGAGTCTTCTGAGGAGGCCCGCCCCCTCTCCGCCTGCTCCTCTGGGCGCGCCGCCGACATGCCCTGGCTCCTGAAAGCCCGGAAGACTGACAGCCCAACGGCACCGGGCCAACCATCGGCGGCGCGCCCGGGGGGGAGGTGAGAAGAGCCTGTTGTTTTTAGATTCGGGCAAGTTTACCTGCATGGCGTTTGCCCCCCCCCCCCCCCCCCCCCCCTCGCCCCTCTTTCAACGAACACTGGCGTGCAAACGCCTTTCGACTTGCGTGATCTCCGCAAGTGCACGTCGTTTACGGCTTGCTTCAGGTTCAGCCCGGGTCTTTAAAACAGAAAAACTCGAAGGGGCGGGCCTTCTCAGAAGGCTCGGAATTCCCCCGGCCTTCTGAGGAGTTGTCCGAGCTTTCCCCGAAGACACAGAAGAGTCCCGCTGCCTTCTGAGAAGGCCTTCTCCTTCTCACTTTCCTCCCGTGCGCGTCACCGAATTTGAATTGTGGGCCATGCCTCGGTTTCCCTGCGGCCGTTCGGGACGATCTGGGCACCCCCAGGAACTCTCTCGGCGAGGCGCAGCCGCTGGAGCGTATCCCGAGGGTGGAAGACCGCCGGGAAACTAGGAAAACGCTCGAAAACGTCGAATCTCGCCCGCCGCCGAGACTCCTTCGCATTATCCCCCCCTCGCTCGCCGCCGAAACAATCACTCCCTCTTGCTGCCCCTGCTCCTGTCCCCTCTCCCCGCGAAAGGAGGTTGCCGCTCGGCATCTTATCGTGGCCGAGGAAGGATCCCCAGCGGGGGATCCCAGGTCAGGCGTTTGCTTCGGGTCTCGTCTTCGGGCGGGGGCCCACGACACCGTCGGACCTAGGACAGAAGATCAGCCTTCAGGAAACATGAGACCCTCCGCTGGCCAAACTGAGTAACATTCGAGGGTACCCTCCCACAGGATGCACAGGAACATCCAACAAGACACGAAGAACACCAAGGCACCCTCCCCGAGCCGACCTCGATCTTATACATCGGTCCAACCGTAGGGGAAGACTGGCTCGGGCTCTTGAATCGGACTCTCGCTCTTGCCCACCTCCTCCTGCCCCTCCTCCCTCAACAGGCAGGTCTGCGCTGGATCGGATCGCGAAATCGGATCGGCTCGTGAGCGGATCGAATCGCCAGCGAATCGTCCCGAATCGGATCGGTATCGAATCCCCGCGCCCCGCTTCCGGCTGGCCCTGGCTGAGGCCGGTGAATATAGCCGGATCGCATCGAATTGGAATCGCGGCCCCAGCCGGCGAATCGATTCGCATCGCATTGGATCGTAGGCGGCAATGACAGGTCCCTCAGAATCCCGCTGCCTTCCAAGAAACACCCCGCCTTCTCAGAAAGCCGCTGCCCAGGCTGCATCATGAGGGGGAATGGCAGGGGGGGACGACTGGCTCAGGGGAGGAAGCACCGAGCTGTGATCGGCGAGATATCGCCCATAGATCGGCGGCCCCCGATGACGATCCCGCACGCTCCTGGGCGGGGTGGGCTATCGGGCCCGTATCGTTGATGAATGGGCGACTCAGGGTCGATGCATCATCCCCTTAGCCTATCCCCCCACTAGCGTTGCCCCTGAATCTTGTCTTGGGGCAGGAGCATCAATTGTGGCGCGTGTGAAATTCATTCTAAACCAGGAAACTTGCATGAACAAAAACTCTTGGAGGTCCGCAAGGACATCTTGACTCTGCGCTGGACCCCCTGGCGAATGATGTCGGGCAACACTTGCGGGCTCGACTCTTCAAGCCGAACCCGGTTTCCGTTACTTATCCTCTGATTGTCCTACACCTTTCGATGCAAGCGCGGGCAGAATACTCCATGACGAAGAACATATGTCTTCCCTGGTCGTAGGTCTCCAGAAGCTTGCAAATGTGTGGATGGTCCAACGTCTGGCATGGGGATGCAGACCAACGAAAGACATGACAAATTCGTGCATTCAGCAAGTGCCGTCCTTGCTGCTATCAGACGGAAACATTGCGCGTATGTTCGTCGTCTGTTGGATTTGCGAGATCGCTCTGAATCCAAGCGTGCATGAATTAACCTCCAAAGCGAAGCAACACATTACCCATCACGACATGAGTTCCCATATGCGCCGAAAGCAGATGCGAACGTACGCTGCTATATCAGTACAGCATCAAACTTTGATCGTGGAGCGAAACGTTGCAAAGAAGACCTTCATGATGCTGGACTCCTTCTTAAATGCTATTCGCTTCTCTTCGTCGAACACGAGGACCTACGGGCAAACTTCATGAGTAATTCAGGGTACAGTTCGACGGCAAGCGCTACTACCAAACAAAAATCTCTTGCGCACGGGACAACACATGGAGACACACTAAAACTATCACCGAGATGAGATCGGCGTCAACGACTCTCTGAATATTATGTCAGCGCCAAAAAAGATCTGGCTCGAACGACGACATTATCAACGCGTGTTGCGAAGAAGTACGTGATGCAAGTGTGCACAACATATGCATGGCACTACTGCTCACCCGAAGCGCTTGCGCTAGACACTTTCGGCGTCCGAGGCTGTTCAGGAAGACAACTTCGATGCGAACCAGCGCAAGTCAGCGCAAATGATCGGATCGAATGCTGGTCGAGTCGAAATGTTGATCGACCGAGCGACCCTCAGCGCTATTCAATCGCGGATGCTGGCTCAACGTTTGATCACCAGGTGCTCAATCTGGAAAGAAGAGGAATGGGCGGAACTGTACGCGCGGCAATGGGATCGAACTCTGGCCCCCCGACTCACCACTAGAAGCTTGTCGCCGGGCGACACTCTGGGGATCCCTTGCAGGCAAGCGCTGCGGCCGCGCGAGGTGACCAATTTCCCCCTCCCTCTCGCTATCCTCCTTCTGCTCTCTCTTCTTATCCGCCTCCTGCTCTCTGACACCCTGGGTCACCAAGGCGATGAGCACACACATTGACCGCTCCTGCCCGTCATCCCTCAACGGCTCTTCCCTCCTGCTCCTCCCTCCCAGCTGCACGTTGACGGCTCCTACACAGTGACGGCCCCTCCTCCCTCAGCGGGTCTTTTATAAGACTCCTGGCCCATACAAGAAGCCCACGTGAGGGGCAACGATAAGGAGGGATAGACATAAGGGGGGGGGACATCGGAATGGAATCGGCCATACATCCCTGAGAGATCGGCGATAGGCCCCCGACAATGGATCCGCACGTTCCTGGGCAGCTTGGGGCCTTCGGGCGATTGGGGCTCGATGCGTCCCCCCCTATGCCTAACCTCTCCTATCGTGGCCCCCGATCGCTGCCTTTTGAGAAACACCCCGCCTTCTCAGAAGACCGCACCCCTCGCACCGTCCCGAGGAATAACGACATGTGCGGGACCAGCACGGGGGGGGAAACGTAGATCTCGATCGGCGATAGGCCCCCGCCCCGACAGCGACCGCATGTGTCTAGGCGGGGTGGGCCATCGGGCCCCTCTTGGCGAGGAATGGGCGATTGGGGGCCGATGCCTCCTCCCCGCCCCGCGAGTCTACGCACCTCCCGTGGACGTTGCCCCTGACACCCCCGTGTGCGGACCGCCAACGGTAGAACGTTCAAAGCACTAACACAATGAGCTCAGAGCATGAAGCCGACGTCGTCAAGCAAGACCGTCTCAACCAAATATGTCCTAAGGACATTCTAACACAACCCGCGAAAATATTAGTATAACATGTTCTGGCGGGCTTAGAGGCAGACCAGGACGCGTCGTCACCGCTTGATCGCCACTCCCAGCTCGCCGCGCTCCTGCGCCCAGGCGCCACCGTGCGCCGTGCCCGTCGCCATGCACCCTCCGCGCTGCCCGGCGCCCCCTGCACACCAGGAGCCGCGCCCACTTGGACGCCCGACGCGGGTAGGGGGAACATGGGGGCGGTACCAGCTGCGAAATGTTCTCCCATACCGGCAGCGGCCGCTCTTGGGCAGGCAACGGGTGTTGCTAGAAGTGTCCCTGGCCCAACGTGCCCCCAGGATTTCCAAGGAGGCCCCCACGGCCTCCAGAGCACCCCTCATGAAGCTCAGCCCCAGGGGTTCCCAAAGCTGATCGAAAAGCTGGGGGTACCTCGGGCCAGACGCACCTCCAGCAACCGCCGAACCCTCTGTCTCAGATGGACAGCGCCCGCGGCGACGCCGACAGCGAACCCTGCTCAAAATGGGCAGGAACTGCTGTCGGCCTTCGTTCCCATGCTTTCTGTACCCCATGTTGAACGTACCCAGCCCAGGCCCGCCCGCCTTTTTGATCGCCACCTTCCTCGCCGGCGTGAACCTGTCCGACGCGACGTACACCTGCGGGTGTGGGCGGCGATGGTCCCCATAGCGCGTGTTAGCGACAACGTGTGCTTCTTCACCGAATCAATTTGCCGATGTGTGATGACGACCAAAAAATGCCAGGGATGGTCCTGTCACGCAGCATCGCCCTGGGCGATGATGGATACATTGGCGTCCAGGCCTCCTCGTGGGCGTTGTCGGCGCCAATGAAACTAGTTGGTCGTTATCCCCAAACGCTTCCCCGGCGGCACAAACCTATTTCAATCGTCTCCGCCGCGTTTCTTCTCTCATTCGTCATCCCACGTGACAACCATAGGAAGGCGTTGGAAATAGACTGGTTTCCGCCCACCCCCCAAGGACGAGGGAAGACGGAAAACCACCCGACTCGGAGTAGGAAGACACCTCCATTATATTGGGGTTTGGGAATCCAGCGATTCCTAGTTTCAACGACTGGCGTGTAATCAAGACCGATAGATGGAGCGTGCTGATTATCGGTGGGGCGATACAAAATATACACAACGGTTGAATACACGTCCTGAGGCTCGCCGATGGGAGGTCGCGGGGTCCCCACTGACTCCTAGACGCCTGACCAGGAGTCCTCAGACGTTCAAGCATCTCGATCCTCGAGCCCTGATGCTCGAGGAGGACGAGGAGGACGAAGAGGACGAGGAGGAGGAGGGGGAGGAGGAGGAGGAGGAGGAGGAGGAGGAGGGGAAACCTCATCCCTCCCTCCTGGTCATCCCTCTTTCTCCTGCTCCTCCGCCCCCGGCCCTCTGCACTCTCGGCGAACGCACGCGAACGCACGCGGGCAGACGCACGCGCAGGCACAGGCACAAACGCACACACGAACGCAGACACGCACAGACGCAGACAGACAGACGCACACATACACTCTTTTTTTTGCAATCGCAAGAGGTGCCACGTAGCAAGCGCCAGGAAACGACGCGACGCGACGGCTGGGACGAGAGACGACACGACAACGACACAGGCGCGGGGGGGGGAGGAGAGAGGGGGGGGGGCAAGGGAGGCGCGCCGGCCCGCGCGGCCAGTTGGCCTCAGCCCGCGCCAGCCGCGGCTACGCGCAGCCGGCTATAGCCTGCGGCGCCTAGCACCCCGGCGATGCCGAAGAACTCTGGCGCCGCCTGGCGCCCTGGCGCGACGCCTGCCGGCCCACCCGGCCGCGGGCCGGCGGGCAAGCGCCGGCTCTCGGCCACGCCGAGGTGTCGCGCGGCGATCCGGACCTGGGTCCAGCCGCGCTGGAGGACGGTGTGGAGCTCCGCGCGCGCCGCCTCGGTCGCCTCCTCGGCCGCTGCGTCTGCGGCCGCGGCCAGGGCCGCCGCCTGCGCAGCCTCCGCGGCGCGGGCCTCCGCGGCCGCGCGGGCTGCCGCCACGTCTGCCAGGGCCGCCGCCTGAGCGACCTCCGCGGCCGCGCGCGCCGCCTCCGCGCCGCCAATGGTGGCCCCTGCGCCGGCCCGCGGGCTGGCAGCGTCGCCGCCTGCGGGCCGCTGAGCCAAGCAGCCTGATCAACCGTCAGCAGCTCAGCGCGCCCCTCCGCCAGCTCCTGGCCCCCCAGCCCCGCAGGCTCTACCCGCGGAGAGGCCGGAGCAGGGGTGCCCGGAGCGCCGGCCGAGTCCGGCTCGCCTACGAGCACTGCAGTCGAGCCCGCCGTACTCGCGCTCGATGGGGTGCTCGCCAACGTCTAGCGGGAGCGCCGGCGGTTCTCCCGCCGGAGAAGGCCAGCGGCCACCGCCTGGGCAAGGACCCCCGCCGCGACCCCCTCGGCCCCGAAATTCCAGCCGCTCGCCTGGGGCGCCGCCGTCACCGCCTCGGCGGCCGCGGCGAACTGCCAGCGCCGCCGCCCGCCGCGGCGGCCGCGCCGCCGCCAGGCCCGGCTATCGGCGCTTCCGCTCCCAGCGGTGCTGCCGACGGATCTGCCCCCCGCGCTGCCGCCCCTGGCAGTGCT
Source organism: Prorocentrum cordatum (assembly GCA_963575745.1). Classification (NCBI taxonomy): domain Eukaryota; class Dinophyceae; order Prorocentrales; family Prorocentraceae; genus Prorocentrum; species Prorocentrum cordatum. The sequence goes on along the minus strand of CAUYUJ010019930.1, from coordinate 10,469 downwards.
GCCGTCGCGGCCCCCTTCCTCGGCGCCGCCGCCGCAGGCGGGCCGGGGCCGCCGTCGGAGCCCCGGCTTCCAGCGCTGCCGCCGCGGGCGGAGTTGCTGTCGGAGCCCTCGTTGCTCCTGGCGCCGCCGCCTCGAACGGAGCCGCTCTTGGAGTCCGCGTCGCCGCCGCCGGGGAGCTGCCTGAACTGCTCTTGGAGCCGCTGCTGCCGCTGCTGTGCGGGGCGGCCGCCGCCGCCGCCGCCACCGCCTCCTCCGCGGCTGGCCCTGCGAGCAGCGCCCATCCCGCGGGGAGCTGCATGCTCCTCCTGCGCGCGGCGCCGCCCAGGCGCCCGTGCTGCTGCCGCTGCGGGGGAAGCGCTGGGGGCGCGCTCGCGGCGCGTCGTCGGCGCCGCCTGGGCTGCGCGCTCCCGGGTTGCGCGTGGCCGCCAGGGCCGGGCTGCGCGCGGCCGCCGGGGTCGGGGCCGCAGGCCTCGGCGGGCTCCGGGCGCTCGCCACGCGGGGGGCCGGGGAGCGGCCGCGCGTGCGGCCGCTCCGGCGGGCGCAGTGGCGGCGGGCTGGCCGCTCGCTCGGGCTGCTCCGGCGGGGGCGGAGGCTGCGGGCTGGACGCGCGTTCGGGCTGCGTTCCCGCTGTCGGCGGCGGCGGCGGCGGCGCCAGCTCGGCGCCCGGGCGCTGGGGCTGCTGCTGGGGCGCGCCCTGCGCCGGCGCGCGCGGCGCTCAGCGGCCTGCGCCGCTGGCCTCTTGCCAGCCGGCGGGCTGCGGGCGCGCTCGGGCTCCCCGTCCGCGCAAGAGCGTTTTCCCTCGCCTGGGGGGGGGCCTCCTGGGCCGGCCGCAGCGTCGCCGTCGTCGGCGCTCCCTCCGCGGGAGCCAGCCTCAAGACTCAAGCCCGGCCGGGCCTTCGCCCGCGGTGGGTCCTCCCTGGCCCTCTGAGGGGTCGCCGGGGCCGGCGCCCGAACCCACGGGATCCGCATCGGCGCTTCCGGAGGGCTCCGCGCCACCCCGGGTGCAGCCGCCTGCGTCCGCATCGGCGCATCCGGGGGGGTCCGCGCCCGCCCCGGTGCTGCCGCCCGCGGCGTCGCCGGCAAGCCCCTCCCCTGCCGGCGCTGCCCAGCAGCCGGGTGCCCAGGGCACACCCCCAATGCCAGCCCGCTCGCGGCGCGACTGGGGCAGCGCAGAGGCTCCACCCCCAGCCTGCGGGAAGGCAGGGCAGAGCGAAGCACAGCCACGCCTGCCCGCCCGGTTGGCCCGCGACGGCATGGCCGCCTAGCAGCATGCACCGAACCGCTCAGCGACGCATCATCGCGCGCGCAACAAACCGCTCGTGCCAGCCGACGGACCCGACACTCGAGCCCACGGCTATCTCAAGCTCCACCTTCCAGTTGGAACTTGAGCCAAATTGGCTACGGAGACACACATACACATACACACACACACCAAACACACACACACACACACACACACGCAACGTGTACAGTCGAAGCGGATCGGGAGGATGCGCCGTAAGGACGCAAAGAGCCTCGGACGCCCAAGCTGATCTTCTGAGCGGCGCACGGCAACGGTCCCGAGGACGCAAGGATACCCTGACCGATCCCCGTCCTGAGGACGGGCCGATGATGCAAGGACGATGGCACCATTAGCGAGCTCTTGTCCTTCGTAACCGCAAACACGCACGAGCCTCGGACATCCTGGGGACACCCGGGTCCAAGGACCCATGCGGCAACACCCGTATCCCGCCAGCCAGCTGCCCGCCCCCCCCTTCTCTCCCGCTCTCCTCCTCTGAGGATGGCGGATGCGTACGGGGGGGCAGCTCATGGGGGAAAGATCGTTGATACATCGCCGATGCAACAACGTAAGGCCCCTGGTGGCGAAACCGCACCTTCCTGAGCGGGGTGGGCTATCGGGTTCCTTTCGGCGATCAATGGGCGCTTAGAGGTCGATGCATCCCCCGTGATCCTATCCCCCCCTAGCGTTGCCGCTGACGTTCTTACCTCCTCCTCTCTGCCTCGAGATTCGAGGCTCGAGCATTTCACCAGGTCGACGAACTTCGCGCACCGAGGAACGGGCGATGAACGGGCGAGGGGGGGTCCATGCATCCCCCCCTCAGCCTGTCCTTAGGTCGGACATGTACTTCTACAGGCGGATTTTGGACGAAGGATGAAACAGATCCAACAAAAAGCATACACAATCAAACAAATCGTCCCCATGACTATTTGTTGACGACTTTTGGACTGTTCCTCCTGTAGAGGTACATGCCCGACGTCAGCCGATCCACCCCTCACATACACCGATCCTGGCCAGGCCCAGGGTGGGGCCTGGCCAGGGCCGGCGCAGGGTGCACCCTGGGCGTCCTCCGGTCCGAGGAGCCTCGGGCGCGTTCGGACCAGAGCGGCCAGCATCGACGCGCCAGGATGCCAGCAGCACCGTGCAGAGACCGGGCCGGACCGCACGGACGAGGTGGGCACGGAAGCGGATCGGCGGGATCGGAAGGGGCCCCGAGCAGGGCACCAGCGGGGCATCGGCAGGAGACGCCCGAGGGCCCTGCCTCAGCAGTGCGCGCCTCCCCGCCTCTCTCCCTCTCTCTCTTTCTCTCTCTCTCTCTCTCTCACTATCTTTCTCTCACTCTGTGCTGTCTTTAAGTCGGGCATGTCCTCCTGCAGGCAGATTTTGACGGAAACATGAAAAACAGTTAGAAAGTATTCAAATATAGTCAAAAATAATAGAGAAATCGTCCCCAGACTATTCTCTACTATTATTGAATATTACCCCTGTAGAGGGACATGCCCGACATAATGCTTTTTCCTGCGCCGTCGGCAGCTGCGCTCGCTGGAGGCTTCCCACGGGAGGTGACTCGCCATCGCTCGGACGTCCACTCCCCGTGCATTTGTCGATGTTCAGTGCGTGTGTTCTTCGATAGATGGTCAGAGATGCTCCTCGATGGCCCTTGCCGAGAAAAAAATCACACGCCCGAGCGATGCTAAGGTGCAGAGACCCGGGCCCCTGGGGAGGAGAAAAGGGCCTGTCGAGGCACCGGCCGTCAGCCGCCTGGACGAGAGGAACTGGAGGGCCGCCGGTGTCCCCAGGCCTCCCCCCGACGCACATGGCCCCTGCGCAGGCACACACGCACAAGCACCGAGGAGTGTATGCAGCAGGAGCTCGACCACAAGGGGCCCTCTACAGGAGACCCAACCCCGAGACCCCAGGACGTCCACTGGTTCTTGGGGTGGGAGCGTCGCGCTCTCCAGGGCAAACCCATCGGAACCCAGGAAACCCAGGGCACCCTGGAGGCGAGCAGGGTGCTTCTTGGCATGGGTCCCCTTTGTAGATGACCCCTGCGCAGGGACGAAATGTACAAATCAAATCGAGAAATGTATGTACTTCTGCGCTGCGACCAGAAGTTCGGCATCTTGTAAGACTGACGCGGGCGGAGGGCGGGATTAGAAGAAGAAAAAACGCCATAAACATAAACTTCTGGCGCTCCGCGCGGAGTTCTTGGACCCGCGCCTGGGCCTCCTCCCTGGCGCGCGGAGCGCGCCCAGGGGCGGCGCCTCCGGCGCCGCCCCTGGGCGAACGCTGGAGTCGTGCGCGCTCCTCTGGGGAGCCCGCTCGTGCCCATGAGGGTATCGACTGGTTGCCATGGCCTCAAAACTGTGATATGTAGGCGGACATCCATTGAGCGCTCCCCGCGGGTGATAACCATCGCTAGTCGTTTGTGCTGTTGTGCTCGTGTTGTCGTGGTTGGTCGCTGCCCGAATCTGGTCCTGACCAGCGTCGGCCTCGCAGCAATGCCCGTCCGAGCTGTGGTGAAATTTCCGGACGTCGTCGTCCCTGCGTTGGGGTTCCCCTCCACGTTGCTGGCACCCTCGTTGCCCTTGCCTACGTACCTGGACCGACCTGCCAGAAGGGCTCCCATGAGGTTTCATAATGTTGGTCTGAGGGCGCCAGCGCGGCGGCGGCGTCAGGATCGCGCCGCCCAATCGGCGACGGCGATCGCCGATTGTGCGCGGGCCAGGGGTGAGGTCCTTGAGTCTCGCTGCAGCGCTGGCAGCGCGGCACGCCCAAAGGCACCAGGGGGAGGCGACGCACCGAGAGGGCCCAAGAGAGCTCCAAGAGGGCCCCAGTGGCTTCCAAAATGGCCCCGAGAGGGCCCCACGATGGCCCCAAGATGCCTCAATAGGGTCCCAGAGCGTGACTGCATGCTGCTACACATCCCTGATCGGGGCAACTCGCCTGGTCTGTTTTTGGATGGTGCGCGACACTCGCGAGGGCCCCAGGGACGCGACGGAAGGCGAAGCCAGCGATTTTTCACTCCGGGAGCCGTTCAAGATGAGGAACGCATTTTTTATTCGCGGCCATAGCGGGCGTTATGGGGGGAGGGGGGAGGGGGCCGGGAGGGGGTATAACGCAGCGCCCCCACCTCAAGACTGTGGTGCTGGACGCACTGCAGCAGTGCCAGGGACGCACAAGAGGGGGGAGCGTTACGTTATGGGGGGGAGGGGGGGGGGGAAGGGTAGGGGCATAACGCGCCTTAGGGCCCAGAGGGTAAAAAACACTCTCGAGCACTCCCCGACTTCCTCATCCGCGTGACACGTCCCGCTCCGCAGATCCGCAGAGGGAAGAGAAGCCGCGCGCCTTGCCGTAGCCTCCGGCTCCAACCTCGTTGGGGTGTATGTCGTATCGCCTCTGGCGGGGGTCGCCACTCTTCGGCATTCAGGACACGGGTAGAGCGCATGTTTTTATTCGCGGCCATAACGGGCGTTCTGGTGGGGGGGGAGGGGGGGGGGAGGGCATAACGTAGCGGCCCCCCCACAAGGCTGCGGTGCCCGACGCACTGCGGCAGTGCCAGGGACGCACAGAGGGGGGGAGCGTTACGCTATGGGGGGGGGGGAGAGTGGGGGGGGGGAAGGCTGGGTAGCATAACGCGCGTCATGACCCAGAAAGCAATTTAAAAAACCACTCCCGTGTTGGAGCAAAGTGGCCCTGGATTCGTTTCGTCGTGCTCGAGGCCCCGAGGCCCTCCACGGGCCAAGATCCCGTCAGAAACGACTCGGGACAACGCAGTGGTCCAGGCGGGACAGCCCCGCAGCGGAGGCCCTGCTTCCCTCGACGCCCCCCCTGCTTGACCGGCGGCACCTCCCCTTGCCACGAGAGACGGTGCCAGTCTCACGGGGGGGGGGCCCTCTGCCTTCCCCGCCTGTCTCGTCTCCTGCCAGACCCGCGGTCGCCTCTCTATGCGTAGGTCGGGCATGTCCTCCTACGGGCGGATTTTGGAAGAACAATAACACATGGTCAAACAAAATCAAAAATAGTCAAGAGAGCACGAAACATCGTTACTAAACTAGTTTGCAACTATTCTTGAATATTCCTAATGTGGAGGGACATGCGCGACTTAACTCTCTAGGCGGCGCGCCCGGGAGGGGCGGGCCTTCTCAGAAGGCTCGGAAGTCCCCTGGCCTTCTGAGAATTATTCCAAGCCTTCCCCGGAGACACAAACAACTTCACAACGGCCAACGGGCTTCTGAGAAGCACCGCCGCATTCCGAGAAGGCCTTCTTGTCAATTCCTCCCTCGCTCGCCGCCGATTCTCGACCTCTTGAACGTTTTCTTTTTCGGCATTTTGACATTGGAAGGAAGGGGGGGAGGGTGGGAGGGTCTGGCTCCAGACCTCTGCTTCATGCGACTGTTTGCAACAGTGCGTCCTATGGGGGATACCCCACCTGCTTGAAACAGGCACCAACAACAGCCAAGATCTACTCCATGCGGGGGGGGGAGGGGGTGCGAGGGCCCGCGCCTATCGGGAAAACAATGAATCAGAAAACGATGTCCCCGCTCTCTGCTCAGCAAAGCTTCCCTGTCGAGGTGACGTTCCACTGACTGACGGAGGTGAAGCATGATGCACAGCATTCGTCGGCTACACACACTGCCAGGCGCCGACGTTTGAGAATATCTTTGACAAACCTCACACGCTGCCAGGCGCCGATGATCGAGGATACCTTCGACAACCCTGGATGGACACATCAGATCGAACAAACATGAACTCGCTCCTGCGCGCCCACATTAACTTGAAGATGGCTCGCCGCACGCTCCGTAGCAAACTCACGCGCCATGGCCACACCTGAATCACTGGTGCGTCCTGGCCCCCATACTGCAGCAAAGCACTCTGGCTCTGGGGAGGCCAACTTTCGCAACCTGTCCATGCCGTTCGGCCGCAATTCGCTGCCGCTGCCCTCCTGATACACATCGTCACTGTCACTAATCAGACCCTGTGTGTTACATCCAGCTCCCTACTACCTTGGGACCAAGTGCTTCTCCACGACGTCGCCGACCCCCGTCCAATGGCGCCGCTTCCGCACGTGGGGCCCCCATCACATATCGAAGTGACCAGCGATGTATTAATGACAGCAGACACTGACGATGAGAAGAACATCCGAACATGCAATGTGGCTAACAGCAAGCTGAATCACAAAGATCGATAACATTAAACTGTGCAGTAGGGGCCCGACCAGAAAAAAACCTTCCAGAAGAAACCCAACCCTGAGACCCCAGGACGTCCATTCATTGTTGGTGTGGGACCGTCACGATTTCCTTGGAAAACAATCGAAACCCAAGAACCGCAGGGCACCCTGGAGGTGTGCAGTGTGTTTCTTGGAATGGGCCTCCACTGTGTTAAAAGATCCGATGGTACGCCGAAGCTGTATCCACCCGCGCATGTTCCGTTTGCACGCCCTTGCGAAGGGGAGGGGGCGCCGCAGAAGCAGCAGCGGGAAGAGGCAGGGCGACGACGGCTCTGCGGGCGGAGAGCAGTCGCAGCTGCGTCGCTTGGAGATCTCCGCGTTCACGCGCTCTGGCATCAACGCCCTCAGGTTCAGGCTTCTGGCGGGGCGGGCCGCTCTGAGCACGGCGAGGCCCGTGGCCTCTGCTCATGCTGATGCTCCTCCCCACGCTCCTCCACGCCGCCCTGGCAGCCGATCCCATTGGCCTTGGCTCAACGCCGCCAGCCTCAGTTCGTTGACTGTGTTCTCGCGCTCACCGCTCACGCTCGCACCGTCAAGTGAGATGGTAACAGTCGAAAGCTTGCCACAAAGAAGCTGGTCTGGGAAACGGATCCCCATTTTCAGTCCCAGCTGCTCAGCTGCGACCAGGATTTGCGAGGACCGCCTCGGGAAAGCACACGCAGGGACCACGATATACGGTGTGATGCGACCACCGTTGCGGACAGCGTCCTGGCCTGGCTCAGACCAGGTGGGTGAGGCCGTGGCCTCGAGAATCTGGCTTGTCTGGATACATCCGACGCGAGGCACGTAAAAGGTTAGGAAGAGGAGGAGGAGGAGAAAAAGGAGGAGGAGGAGGAGGAGGAGGAGGAGGAGGAGGAGGAGGAGGAGGAGGAGGAGGAGGGGGAGGAGGAGGAGGAGGAGGAGGGGGGGGGGAGGAGGAGGGGGAGGGGAGGGGGGAGGAGGGGGGAGAGGGGGAAGAGAGGGGGAGGGGAGGGGAGGAGGAAGAGGAAGAGGAGGAGGAGGAGGAGGAGGAGGAGGAGGAGGAGGAGGAGGAGGAGGAGGAGGAAGAGGAGGAAGCGGAAGAGGAAAAGGAAGTCGTCGGCGCGGGCTGGTCGTGCCGTCTCGAGCTTCTCCAAGCGAGCAAGCCAGCGAGCCCTTCCCGAACCTCGAGTAATCTTAATTCCAAGACTCTGGGTGCACGCGGGGTCGGAAGCGGCCGAGGGATCTGCACTGGGCGAGCCCCGAGAAAATCGCTCAAGAGGGGCGGGCAATGGCAAAGGCATTCAAAAACAAGGAAGGGGCCCAAGGACACGCAAACAAATAGACACAAATCCCAGGATTCCCCATGTTTCCTATATTTTATGAGCCGCCTCCACTTCCGACATTTTCCATATTTCATTGCAATCTGAATCGATCTCTGGACCGCTCCAGAGATCGAAACTTACCAGCTTTTCGAGCCGCGTCCACCCGTGGCGACGATGGGGAAACCTTCCCCCCCCGTTTTGGTTGAAGCAAATGCTGGGCCACCTCAGCCCCCCATCCCGGCTCCAAATGCGGGGCGATAGTCGTATCGTAGCACCTCGTTGCGCAACTTGAGCGGCGCATGCGAACCGATGCGTGATGTCTGCACAGGCGGCGCTGTACACGAGGTCGTGCACCAAAGGTCGGGAGTTCTGGACGACACGGCCTCGGCTGGTTGGCGGAGGGAGGGCGCGGATGCACAGCTAGTGTGAGGGGAAACGATGAAGGGGGGGACGAGGACAAGACGGGGAAACATCGACCTGGAGTATTCGATACATCGCCGATAGATCGGAGATAAGCCCCCGATGGTGAATCCGCACGGTCCTGGGCGGGGTGGGATATCGGGCCCCTACCGGCGATCAGTGGGCGATTGGGGGTCGATGCGTCCCCCCCCTGAGCCTATCTCCCACCAGCGCTGTCCCTGGAGGAGAGGTCACCAGCATGAGAAGGGCCTCCTCTGGAGCAGTCCCGCACCCGACGGGCCGCAAACTCAACCGCTTGCAAACATGCCCAGGGTGCGCGGCTCGAGCTGCACCAGAAGTTGCGAGGCGCGCTCGACCAGGATCCGCGGGGGACTTGGGCATAGAGGAGGAGAAGGAAGAGGATGAGGAAGAGGAAGAGGAGGAGGAGGAGGCGCAGAAGGAGGAGAAGGAGGAATATGATGATGATGAGGAGGAGGAGGAGGAGGAAGCAAAGGAGGAGGAGGAGGAGGAGGAGGAGGAGGAGGAGGATGATGAGGAGGAGGAGGAGGAGGAGGAGGAGGAGGAGAGGAGGCAAGGGAGGGAGCAATGCAAGACGACGGTTCGCAGGAAAGCAACAGCGAGCAACCACAGCAGCGCGGGGACCGCCCCACACAAACACGTGTTTGCTGGCGGGCCTCGGGAACGCCCCGATCCCCAAACCAAATGCTGCAGGCAGGCTGCACAATGCCAAGTGTGCTCAATCAGCATGCGCGGTGTCCTGGATGAAGGGCGGCTGGCGAAGCAACAGAAACACGCGCACACTTTTGGGGCGGTAGCGGCCTCGCGAGCGGCGACGAGGCGGAGTAAGTCAAACCGGCGGAGCGGGCGCGCGCGGCCAGGCCCTCAAGGACGCATCTCTCAGCGCCGCGGCGGCTTGGAAACATCGGTGCAACCACAGCGAGCCCAGCGGCGAAGGATTCAGCACTTGAAGCAAACCAGCCGGCCTCCAAACCTGTAGCACGAGTCTGTGCAGGAATGCCCGTCCGTACGCGGAAGAGCGTGCAAACCAGATGTCGTCTGCAATGGAGCGATCCTGGAGGAGGAGGAGTAGGAGGAGGAGGAGGAGGAGGAGGAGGAGGAGGAGGAGGGGGAGGAGGAGGAGGCAAAGGAGAAGAGGGAGGAAGGAGGGGAGGAGGAGGAGGAGGAGGGAGGAAGGAGGAGGAGAGGAGGAGGAGGCAAAGGAGGAGGAGGAGGAGGAGGAGGCAGGCAAAGTGGAGGAAAAGGAGGAGGAGGAGGAGGAGGAGTAGGAGGGGGAGGAGGGGGAGCGAGGAGGTGAGGAGGAGGGAAGAGGAGGAGGAGGAGGAGGAGGGCACCCGATGGCACGGCGGAGCGAGACGACGCCGGAGGAGGAAAGCAACTTGAGAGGAGTGTGGGGGAGGAGGAGGGTTGAGGAGGCGGAGGAGGAGGTGGAGGAGGAGGAGGAGGGAGAAGGAGGAGGAGGAGGAGGAGGAGGGGGAGAATGGGGAGGGGGAGGACAAGCTAGGTGTGCTCGCGTCATATATGACGTCCTACCCCCATCCCTCCCATCCCTTACCATGGCGTAGAGCTCCTCTCTATTCGCACAGTCGAATGTGGAGCAGGGCAATGATCCCGATAGGGTGCGCAATGCATCGTGAAGCACGGCATAGCAGGGCGTAGAAGAGCATGGCATAGCGTAGTATGTCATAGCATGGCGTGGCGTTGCGCAAAAACATTGCAACTCAAATGATGGCATCGCACAGCGGCACATAACATACGATGACATAACATGACGTTGACATTCAAAGCGTAGCATGGCATAGCATGGCGTGGCACTGCGTAGTCAACCACTGCAGATCCTAACATTGCAGCTGAAAACATGGCATCGCACAGCGAAACACCACATAGCATTGCATTGCATGCCGTGGCATTGCACTGGAAATAATGACGCCATCGATGCAGCGGGAGCACGATTTGCAACGAGCGGAAGCACGGAAATGGGGCCAACGCTGAAGCGGGAGCACGATTCGGAACGAGTGGAAGCACGAAAACGAGGCCAACGCTTCAGCGGGAGCATTTTGGGGAAAAAACAAACGAAAACCCAACTCCTGAGAATCCTGTGCATAAAAAGCACGCGGACGGGGGCCGGACACCTTCCGGACGTCATCAAGAAAGAGATGAGAGCAGCACTCGTATTGTGCAATTGTGGAGAAGGAGGAGGAGGAGGAGGAGGAGGAGGAGGAGGAGGAGGAGGAGGAGG
>CAUYUJ010019929.1:159804-167942 GCA_963575745.1 Prorocentrum cordatum | reverse complement strand
CATTTCGGCACACCCCTCACACGGTTCGTGGCCCCATAGGGAGCTCCACCGAAGGCCCCAGTGGCAGCGTTCGCATGCGGTTCCCCGCCCACCGAATCTGCGGTTCCCCGCCCAGTACAGCGTTTCGTGGCCCCATAGGGAGCTCCACGGAGGACGATACCCACAACTGCGGTACTCACAATTGCATATGGTTGGGGTCTGCGCCAGGCTAATTTCAATCGGAGCGGGTTCGGTGTCACGATATGGTGCTCCCGGTGCAGCGCTGGCCTCATTTTAAGATCGGCGCTGTGCTCCCATCGCTCAGAATGGCGCTCTCGCCCCAGCGTGGACCACTTTTCTGGATCCGAACGCCTCCTCGTCGTTGTCGCCCCGCTCCTTTCTCTTCCCTCGCCTTCGCCTGGGTATCCTGCTCCTCCCACTTCTGCCACTCCAGCTCCTGCTGCTGCTATTCATCTTCGTCCTCCTCCTTCCTCATCTTAGGGTACCCTTGGGAAGGTTGCCCATCCTTGCTATGCGGGTTGACTCTACATGTCTGCAACAGTTTCACGGATGGATGACGAATCCTTTTCAACATGTGGATCTCGCCTTACCACCGCGCAAATTCGTCGTAAAAGTTTGCGCCAGCTTCAAATATGGATGGCGGTTAATTGTCAACATGCGGCTTTTGCGTTAGCGCCGCGCACATTTGTTTGTTAAAAAGTTTGCAACCGTGTCATGGGTTCGTATGGTCGAAGTCCAAGGAACGGTGTTCTGGCACGATATAGGATTACCAGAACGCAACAGTCACGTTGTTCGCGGTGTTGGAATCCCAAGAATGGTACCCTGGTAATATTTAGGATTGCCAGGGCGCAACAAGCATGTTGTTTCGCGGCGGGGGAATCCCAAGAACGGTGTTCTGGCACGAGTGAAGATTTTCAAACGGTTGTCTTTTAATGGGTCACTTACCGCAATGACGATACTTCTTTCAGGTACCTATGCAGAGGGACCTTGAAGGGAGGAGGGAACAATGCAGCAATATAAGCATCGTTGATGCGTCTTGGTTTTACACCTGTTGTACTCCTCCCTCCTCCTCCCTCCTCCTCCTCCTCCTCCTCCTCCTCCTCCTCCTCGCTCCTCCTCCTCCTCGCTCTCTCCTCCTCCTCTCCTCCTCTCCACCCCCCCTCCTCACCTCTCCTCCTCCTCCTCTTCTCTCCTCTCCTCTCCTCCTCCTCCTCCTCCTCCCTCTCCCCTCCTCCTCCTCCCTTCTCCTCCTCCTCCCTCCTCCTCCTCCTCCTCCTCCTCCTCCTCCTCCTCCTCCACCTCCTTCCTCTCTCTCCTCTCCTCCCCTCTCCTGCACTCTCCACCTCCACTCCTCCTCTCTTGCCTCGTCTTCTCTCGCCTCCTCCTCCTCTTCCTCCTCCTCCTCCTCCTCCTCCTCCTGTGGAGTTCGAGCGATCCCTGGCGCCCTGGCTGCCACGGCGCAGCTGCTGGCGGCCATCGGCCCCGCATCAGCCAGGGGGCGAGAGCGCCGCGGGGGCTAGGGCGCGCGCGCGCGAACGCGCGGGTGGGCCGACTGGGTGTCGGGCCCAGGCGAGGAGGAGGAGGAGGAGGAGGAGGAGGAGGAGGAGGAGGAGGAGGAGGACGAGGAGGATTCTGGGTTGTGGGTTGGCCTCGCGCGCGCCCTCATAGGAGGAGGAGGAGAGGGAGGAGGAGGAGGAGGAGGAGGAGGATGAGGAGGATGAGGAGGAGGAGAAGGAGGAGGAGGAGGAGGTGGAGTAGGAGGAGGCGGAGGAGGAGGAGGAGAAGGAGGAGGAGGAGGAGGAGTTGCCATGGACGCCGCGCTGGCCTCCGAAGGGTAACACATCCTCGGGCAGCAGCTGGACGACGCCATCCGCAGGGAGCTGTTCGTGGCGGCAGCAGCGGGCGGGCTGGGGCGCCAGAGCGTGGCACTCACAGCGCACGCAGCGCACGCGGCCTCGTGGCACCTCTAGGAGGCCCTCGAGGACCAGACCTCCTTCGTCGGAAACGAGGGGCTGGCAGCAACGCAGCACACACTGGCTTCGGCCCAACTCGCTGCGGCTGCCCGCCGCGTCGCGCACGAAGCGGCGGCCGATCCGCCCGCGCGGCCGTGCCACTGGCTGACGGACTCGCAGTTTGGCATCGCCCTCAGGACGCGGCTGCACTTGGACCTGCCGCTCTGCGCGGGCTTCTGCCAACACTGCCACCAGGACGGCAGTGTGCGGCGAGGCCTTGGACCCGAAAGGGGTTCACGCGCGCGGGTGCGCCGTGGTGGGCTGTCGCGTGCGCTGGCACGACGCCGGGTGCGCGACCCTGCCCGAGTGGTGCGAAGAGCAGGGGTGCACCGTGCACAGAGGAGCGCTGGTGCCCCACACGGCGCCCGCGAAGCCAGAGGCCCGCATGGACCTCGTCGCCCACGCGCCTGGGCTGGGGGCTCCAATCCTGGCGGACCTCACGGTGGTCAATGCCCTCACCCAGGACGCCCTTGTTCTCGGCGCGCCGCGCTGCGAGGGCGCTGCGGGGGCGGCCACGGAGAGCCGCAAGCGAGCGCGCTACCCCGGCGCGCCGGTGGTCCCGTTCGTCGTCGAGGACCACGGCCGCTCGGGGGAGGACGCGGTGGCGCGGCTCCGCCGGCTGGCCCCGACGGAGGCGACAGAGCGCCCGGCCGCGATTCAGCGCCTCCGCCAGGCCATGGGGAGCGTGCTGCATCGCCGCGCGGCAGACGCCGTGCCGGCGGCCACCCAGCACCGGCCTCGGCGCGAGGCCCGGAGGGGCTGATGGCCCAGCGCGGTCTGTGGAGCCCGTGGAGGCGGCCGCCCTGAGGAGGGGGCGGAGGAGACGGAGGTGGCGGAGGTAGAGGCGGAGACGGCCAGGAGTCCGCTGCAGGAGGAGGAGGAGGGAGAGGCGGCGGAAGCTGTGCTGAGGCGGCAGAGGCAGCAGAGGGGATGAGGACAAGCTGGGTGCGCTCGCATCATATCTGACGTCCTACCCCTCCCTCCCATCCCTTACCATGGCGTAATCTTCTCTATTCGCACAATCGGGTGTCGTAGCGCGGCATAGCGTTACATGGCATAGCATGGTGTTGAAGATCAACGCGTAGCATGACGTAGCATGGCGTGGCGACGCCCCAAAGTGGGGGGGGGCTTCTGCGGCCCACGCAATCAACGAATCGGCACCGAATGTGTAATCACTTCCGATGGCTTCTACCGGAGGCATTTTTTTAGATTTCGGGGCCTTGTTGTAAGGACCGAAAACCATGCCGTGGCATGGCGCTAGAAATAATGACGCCAGCGGCGCTGCAGCGGGAGCACGATTCGGAATGAGCGGAAGCGCGGAAATGAGGCCAGCGCTGAAGCGGGAGCACGATTCGGAACGAGCGGTAGCCCGAAAATGAGGCCGGCGCTTCAGCGAGAGCAGCATTTTGGGAACTAGAAGCGCGGAAGCGCGGACACGAGGGCGCGTAGCCTGACATAGCATGGCGTGGCGACGCCCCGAAGTGGGGGGGGGGGTCTTCTGCGGCCCCCAAAAATCAACGCCTCGGTACCGAATGTGTAATCACTTCCGACGTGTTTTTCGGGGGGCAATTTTGCTGATTTTGGGGACTATTTGGAAGGACCGAAAACCATGCCGTGGCATGGCGCTGGAAATAATGACGCCAACGCTGCAGCGGGAGCACGATTCGGAACGAGCGGAAGCGCGGAAATGAGGCCAGCGCTGCAGCGGGAGCACGATTCGGAACGAGCGGTAGCCCGACAGTGAGGCCAGCGCTTCAGCGAGAGCAGCATCTTGAATAACAAACCAAAGCGAAAACCCAACTCCCAGGAGTCCTAGGTGTAAAAAGCCAGTGCGCGGAGGGGGGCCAGACGTTCTCCGGACGCCACCAAGGGAGAGAGGAGAGTACAGTCGAGGCGTTGACCTAAGGAACCCTAGATGAGGAACGATGCCCCTTTTCTTCATACTAAATTAACTTCGACTTTCCATCAGAAACTTACAGAGCACCTTCGGAAAGCTATGCAACACTGAAGAAACACCGAGCCCCTCTTTAACGAAAAGGGTTCCTTCTTCAGCGCCCCGACTGTAGAGGACGGCGACGAGGAGGAGGAGGAGGAGGACAAGGCGCCAGGAGTGGCGCGGGGAGGAGGAGGAGGAGAAGGAGGAGGAGGAGGAGGAGGAGGAGGAGGGGAGGAGGAGGAGGAGGAGGAGGAGGAGGAGGAGGAGGAGGAGGAGGAGGAGGAGGAGGAGGAGGAGGAGGAGGAGGACGGCGACGAGGAGGAGGAGGCGGAGGAGGAGGAGGAGGAGGAGGCGCCAGGAGTGGCGACGAGGAGGAGGAGGAGGACGGCGACGAGGAGGAGGAGGAGGAGGACAAGGCGCCAGGCGTGGCACCTCTGGAAGGCGGCGGGCCGCCTGGGCGGAGGCCGAGGGCGAGGAGCAGCCAGGCGAGGCCGAGGAACCCGTGGGCGAGGGGTATTTTTTGGGGGGGCCGTCCTGGGAGCCTGCCTCTTGGGATGACTTCTCTTGGATGCCTCTTGGTCCGTCCTGGGCGGGAGGGGGGGGACGGGGTGGCGCAGAGTGGGGGAAGGGGGAAGGGAACAACACCCAAATTTCCAACGATATGTTGTTTCGGACTCCAGACGTTCTTCCTCGATTGCGGCCTCTGGGGGTTCCAAGGCCATCAAACATGGCCCGGGCGGAAAACACCCCTCAGGGAAGCGGTCGGGATCTATGGGGCCCGCGGATTGAACAAATCACATCAGCGGGTGTCAAGGGACTGGGAGGAGGGGGAGGAGAAAAGGAGAGTGAAGGAGAGGAGGATGAGGAGCAGGAGGAGGAGGAGGAGGCCTTTCCTTGCCCCCAGCTTATTTGGACTTGCGTTTGGCTTGCTTCTAGGCTAAGTCCAAGCTTCATTTTGGCCTGCCTGTTACCCCTCCCGCATTTCTTGTTTCTATTTGCCGTGAGCCTGACCGTGTTCAGCCAAACTCAATATTTACTCGCGCTTGTCTGAACTAGCCTGCATGTGCGCGTAGCTTGTCGTGTAGCTACGTGTGGCTTGCCTCCAGCTTGCCTTTGCCTTGCTTTGAACTTGTTTTTTCGCTTGCTCCAGTCTCACAAACACTTTCGGCGTTGGTGATTTCGACAGATTTCTTTTCCAGCCGTCTTCTTCCCCTTCTGGGAAGGGGGTTGCTCCCACGCCTCCCAGTCCCTTGGGTGCGCGGCGGCGCGAGTCGTCGAGGGTTCTTTTTGGCCCAAGATGGACCCTCAACGGCTTCAGGCAGCTCAAGGTGGGCTCCAAAGTGGAACAAAACAGCCCGCGTTGACAAAAGGTGGCTTCCAGCATGCCTCCAGGAGGTCCCAACACCGCCCCAAGTCGTTTCGGATCTTTCCAGGGGTACGAGATGCCCTTATCTTCAAAACACCGAACGCTTTCCAATTGTCCTTTTCGCTCCCGATGGGCTTTCGAAGCCTCAGGATGGATCCTATATCGCCCAAGAGAATCCCAATAAGGACCCGTAGTGGCTTCAAGACAGATCCATGAGCACCCAAGAGTGTCCCAAGAGGGCCCGCAGATGCGATCGTTCAGGCTCCGACTGGATGTCCCAGTTATTGCCGCCCCTTCGCTCAAGGCCAGAACCATGGAACAACCAACGGTGACTGAAGGATTTTGGCCTCTCGGGGGCATCCTTGGGAACATTTGGGGCTACGATGGCTCCAAGATTGTCTCAGATGCATCAAATTTGCCAAAATGGCGCAACATTGTCCAAATTGGCCTCCAGCATGCCTCTAGGAGGCCCCAAGACGGCCCAGAGACTGCTCCATGTTGCTCCCCCCTGAGCCCCCCAAGGATACAATCGAGAGGCCCACATGGATCAAACACCTAGAAGTCTGTATTGATTGTGGTCCTCTCGCCTCTTCGCTTCCGATGGGCTTCTGATGTCTCAAGATGGGAAGATCGCCCACGAGAGCGCCCCCAGAAAGACCCAAGAAATGATTCGTCGGGCTCCGACGGGAAGAGACCCTGATTTGTGCTGCCCTCTTTTGTTGCTCGATGGCCTCCAAGATGGGCCCCGCAGCGCCCCGAAGACCACCCCAGGGATCCCCCCCAGCAGCCACCAGGAGGGCCCCCCTGTGGGGGCTCCGAGCTTCTCGATGGGCTGGCGGGGGCACGCAGGGCACCACCACGCCGGGCCCCCGTCGGCGTGCGAGCTCCGCGGCCGCTGGGTGGGCCCTGGCCGTGCGAGAAGCTCGGGCAGCGGGGGGGAGGCGGGTGACATGGAGCGGCGGCGAGCCCGGGGGGGGGGGGGGCAAGCGAGGAGGGGCGGGCCTTCCCAGAGGGCTCAAGGGTTTTTTTTTTACGACGACATGGGAGCTGTTACGGACTAAACTAGTTCCACAGGTGGGGTGTCCACGTGTGGCGGGTGCAACCGCAACACCAGCACCTAAGGCCCTGAATGGTACCGCCGTGCCCGCTAAAAGACTGGATGCATTCCTTGCTCGTCGCTGCAGTGTTCGGTACCGCCTCTGAGGAGGACGTCGGGGACTTCTGAGAAGCCCCACCGTCTCCTGAGAAGGGCTGCTCCTTCTCGCCTCTGCCGGGCGCGCCGCCGACAGGAGTACAAAAGGGCCCAGGGAGAGCCGCACAAATCGACACAGCTGCCAGGACGTCTCTGTCATGCAATATTTCGTGGGTTGCCGTCTTCCTCGCCACTTCCAGTATTTCCATCGGTATTTTGCTGGAAATCTGCGATTATTCGTGTCAATGCTTATTCTGCCCTCCTGAGAGCAACTCCACTAGCAGCTCGGATTCCCAACCCTGTGGGGTCTTATGGGGCCCCAGAATGGCATCCAGACGGCCCATCATGGCCCCAATCATGCTTCCACACGGCCGAAGGTGGCCTCAAGACGGCTAAAATTGCCCCAACGCGGTCCAAGATGGCCTCAAGACGGCTCGAGAGGCCCCCAACATTGACCAGGGCCAGCAGGGACCCATCCAAACAAACACATATCTGTTCTACCTGCTTCCTGGCTTCTGCCAGCCCAGAAGACCCAGGACGCCTCCAGGATGACCCCAAACCGGCCCGAGAGGCCCCGAAGAAGGACCCCAATTCGGCCTGAGAGGGAGGAGGAGGAGGAGGAGGAGGAGGTGGAGAAGGAGGAGGATGAGTAGGAGGAGGAAGGTGAAGAGGAGGAGAAGGAGGAGGAGCAGGAGGAGCAGGAGGATGATGAGGAGGCCGAGGAGGACGAGGAGATGGAGGAGGAGGAGGAGGAGGAGGAGAGGAGGAGGAGGAGGGAGGAGGAAGGTGAGGATGAGCAGAAGGAGGAGGAAGAGGAGGAGGAGGAGGAGGAGGTGCAGGGGTGATGAGGAGGCGGAGGAGGACGAGGGAAGGGCAGGAGGAGAGGTGAAAGAGGAGGAGGGAGGAAGGAGGAGGAGAGGAGGAGGAGGAGGAGGAGGAGGAGGAGAGGAGGAGGAGGAGGGAGAGAGGGTCAGGAGGAGGAGGAAGAGGAGGAGGAGGAAGAGGAGGAGGTGGAGGAGAAGAGAGGTGGAGTCGTAATGCAGATCTGAGGAGCGAACATGAATATGAGAAGGACAGATGGGGCAACAAGGAAGCCGGAGGAGGAGGAGGCGGAGGATCATGGGGGATGGAGGAGAGGTCTGAGAGAGGGAAGGGGATGATGATGATGATGATGCTGATGATGATGATGATGATGATGATGATGATGATGATGATGATGATGATGATGATAATGATGATGATGGTGGTAATGAGGAGGAGGAAGGAGGAGAAGGAGGAGGAGGAGGAGGAGAAGGAAGGGCGGGGAGGAGGAAGAGGAGGTGGATGGGGAGGAGGGAGGAGGAGGAGGAGGAGGAGGAGGAGGAGGAGGAGGAGGAGGAGGAGGCGGAGGAGGAGGAGGAGGAGGAGGAGGAGGAGGAGAGGAAGCACGAGGAGGGATGAAGAAAGAGGAGGGGGAGGGGACGGAATTAGGAAAGGAAGGGAGGAGGAGGAGGAAGAGGAGGAGGAGGAGGAGGACGAGGTGGTGGAGGAGGAAGCGGAGAAGGACCAGGATAATGATCAGGAGGAAGAGGAGGAGGAGGAGGAGGAGGAGGAGGAGGAGGAGGAGGAGGGGTAGGAGTAGGAGTAGGAGGA
>CAUYUJ010019929.1:122304-152304 GCA_963575745.1 Prorocentrum cordatum | reverse complement strand
CCGTCTCAACAGCTCGCAACAGTTGCACATAAGGAGGGGGCGTTGCTTACAAAGTGAGGCTCTCGCCTCAGCGCTGCGCGCACTCCTTCGAATCGTTTGCAATAGCCACACGGATGAGGGGCAGCCTCTTTCCACCATGGGGCTGTCGCCTGGGACTTCCTTAGGCTTAGTGTTCCGACGTGCCCCAAAATTGTGCAACAACTGCGCTCACGGAGGGCGGTCTCCTTCAATTCTGGGCTCCCGCTCGAGCCAGTATTGCACAGTGTGCTCAAACACTTTAACTGTGTGCAACGAGTGCGCGGGCGAATGGCGGTGTCTTTTTAGAGCACGGGTGTCGCTTCTCGTAATTACAATAATGGGGCGCGGCTCCTTTCCAACGCGGGGGATCTCGCCTGACTGACATACACATGGCACGCCCTTCTGCAACCGGGCGGGAAAGAACACATGCAAGAACTTCAGATAGGACAGCCCCCCGCGCTCTCCCTCATTTTGCCCAATAATCGCCTTGACCTTGAATGTCAACCGCGATCGGCGCTTGCGACCACCCTGCTCTCCAGGGTGGTGCCGCTAGGGAACTGGCCTCGCCAACGGAATTGAGGAGCCTCAGAACCAAACGGCCGACTCTGGAAACCCTGAACCTAAACATGTTGACGTCTCACTTTTCGGAGGTTCAGAGATGGGGTCCTGAGGGATGGAGCCCTAAAGATAGGAAGTGAGCAGGGACCGACCGTCCCAGCATTCCTATAGGCCTACCACGAAATGTTCTTAGAACCCAGAAATGTTCTAAAACAGAAACACTGTTCTTATAACATAAGCCCGATGTGTTAAAACAAGACGGTCCCAGCCATACATGTTCTGATAACATTTCTCGGAAGCCACAAAAGAGGTTATCATAACATTGTTTGGTAGGCCTATACGCACGCCAGGACGCTTCGCCACTGCTTGAAGGAAGGGATCCAAAGGGTGATTTTATTGTCTGGAAACCCTGAACCTACAGATGTTGACGTCTCACTCCTCGGCGCTTCAAACATGGGGTCCTGAGGGATGGGGTTCTGAGGATAGGAAGAGATCCAAAGGATGACTTTACGTTGTTTAAGAAGCCTCGCCCTTAAGACCCCCTCCCTCAGGACCCCATCTCTGAACCACCGAACTTGTACGTCCGCCGCATTGAGCCGACCCCATTCTACTCACGGCCAGCTTCCGTCGAGGGCGAGCCGTGCCGAAGGCAAAAGGCCCATTTGTATGCCCCTATACGACTTAGAGTCTCTCTTTCCTTTCCCTTCCCTTCTTCCCTTCCCTTCCTTTCCTTTCCTTCTTCTTTCCCTCCCTTCCCTTCCCTTCCCTTCCCTTCCTTTCCTTTCCGTTCCTTTCCTTTCCTTTCCTTTCCTTTCCTTTCCTCCTCCTGGACCTCCTCCCCCCCCAGTCCTTCCCCCAGTCCTCCTCCTCGGTCGGTCGGTCGGATGCAATCGGCTTCCAGTCAATTTAGCCTGGTAGCAGCAAGGAAAAGTGGATGGGGGAACGCAGACAAAACAGCACCGCCACCGACACCTTCGGAGACGCAGGCCAAGTAAGGGTCCAGGGGAAACTGGTAGGTTTGAAGTTGACCCAATGTCGGTCTCGCAAGCCGGCCTTCCTTCTCCTCCTCCTCCTCATCATCGTCCTCCTCCTCTTCCTCCTCCTCCTCTCCCTCCTCCTCTCTTTCTCTCTCTCTCTCTCTTTCTCCTTCTCTTTCTCTTTCTCTTTTTTCCCAACCATCCTGTGGTGTTGGGTCCTCGTTTTGAAGAGACAACGCCCCGCGTCCACTCCTCCCGCTGCCCCCTTCCTCCTCTTCATCCCTGCGTTTCACCCACCGCTTCGTGGCCCCATAGGGAGCTCCACCGAAGGCCCCACTGGCAGGGTTCGCATGGCGGCCTCGGGCCATTTCGGCACACCCCTCACGAAGATCGTGGCCCCATAGGGAGCTCCACCGAAGGCTCCAGTGGCAGGGTTCGCATGGCGGCCTCGGGCCATTTCGGCACACCCCTCACGAGGATCGTGGCCCCATAGGGAGCTCCACCGAAGGCTGCAGTGGCAGGGTTCGCATGGCGGCCTCGGGCCATTTCGGCACACCCCTCACGAGGATCGTGGCCCCATAGGGAGCCCCGCCGAAGGCGCCAGTGGCAGGGTTCGCATGGCGGCCTCGGGCCATTTCGGCACACCCTCACGAGGATCGTGGCCCATAGGGAGCTCCACCGAAGGCCCCAGTGGCAGGGTTCGCATGGCGGCCTCGGGCCATCCCCATAGGGAGCTCCACCAAGGGATCGTGGGGAGCTTTCGGCACAGGCCTCGGGCCAGGGACGAGGAGCCCCATAGGGAGCTCCACCGAAGGCGCCAGTGGCAGGGTTCGCATGGCGGCCTCGGGCCATTTCGGCACACCCCTCACGAGGATCGTGGCCCCATAGGGAGCTCCACCGAAGGCGCCAGTGGCAGGGTTCGCATGGCGGCCTCGGGCCATTTCGGCACACCCCTCACGAGGATCGTGGCCCCATAGGGAGCTCCACCGAAGGCGCCAGTGGCAGGGTTCGCATGGCGGCCTCGGGCCATTTCGGCACACCCCTCACGAGGATCGTGGCCCCATAGGGAGCTCCACCGAAGGCGCCAGTGGCAGGGTTCGCATGGCGGCCTCGGGCCATTTCGGCACACCCCTCACGAGGATCGTGGCCCCATAGGGAGCTCCACTGAAGGCGCCAGTGGCAGGGTTCGCATGGCGGCCTCGGGCCATTTCGGCACACCCCTCTCGAGGATTGTGGCCCCATAGGGAGCTCCACCGAAGGCCCCCAGTGGCAGGGTTCGCATGGCGGCCTCGGGCCATTTCGGCACACCCCTCACGAGGATCGTGGCCCCATAGGGAGCTCCACCGAAGGCGCCAGTGGCAGGGTTCGCATGGCGGCCTCGGGCCATTTCGGCACACCCCTCACGAGGATCGTGGCCCCATAGGGAGCTCCACCGAAGGCGCCAGTGGCAGGGTTCGCATGGCGGCCTCGGGCCATTTCGGCACACCCCTCACGAGGATCGTGGCCCCATAGGGAGCTCCACCGAAGGCCCCAGTGGCAGGGTTCGCATGGCGGCCTCGGGCCATTTCGGCTCACGAGGACCGTGGCCCCACTGGAGCTCCACCGAAGGCGCCAGTGGCAGGGTTCGCATGGCGGCCCCGGGCCATAGCGGCACATCCCTCACGAGGATCGTGGCCCCATAGTTGCGCTGCTTCAACAACCGCGCATGGGCGTCGTACTCCGCCTTGTCGACGTGCAACGCCACCTCCTCCCTCATGGCTCTCAAGGCCTTCTCCTGCTTCTGCTCCTCGGTGAGAGGGACGCCGTCCTTGTCGTCGTCGGCGCCCGCGAAGACGGCCACGAACGTGTCCCTGAGCATGTCGGGCTCCGGCGGGAAGCCGTGGCCACATAGGGAGCGCAGGCGAAGATGGCATTCACAATTGCGGCATTCACAACTGCATATGGTTGGGTCCTTCGCCAGGATAATTTTCTTCTATATCTCTCTTTTCTCTCTACTCATCTCGCCTCTCCCCTGAATATGGCTGGGGAGTGGAGCAACCCCCTCCGCGCACTGTTCCTCTAGCACACCGGATTTCAACAGTTGTTAGGTTTCCAAACCATCCTGTGGTGTTGGGTCTTCGTTCTGGAGTGACAGCGCCCCGCGTTCCTCCTCCTCCTCCTCCTCCTCCTCCTCCTCCTCCTCCTCCTCCCGCTGCCTCCTCCAAGGGCCCCAGTGGCGGGGTTCGTATGGCGCCACCGCATCCATTTCGGCACACCCCTCACATGGTTCGTGGCTCCATAGGGAGCTCCGCAGAAGGGCCCCAGCGGCAGGGTTCGCATGGCGTCACCGCGCTCATTTCGGCACACCCCTCACACGGTTCGTGGCCCCATAGGGAGCGCCACCGAAGGCCCCAGCAGCAGGGTTCGCATGCGGCTCCCCGCCCACCCCAGGTCCAAGTCGGCACGCCCCTCACACGGTTCGTGGCCCCATAGGGACCTCCACCGAAGGCCCCAGTGGCAGGGTTCGCATGCGGTTCCCCGCCCACCGCCAGGTCCATTTCGGCACACCCCTCATACGGTTCGTGGCCCCATAGGGAGCTCCACCGAAGGCCCCAATGACAGGGTTCGCATGCGGTTCCCCGCCCACCGCCAGGTCCATTTCGGCACACCGCTCACACGGTTCGTGGCCCCATAGGGAGCTCCACCGAAGGCCCCAGTGGCAGCGTTCGCATGCGGTTCCCCGCCCACCGAATCTGCGGTTCCCCGCCCAGTACAGCGTTTCGTGGCCCCATAGGGAGCTCCACGGAGGACGATACCCACAACTGCGGTACTCACAATTGCATATGGTTGGGGTCTGCGCCAGGCTAATTTCAATCGGAGCGGGTTCGGTGTCACGATATGGTGCTCCCGGTGCAGCGCTGGCCTCATTTTAAGATCGGCGCTGTGCTCCCATCGCTCAGAATGGCGCTCTCGCCCCAGCGTGGACCACTTTTCTGGATCCGAACGCCTCCTCGTCGTTGTCGCCCCGCTCCTTTCTCTTCCCTCGCCTTCGCCTGGGTATCCTGCTCCTCCCACTTCTGCCACTCCAGCTCCTGCTGCTGCTATTCATCTTCGTCCTCCTCCTTCCTCATCTTAGGGTACCCTTGGGAAGGTTGCCCATCCTTGCTATGCGGGTTGACTCTACATGTCTGCAACAGTTTCACGGATGGATGACGAATCCTTTTCAACATGTGGATCTCGCCTTACCACCGCGCAAATTCGTCGTAAAAGTTTGCGCCAGCTTCAAATATGGATGGCGGTTAATTGTCAACATGCGGCTTTTGCGTTAGCGCCGCGCACATTTGTTTGTTAAAAAGTTTGCAACCGTGTCATGGGTTCGTATGGTCGAAGTCCAAGGAACGGTGTTCTGGCACGATATAGGATTACCAGAACGCAACAGTCACGTTGTTCGCGGTGTTGGAATCCCAAGAATGGTACCCTGGTAATATTTAGGATTGCCAGGGCGCAACAAGCATGTTGTTTCGCGGCGGGGGAATCCCAAGAACGGTGTTCTGGCACGAGTGAAGATTTTCAAACGGTTGTCTTTTAATGGGTCACTTACCGCAATGACGATACTTCTTTCAGGTACCTATGCAGAGGGACCTTGAAGGGAGGAGGGAACAATGCAGCAATATAAGCATCGTTGATGCGTCTTGGTTTTACACCTGTTGTACTCCTCCCTCCTCCTCCCTCCTCCTCCTCCTCCTCCTCCTCCTCCTCCTCCTCGCTCCTCCTCCTCCTCGCTCCTCCTCCTCCTCCTCCTCTCCTCCTCCTCCTCCTCCTCCTCCCCTCCCTCCTCCTCCTCTCCTCCTCCTCTTCCTCCTCCTCCTCCTCTCCTCCTCCCTCCTCCCTCCTCCCTCCTCCCTCCTCCCTCCTCCCTCCTCCCTCCTCCCTCCTCCTCCTCCTCCTCCTCCTCCACCTCCTCCTCCTCCTCCTCCTCCTCCTCCCCCTCCTCCTCCACCTCCTCCACCTCCACCTCCTCCTCTCTCGCCTCCTCCTCTCTTGCCTCGTCTTCTCTCGCCTCCTCCTCCTCTTCCTCCTCCTCCTCCTCCTCCTCCTCCTGTGGAGTTCGAGCGATCCCTGGCGCCCTGGCTGCCACGGCGCAGCTGCTGGCGGCCATCGGCCCCGCATCAGCCAGGGGGCGAGAGCGCCGCGGGGGCTAGGGCGCGCGCGCGCGAACGCGCGGGTGGGCCGACTGGGTGTCGGGCCCAGGCGAGGAGGAGGAGGAGGAGGAGGAGGAGGAGGAGGAGGAGGAGGAGGAGGACGAGGAGGATTCTGGGTTGTGGGTTGGCCTCGCGCGCGCCCTCATAGGAGGAGGAGGAGGAGGAGGAGGAGGAGGAGGAGGAGGAGGAGGAGGATGAGGAGGATGAGGAGGAGGAGAAGGAGGAGGAGGAGGAGGTGGAGTAGGAGGAGGCGGAGGAGGAGGAGGAGAAGGAGGAGGAGGAGGAGGAGTTGCCATGGACGCCGCGCTGGCCTCCGAAGGGTAACACATCCTCGGGCAGCAGCTGGACGACGCCATCCGCAGGGAGCTGTTCGTGGCGGCAGCAGCGGGCGGGCTGGGGCGCCAGAGCGTGGCACTCACAGCGCACGCAGCGCACGCGGCCTCGTGGCACCTCTAGGAGGCCCTCGAGGACCAGACCTCCTTCGTCGGAAACGAGGGGCTGGCAGCAACGCAGCACACACTGGCTTCGGCCCAACTCGCTGCGGCTGCCCGCCGCGTCGCGCACGAAGCGGCGGCCGATCCGCCCGCGCGGCCGTGCCACTGGCTGACGGACTCGCAGTTTGGCATCGCCCTCAGGACGCGGCTGCACTTGGACCTGCCGCTCTGCGCGGGCTTCTGCCAACACTGCCACCAGGACGGCAGTGTGCGGCGAGGCCTTGGACCCGAAAGGGGTTCACGCGCGCGGGTGCGCCGTGGTGGGCTGTCGCGTGCGCTGGCACGACGCCGGGTGCGCGACCCTGCCCGAGTGGTGCGAAGAGCAGGGGTGCACCGTGCACAGAGGAGCGCTGGTGCCCCACACGGCGCCCGCGAAGCCAGAGGCCCGCATGGACCTCGTCGCCCACGCGCCTGGGCTGGGGGCTCCAATCCTGGCGGACCTCACGGTGGTCAATGCCCTCACCCAGGACGCCCTTGTTCTCGGCGCGCCGCGCTGCGAGGGCGCTGCGGGGGCGGCCACGGAGAGCCGCAAGCGAGCGCGCTACCCCGGCGCGCCGGTGGTCCCGTTCGTCGTCGAGGACCACGGCCGCTCGGGGGAGGACGCGGTGGCGCGGCTCCGCCGGCTGGCCCCGACGGAGGCGACAGAGCGCCCGGCCGCGATTCAGCGCCTCCGCCAGGCCATGGGGAGCGTGCTGCATCGCCGCGCGGCAGACGCCGTGCCGGCGGCCACCCAGCACCGGCCTCGGCGCGAGGCCCGGAGGGGCTGATGGCCCAGCGCGGTCTGTGGAGCCCGTGGAGGCGGCCGCCCTGAGGAGGGGGCGGAGGAGACGGAGGTGGCGGAGGTAGAGGCGGAGACGGCCAGGAGTCCGCTGCAGGAGGAGGAGGAGGGAGAGGCGGCGGAAGCTGTGCTGAGGCGGCAGAGGCAGCAGAGGGGATGAGGACAAGCTGGGTGCGCTCGCATCATATCTGACGTCCTACCCCTCCCTCCCATCCCTTACCATGGCGTAATCTTCTCTATTCGCACAATCGGGTGTCGTAGCGCGGCATAGCGTTACATGGCATAGCATGGTGTTGAAGATCAACGCGTAGCATGACGTAGCATGGCGTGGCGACGCCCCAAAGTGGGGGGGGGCTTCTGCGGCCCACGCAATCAACGAATCGGCACCGAATGTGTAATCACTTCCGATGGCTTCTACCGGAGGCATTTTTTTAGATTTCGGGGCCTTGTTGTAAGGACCGAAAACCATGCCGTGGCATGGCGCTAGAAATAATGACGCCAGCGGCGCTGCAGCGGGAGCACGATTCGGAATGAGCGGAAGCGCGGAAAT
The DNA here is from genome assembly GCA_963575745.1 of Prorocentrum cordatum. Lineage (NCBI taxonomy): Eukaryota > Dinophyceae > Prorocentrales > Prorocentraceae > Prorocentrum > Prorocentrum cordatum. The sequence goes on along the minus strand of CAUYUJ010019929.1, from coordinate 144,748 downwards.
GAGGCCAGCGCTGAAGCGGGAGCACGATTCGGAACGAGCGGTAGCCCGAAAATGAGGCCGGCGCTTCAGCGAGAGCAGCATTTTGGGAACTAGAAGCGCGGAAGCGCGGACACGAGGGCGCGTAGCCTGACATAGCATGGCGTGGCGACGCCCCGAAGTGGGGGGGGGGGTCTTCTGCGGCCCCCAAAAATCAACGCCTCGGTACCGAATGTGTAATCACTTCCGACGTGTTTTTCGGGGGGCAATTTTGCTGATTTTGGGGACTATTTGGAAGGACCGAAAACCATGCCGTGGCATGGCGCTGGAAATAATGACGCCAACGCTGCAGCGGGAGCACGATTCGGAACGAGCGGAAGCGCGGAAATGAGGCCAGCGCTGCAGCGGGAGCACGATTCGGAACGAGCGGTAGCCCGACAGTGAGGCCAGCGCTTCAGCGAGAGCAGCATCTTGAATAACAAACCAAAGCGAAAACCCAACTCCCAGGAGTCCTAGGTGTAAAAAGCCAGTGCGCGGAGGGGGGCCAGACGTTCTCCGGACGCCACCAAGGGAGAGAGGAGAGTACAGTCGAGGCGTTGACCCAAGGAACCCTAGATGAGGAACGATGCCCCTTTTCTCCATACTAAATTAACTTCGACTTTCCATCAGAAACTTACAGAGCACCTTCGGAAAGCTATGCAACACTGAAGAAACACCGAGCCCCTCTTTAACGAAAAGGGTTCCTTCTTCAGCGCCCCGACTGTAGAGGACGGCGACGAGGAGGAGGAGGAGGAGGACAAGGCGCCAGGAGTGGCGCGGGGAGGAGGAGGAGGAGAGGAGGAGGAGGAGGAGGAGGAGGAGGAGGAGGAGGGGAGGGGGAGGAGGAGGAGGAGGAGGAGGAGGAGGAGGAGGAGGAGGAGGAGGAGGAGGAGGAGGAGGAGGAGGAGGAGGACGGCGACGAGGAGGAGGAGGCGGAGGAGGAGGAGGAGGAGGAGGCGCCAGGAGTGGCGACGAGGAGGAGGAGGAGGACGGCGACGAGGAGGAGGAGGAGGAGGACAAGGCGCCAGGCGTGGCACCTCTGGAAGGCGGCGGGCCGCCTGGGCGGAGGCCGAGGGCGAGGAGCAGCCAGGCGAGGCCGAGGAACCCGTGGGCGAGGGGTATTTTTTGGGGGGGCCGTCCTGGGAGCCTGCCTCTTGGGATGACTTCTCTTGGATGCCTCTTGGTCCGTCCTGGGCGGGAGGGGGGGGACGGGGTGGCGCAGAGTGGGGGAAGGGGGAAGGGAACAACACCCAAATTTCCAACGATATGTTGTTTCGGACTCCAGACGTTCTTCCTCGATTGCGGCCTCTGGGGGTTCCAAGGCCATCAAACATGGCCCGGGCGGAAAACACCCCTCAGGGAAGCGGTCGGGATCTATGGGGCCCGCGGATTGAACAAATCACATCAGCGGGTGTCAAGGGACTGGGAGGAGGGGGAGGAGAAAAGGAGAGTGAAGGAGAGGAGGATGAGGAGCAGGAGGAGGAGGAGGAGGCCTTTCCTTGCCCCCAGCTTATTTGGACTTGCGTTTGGCTTGCTTCTAGGCTAAGTCCAAGCTTCATTTTGGCCTGCCTGTTACCCCTCCCGCATTTCTTGTTTCTATTTGCCGTGAGCCTGACCGTGTTCAGCCAAACTCAATATTTACTCGCGCTTGTCTGAACTAGCCTGCATGTGCGCGTAGCTTGTCGTGTAGCTACGTGTGGCTTGCCTCCAGCTTGCCTTTGCCTTGCTTTGAACTTGTTTTTTCGCTTGCTCCAGTCTCACAAACACTTTCGGCGTTGGTGATTTCGACAGATTTCTTTTCCAGCCGTCTTCTTCCCCTTCTGGGAAGGGGGTTGCTCCCACGCCTCCCAGTCCCTTGGGTGCGCGGCGGCGCGAGTCGTCGAGGGTTCTTTTTGGCCCAAGATGGACCCTCAACGGCTTCAGGCAGCTCAAGGTGGGCTCCAAAGTGGAACAAAACAGCCCGCGTTGACAAAAGGTGGCTTCCAGCATGCCTCCAGGAGGTCCCAACACCGCCCCAAGTCGTTTCGGATCTTTCCAGGGGTACGAGATGCCCTTATCTTCAAAACACCGAACGCTTTCCAATTGTCCTTTTCGCTCCCGATGGGCTTTCGAAGCCTCAGGATGGATCCTATATCGCCCAAGAGAATCCCAATAAGGACCCGTAGTGGCTTCAAGACAGATCCATGAGCACCCAAGAGTGTCCCAAGAGGGCCCGCAGATGCGATCGTTCAGGCTCCGACTGGATGTCCCAGTTATTGCCGCCCCTTCGCTCAAGGCCAGAACCATGGAACAACCAACGGTGACTGAAGGATTTTGGCCTCTCGGGGGCATCCTTGGGAACATTTGGGGCTACGATGGCTCCAAGATTGTCTCAGATGCATCAAATTTGCCAAAATGGCGCAACATTGTCCAAATTGGCCTCCAGCATGCCTCTAGGAGGCCCCAAGACGGCCCAGAGACTGCTCCATGTTGCTCCCCCCTGAGCCCCCCAAGGATACAATCGAGAGGCCCACATGGATCAAACACCTAGAAGTCTGTATTGATTGTGGTCCTCTCGCCTCTTCGCTTCCGATGGGCTTCTGATGTCTCAAGATGGGAAGATCGCCCACGAGAGCGCCCCCAGAAAGACCCAAGAAATGATTCGTCGGGCTCCGACGGGAAGAGACCCTGATTTGTGCTGCCCTCTTTTGTTGCTCGATGGCCTCCAAGATGGGCCCCGCAGCGCCCCGAAGACCACCCCAGGGATCCCCCCCAGCAGCCACCAGGAGGGCCCCCCTGTGGGGGCTCCGAGCTTCTCGATGGGCTGGCGGGGGCACGCAGGGCACCACCACGCCGGGCCCCCGTCGGCGTGCGAGCTCCGCGGCCGCTGGGTGGGCCCTGGCCGTGCGAGAAGCTCGGGCAGCGGGGGGGAGGCGGGTGACATGGAGCGGCGGCGAGCCCGGGGGGGGGGGGGGCAAGCGAGGAGGGGCGGGCCTTCCCAGAGGGCTCAAGGGTTTTTTTTTTACGACGACATGGGAGCTGTTACGGACTAAACTAGTTCCACAGGTGGGGTGTCCACGTGTGGCGGGTGCAACCGCAACACCAGCACCTAAGGCCCTGAATGGTACCGCCGTGCCCGCTAAAAGACTGGATGCATTCCTTGCTCGTCGCTGCAGTGTTCGGTACCGCCTCTGAGGAGGACGTCGGGGACTTCTGAGAAGCCCCACCGTCTCCTGAGAAGGGCTGCTCCTTCTCGCCTCTGCCGGGCGCGCCGCCGACAGGAGTACAAAAGGGCCCAGGGAGAGCCGCACAAATCGACACAGCTGCCAGGACGTCTCTGTCATGCAATATTTCGTGGGTTGCCGTCTTCCTCGCCACTTCCAGTATTTCCATCGGTATTTTGCTGGAAATCTGCGATTATTCGTGTCAATGCTTATTCTGCCCTCCTGAGAGCAACTCCACTAGCAGCTCGGATTCCCAACCCTGTGGGGTCTTATGGGGCCCCAGAATGGCATCCAGACGGCCCATCATGGCCCCAATCATGCTTCCACACGGCCGAAGGTGGCCTCAAGACGGCTAAAATTGCCCCAACGCGGTCCAAGATGGCCTCAAGACGGCTCGAGAGGCCCCCAACATTGACCAGGGCCAGCAGGGACCCATCCAAACAAACACATATCTGTTCTACCTGCTTCCTGGCTTCTGCCAGCCCAGAAGACCCAGGACGCCTCCAGGATGACCCCAAACCGGCCCGAGAGGCCCCGAAGAAGGACCCCAATTCGGCCTGAGAGGGAGGAGGAGGAGGAGGAGGAGGTGGAGAAGGAGGAGGATGAGTAGGAGGAGGAGAAGAAGGAGGAAGAGGAGAAGGAGGGAGAGAAGGTGGAGGAGGAGGAGGAGGAGGAGGAGGAGGAGAAGGAGGAGGAGGAGGAGGAGGAGGAGGAGGAGGGCCCCCGAATGGCCCAACAAACCTCCAAGACGGCCCCGAGACGCAACACAAGAGACTTCCACGGCGGCCCCCCAGCGCCCCGAGAGGGCTCCAAGGCGGCTCGGAGAAGTCTCCGCGACGGCCCCTGAAGACGCCAGAGCCTCCCTGAGACGGCTCAGACGGTCTCACAGAGGACCGACAAGGCCCCCGGGGAGCCCCCACGAGGCCCTCCATCATGTTCATCATGCTCATCATCATCATCATCATCATCATCATCATCATCATCATCATCATCATCATCATCATCATCATCATCATCATCACCATCACCATCATCATCACATCACCATCATCATCACCATCACCACCGTCATCATCATCACCAGCCAGCGTCACTGTGGTCGTCAGCATCATCGTCTTTATCCTCATCCTCATCCTCATCGTCATCCTCATCCTCATCCTCATCGTCATCCTCATCCTCACCACCCCTTTCACCCTCACCCTCACCATCACCATCATCATCGTCATCATCATCATCATCATCATCATCATCATCACCATGATCAGTATCATCATACATTTCATAGTCTCAATCATCATCACCATCATCATGATCACTATCATCATCACCATCACAACCATCAGAAAAATCATCATCATCATCATGAGCATGTCATCATCATCACCATCAGCAACATCAACATATCATCACCATCAGCATCAGCATCAGCATCATCATCATCATCAGCATCATCATCGTTATCGTCATCGTCATCATCATCCTCATCATCACCATCAGCAGCAGCTTCAGCGTCACCGAACAACACCGTAGGACCCCCTCCCACCAGATGGCGACCGCCAGCAGGTCCCCAAGAGGACCTCATAAGGCCCCCAGGACGTGGCCAGGAGGCCCCCACTCCAGGAGGCCTCTGGCCAACGACGCAAGCATGGCGGCGGGAAGGCCGAGAGCCAGTAGATCCACCGCCTCCGTAGCCGATCGGAGGGGTGCTTGGCGTGCAAAACCTTCTTGCTCTCTTGGCCCTTCCAAGGCGTTCCCGATGACCGCCGCAAGCGCATCCCGCCAGTAACCTGGAAATGTCTCATCCCATGGGCGTTTCTGTTGAAGATGACTCCAGCTGGCCCCTGAGACTGTCCGAAGACGCGCCTAAGACGGCCAAGCTATATCCAAGATGGCCCGAAATTCGCCAAAGAAGGCTCAACAGGCTTCGAAAGCACCCCCAAGACCGCCCAAGATGCCTCCTCCTCATCCCATCCTCCGTGTCCTCCTTCACCTTCCTCCTCCTCTCCTCCTCCTCCTCCTCCGCCTCCTCCTCCTCTTCCTCTCTCAAGTCTTTCTCCAAGAGTTTCCACAACGGCTCGGGGAAAACGTAGTCCAACGGCTTGGCCAAACTTTGGCCTGCTGTTCGGCCACACAGGCGTTTCCAGAAGGCCGGGGGGCGGCGGTGGTGGGCCATAGGGTGCCTTCGCTCCTCCATCCCCTCTCGACTCGGCGGCGAGCCCAGGGGGGGGGTGAGAGGGGGCGGGCCTCTTCCGAAACCGCAGGCGGCTTGTCAGAAGGCGCAAGTGCTTCTGTGAAGCCCCCTGCCGTCTTCTGAGAAGGCCTGCCCCCTCTCACTTTCGCCTCCTGGGCGTGCCGCCGAGATGGGCCGCAGGCGTCTTCGATCCGCCGCCCCCTCTCGATCTACACCCTTCGAAATGCTTAAGAAATCATGGGTTAAGAAATTCATGGTCTCAGAACTTGAATAACACCCACAATTTCTATTAACATCTTCGGATTTACATGGAAACATCAAGAATCATCGAGACTCTGGCCGAAAGCTTAAGTTTTCTTAAGCATCGCCTAAGCTCTACGGGAGGCGTGCCTGGCGCACCAAATTCTGAAGCCGCCTCGGGTCACCGCCAGACGCTTCCCAGAGGCCCTTTCGGAGGGGCGTGCCGCTCGCCGCCGCGCCCAGGAGACGGTCACCCCAGGGCCACACGAGGCGCCCAGTGTTGCCCCCTAAGGGGGCCAGTATTGCCCCATACGGTCCAGGAGGGCGAGATGGCAAGACGTTATAAAACGACGCAAAGATCGGGACAAAATCGGATCGGGATAACCCGAAATCTCTGAGAATCGGCGGGTTTGGAGGCTGTATTGGGCGCCGCGGCCGCTCCAGAGCGTTCCGGAACGCTCTGAGAGCGTTCCGGAACGCTCTGGAGCGACTTATCCCGATCCTAGCCCTGTTTTACGTCATGGGGGGGGACTGTCTCAGGGCGGGACAAAATCGACCTGGCATCTGCGATACGTCGCCGATAGATCAACAACCTGCCCCCGGTGGCGATGCCGCGCGTTCCTGGGCGGGGTGAGCTATTTAGCCCCCATCGGCGATCAGTGGGTGATTTTGGGGTCGATGCATCCCCTCCTGGGCCTATTCTCCTCTAACGCTGCCCCTGCGATCAAACAGTTTAAATGATAGCATTTTGGCATCTAGTCGGCCAAAGATGGCCTGTCCGTGGACTGGCCGTCTCGGCACCTGCGCTCCTCTTTGGCGGGTCCCCTCGGCACAGGACGACTCGTCCGGACGGAAACAATGTCTGTGTTGGACCCCTAATCCGTGATCGCAACAATGAACAGCAGACCCGAGGATGAGCCTGTATCCGCGCAAATGACACTTTCCTTCCCCACGAAGCTTTTTCCCTCGCAGCCGGAGCAAACGACGAGGAGAGACATATCCGCACAATAAAAGAACACCGCCCCCTCCGAAGGGGAACTTTACATACCTGTCACGCTACAGGGCAGGCGCATCCAAAGAACGCCTAGGTCGAGTGACAAGGAGGACAACGAGAGAGACTGGCTCGCACACACTGCCGACAACTTCGCAGGCTCGACCGTGGAGTTGTGCATTCAAATAAAGGCGCTCTCCTCTTGCACCTAGAACCTCTGTGGGAGGCAGAGCGCGATTACCCTATGAAAATGTCGTGCTCACCAACATCCAGCGGCAATCTCGTGCCGTGGCGACACCATCGGCTTTCGACACCGCGTGGCTCGTTCTACCATGAACGACAGCAACTTTCGCATAGCGCGGGTCGTTCGATGTCGAAGAGTTCCGGACCCCACATGACTGAACTGAACCGCATCGCAGAATCGAGGATCTGATCGGAAACGGATCGGATCGCCAACGAATCGTCCCGAATCGAATCGCAGCGCCAGGCTGCGGCTAGCCCCTGCGGATGCTGGTGAACTGAGCCGAATCGATCGGGGATCTACTGACCTGGGTCAATCCAAGCCCGGGTCAATCCAAACCTGGGTCAGGCAGGCTTTGCACGATCCTGCAGGATCTTGCAGGCTCCTGCGCCCTAGCCCTGGCCAGTGCAGCCCTGGCTCTGCAGGGTCCTGCAAGATCGGCGCTCTGACTGACCTCGGTTTGCACTACAGTCGACCCGTATCATAAGGATGCACGGTAAGGGTGCAAGGGCCTTGGAGGGCCACATTCACATCTTTGGAGCGAGGCTGGCCAGCGAAAGTCGCTGAGGACTGGCCGAAGGGGCAAGGATGCACGGGTACCCTTAGGAAGGTTGTCCATCCTTACCATGCGGGCGGACTGTAACCCCTCCTCATCCTCCTCCTCCTTCTCCTCCTTCTCCTCCTCCTCCTCCTCCTCCTCCTCCTCCTCCTTCTACAATTACTTAATATGAATACTATTCTCCCTCTTCCCCTGATGACGTCTTGGGAGTGTTCCCCCCCCCCCCCCCGCGTACTGTTTTTTTAAACACAGGTTTCCCCGGAATAACGTTTTCGCTTGCATTTTTTTCCAAAATGCTGCTCTCGCTGAGGCGCCGGCCTTATTTTTCGGGCCCCGCTCGTTCCGAATCGTGCTCCCGCTGCAGCGCTGGCATCATTTCCGCCGGCGCCTGGGCTGCACGCCCGAGCCGGCGCCCGGGCCAGCGCTCGGGCCGCCGGGTCCGGAGCCAGTTCCGGCCGCCCCCGGAAAATGGAGTTCCGAGGCGGCGCCGAAAAAAGGCCATTCTAATACACATTTTTGAATATGCTCAATTTCTGCTTCCGGCGCCCGGGAGGCCTCCTGGGCCGATTCCGACGCCAAGGCCGGCGCCCGAGCCGGCGCCCGGGCCAGACGCCCGAGCCGGCGCCCGGGCGGGCGCCCGGGCAGGGTCCGGAGCCGGTTCCGGCCGGCGCCGGAAAATCGAATTCCGAGGCGGCGCCGAAAAAAGGCCATTCCAGTACACAATTTTCTTTCGAAAATGCTGAATTTCTGCTTCTGGCGCCCGGGAAGCCTCCCGGGCCGATTCTGGCGTGCTTCCGCTCGTTCCGAATCGTGCTCCCGCTGCAGCGCTGGCCTCATTTCCGCGCTTCCGCTCGTTTCGACTCGTGCTCCCACTGCAGCGCTGGCGTCATTTCCCGTGCCATGCCACGGCATGCAATGCAATGCTAGGTTGATACTACGCTTCGCGGTGCTCTTCTACGCCATGCCCTGCCGTGCTCTACAATGCATCGCGTACCCTTCGGGATCATTGCCCTGCTCGACATCCGAGTGTGCGAATAGAGAGGGGATCTGCGCCATGGTAAGGGATGGGAGGGAGGGGTAGGATGTCAGATATGACGCGATCGCACCTAGCTTGCCTCCTTCCCCTCCCTCCCTTCCTGCTTCTCCCGCTCCTGCTCCTGCTCCTGCTCCCGCTCCCGCTCCCGCTCCTCCTCCTGCTGCTGCTGATCCTCCTCCTCCTCCTCCTCCTGTCCCTTGAGCCCCGAATCGGATCAGATCGGACTCGCGGCCCTGGCCGACGGAGCCGCACCGAATCGGGTCGCGGGCGGCCCTGCCACGCGCAGCGTGCAGCCTGGAACGCCCGCGCGGGGGCCGCCGCCAGGTCGACGCGGCGCGCTCCTGCCGTGACCTGAGCAGGGGCCAATCGTCGCGGCAGTCCTATAGGCCCGCCAGGATATGATCCCCCTCCCCCTCCCCCTCCTCCTCCTCTGCCTCCTCCTCCGCCTCCCCCTCCTCCTCCGCCTCCCCCTCCTCCCCCTCCCCCCCCCTCCTCCTCCGCTTCCTCCTCCGCCTCCTCCCCCTCCCCCTCCTCCTCCTCCGCCTCCCTCCTCCTCCCTCCCTCCTCCTCCTCCTCCCTCCTCCCTCCTCCTCCTCCTCCTCCCTCCTCCTCCTCCTCCTCCTCCTCCTCCTCCTCCTCCTCCTCCTCCTCCTCCTCCTCCTCCTCCTCCTCCTCCTCCCCCTGCCGCCCGCCCCATGTCCCGAGCTTGTGGCGGGGTCATGAGCTCGTCGTTGTCGTTGTCGTCGTGGTCGTCGACGTGGTCGTCGTTGTCGTCGTCCTTCTGGGTCGGCGGCGCCGACCGTAAAGACAAAATCCATATCCTTAGAACAAAACCGATGTCCAACATAAGCCTTCTGTGCAAGCCACGAGAGAATATTCGAACATTCTTTGGTGGCCCCATCTTGCCGTCGCTCGGACGTCCATCTCCCGTGCATTGTTCGGTTTCGCGCGTGCTTTTATTCCTGCTCGATGGTCCAGGATGGTCCTCGATGGCTTTCGCCGAGAAAACATGCACACGTCCGAGCGATGCCAAGCAATAGGCACGGCAGGACGCTTCGCCCCTGCAGCGAGTGACCGACCGCCCAGGCTCTCAGCCGTCGCCCAGCGGCGTGGCCGCGGAGCCGCCGCCCTCGCCAGCGCCGGCGGCGGCCTGCTCCTCGGCCAGGCCGGCGGCGGCCAGCTCCGCGATCCCGCGCGCCAGCAGCAGCCTCGGAACGGGAGGCAGGAAGGGGCCCTGGGACACGCCAATCAATAGACACAGATAGCAGGATTCCCCACACACATGTTCCCATATTTTCTGGGGCTTCGTCTTCCCCCCCACTGCTCATCTTTTCCAAAATTTTCGGGGGAATCGACGACTAATTGTGTCTGTGTGTGTGTTTTTCCCCACTGAAAACAAGTGGGCGCTTTCTTGTTCTGGGCGTCGACATTTGGCAGAAGGGTGGGGCCGGTGCTTGCTCGACCTGCTTGTGCCCGTCGCGCAGGCAGACTGGGGAGAGAGAGGGGTCCTGACCAGTCGCCCAAAGGCAGCCGCCCAACGCAGCCAAGACCTGGTCTATGGAAGGGGGGGAAGGTGGGAGGCCCAGGGCCCATGCCGATCGGCGAAACAATGAATAACAACAACGGCGGCCAACGTATGAGCTTTCGGAGCGTTCGTCCCGGGCTGGAGGGTGCAAGGGTCGCTGTTCCGAAGGCTGCTCGCCTGCACCTGGCAACGGGAGGGAGGAGAGCGTCCACTGCGAAACGGGCGCCAGGTTCTGTGAATTCGTCCAACAGCCGTTCTATACATGCCAGCCTTCATGTGATTGCAGAAGCATGGGGGTATTTTCTCGCCAGAGTCTCTGTCACCCGTTGAGCAGCCTATCTTGGAGTTCAGCTTGAGTCCGCCAAAGACGATAGCGCTACTGAAATGCACCTAGCGCTTCAGAACAATCTTACTCACAGAGAGCCTTCGGAACTCCGCGCGGATTTCTCGGATCGGCGCCGGAGCCCTTCCCCCTGGCGCGAGGAGCGCGCCAGGGAGAACGCCGCCCGGCGCCGCCTGGGGGGTCTGGGCGCCGACACGAGGAATCCGCGCGGAGCTCCGACAGTCAATGCTTACGCCGCTTTCAAAGGCCTCCCAGGTCCCACATGGGGCCCGAGTAGATGGTGTCGGAGGATTGCAGCGCGTCGCCGATGTATCGCCGATGCTTCGGCGACGTCGGCGAGGAGAAAATCGGGCTCCACATCGAGCCGCATCGCCGACGCGTCGGTGATGCATCAGCGATGCGGCGCAATCCTTCGACCCCATCTGCTCCGACCCCATCTGGGAGGCCCAGAACTTTCTGTTCCTCGAAGCCTGTGGCCCAGCGAGACGACTTGCAGGACATCGAAAATCAGGGGCTCCACGGACTCCAGGAACCCGCGCGGCGGCCCGTTGCCCCCGCCGGGGATGTAGGCCGCGGCGACGGCCATGAGGCTGCCGAACTCCTCGCGCAGCGGGCCCAAGTACTGGAGCATCTTGCCCCGCCTTGGCCGCTCCGGTACGCAACACGGAGCCCGTGGCGTGTTGACACGGAGCTTGACACCTGCACTGGAAACGCGGGTCTGGCACGGTATACGGTCGCCAGAGCGTGGGGCCAGCACGCGCCGAGCCGACATGCAGCGTGTGCACACGGACGATCTGAACACGGTACTTGTTGCGGTATCAAGACTCGAGGAAGGAACAACGGCATAAACATAAATTTGTGGCGCTCCGCGCGGATTTCCAGGATCTGCGCTGGACCCCCTCCCTGGCGCGCGGAGCGCGCGCCAGGGGCGGCGCTGGAGGCGCCGCCGGGGGGGCCCAGCGCGGATCCAAGAAATCCGCGCGGAGCGCCAAAAAGGTTCTTCGGGTACCAGGGCAGCTGAGTGCCCCGCCCCTGGTCCAGGCCCAGCAGCCAGGCCTCCAGCTCGTCCTCCTCGGCGGCTGCACGCGGCGGTGGCCCCACGGAGCCAGGACTTGGGGCCTTCGGTGCTGCGCGGCCTGCTGGGCCGCTGCGTGCGATGCGACGCGGGCGGCCTTCGTGCCCGGGGTTGAGCCCCTCCGCCTCCACGTGGTACGGCGTCGGGTGCCGCATAGTCAGCCCCCCTGTTGCAGGTTCGTGTCGTGTCGACCACGGCGTTGGCTCCTGACACCGCGCGGATCATTCCACCTTGAACGATCGGCCGCTTCCGAAACGTGAAATCGCTCAACACCGATCGATTCTGGGTCGCTGGCGGCGTTCAACGTTGAACGCCGGCGGCGGGGTCGCCGCCAGTCGACACGACGCGAACCTACCGTATATAGTTCCCCAAACATGCGACGTCCTGATTTTTCCCAACAATCCTGTGGTGTTGGGTCCTCGTTTTGAAGAGAAGGTCCCCGCGTTCCTCCTTCGTTCCTTCCTTCCTTCCTCCTCCCCTCCTTTCTGCACGGTCCGCATGCGTCACGCACACCGATTTCGGCACACCCCTCGCACGTTCCGTGGCCCCATAGGGAGCTCCACCGGAGGCCTCAATGTCACTGCTCGCATGCGTCACGCACACGAATTTCGGCACACCCCTCACACGTTTCGTGGCCCCACAGGAGGAGCTCCACGGAAGGCCCTAGTGCCACTGCCCGCACGTGCCACGCACACCCACTTGGCACACCCCTCATGCGTTGTGTGGCCTCATAGGGAGCTCCACCGAAGGCCCCAGTGCCACCGCCCGCATGCGTCACGCACACCCATTTCGGCACACCCCTCACACGTCTCGTGGCCTTACAAGGAGCTCCACCGAAGGCCCCAATGCCACTGCCCGCATGCGTCACGCACAACCATGTCGGCACACCCCTCACACGTCTCGTGGCCCTGCAGGGAGCTCCACGGAAGGCCCTAGTGACACCGCCCGCATGCGTCACGCACACCCATGTCGGCACACCCCTCACACGTTTCGTGGCCCCACAGGAAGCTCCACCGAATGCCCCAGTGCCACAGCCGGCATGTGCCACGCACACCCATTTTGGCACACCCCTTACACGTTTCGCGGCGCCACAAGGAGCTCCACCGAAGGCCCCAGTGCCACCGCCCGCATGCGTCACGCACAGCCATTTCGGCATACCCCTCACACGTTTCGTGGCCCCACAGGAAGCTCCACCGAAGGCCCCAGTGCCACCGCCCGCACCCATTTGGGCACACCCCTTGTACGTTTCGTGGCCTCAGAGGGAGGGAGCTCCACCGGAGGCACCAGTGCACACCCCTTTCGGTACACCCCTCACACGTTTCGTGACTCCCTAAGGAGCTCCACCGAAGGCCCCAGTGCCACCGCCTCATGCGTCACCCACGCAGATTTCGGCACACCCCTCACACGCTTCGTGGCTCCATAGGGAGCTCCACCGACGGTCCCAGTGCCACCGCCTCATGCGTCACGCACACCTATTTCGGCACACCCCTCACACGTTCCGTGGCTGCGTTCGCATGCGCCCACCGCGCCTATTTCGGCACGCCGCTCACACATTTCGCGGCACCATAGGGAGCTCCACCGACGGACCCAGTGGCTGCGTTCGCATGCGCCCACCGCACCTATTTCGGCAAGCACCTCACGCGTTTCGTGGCCCCATAGGGAATTCCACCGACGGCCCCAGTGGCTGCTTTCGCATGCGCCCACCAGACAAATTTTGGCACACCCCTCACACGGTTCGTGGCCGTATAGGGAGCTCTTCCGAATGCGGTGCATACAACGACGGTGCTCGCAACTGCATATGGCTGGGTCCTTCGCCGAGCTAATTTCAGGACAGCGCCCCCCGAAGTCCAGACCCTTTCCCCGGGCCCGGTTTTTCATCCTGAGTCATTTTTTGGCGGTCCTGGGGCGCGGCGAGGGCTCCCAGGGGCCGAAAAGAGCGAACAACTTGCCGCCCTGATCTTTTGTACGACGCGACCATGTCTGGGTCTGGCTGGCCTCATCAGACGCCCCGAGCAACCCTGGGCCATCTCAACACTCCAACCTTGGACCGCGCGGAGCGCCCCAGGGGCGCCGCCGGAAGCGATACCAGGCGTTGAGACAGCCCCTGGGCTACTCGGGGAGTCTGTCTGAGGTTGACCCAAAGGGGGTCCAGCTGAAAGGGGGTGGCGCAATATATGTGAAGGTGCCCCAGGACACACAAATAAATACACACAAATAAAATGATCCCCCATATTTTCCCCTATTTTCTGTGTTTCTGTCTCCCCCCCCACTTCCCATATTTTCCCATATTTTCTGGGGAATCGACGATTAATTGTGTCTGTGGGTTTCTTTCCTTCCTGATACTCGGGGAGTCTGTCTGAGGTTGACCCAAAGGGGGTCCAGCTGAAAGGGGGTGGCGCAACACATGTGGGGCAAACTAGTATTGCAAATGTATTGCGCCAGTGAACTGTTTTGCATGGTATAGCAGCTCTGAATGTATGGCACGCGAAAATCCGGTAATACATGTGCGTGCTAGAACGCATTGCACACCCCGAAGCTACTGCAACCCCGCAAATCTATTGCACCAGATCTATTGCACCACCCCCTTTCAGATGGACACCCCCTTTGGGTCAACCAGACTGTCGAGGCCAGCTGCGAGGGGGGGCGTCTGTGCGCAAGCGGATCCCTTACCCTGGGATCCGACGTCGCGAAAACTTTGGAACGCCGTCAACAATCACGACCGGAGCCCTGGACCCCAGCACCCCGCCATTTTTCGAGCCGCATCGGTCTGCGATGGTCCCGGGCCCCCCGACGTGGCGAACAACAACAACAACAACAACAACAACAACAACAACAACAACAACAACAACAACAACAACAACAATCACTTTACCCGAACGCTCCGTGTTCTCACCAGTGCCAGGGTTTTCATGCGACGCCAGCCAATACCCCCACTTTGTGGGGGGGCAGTGCAAGCTCTACCAAATATCCACACGACTCTTCGCCACCACCCACACCCAGCTTCCCGCCCTATGACGTTCGGACACTTCACTTCGTGGCCTGCGGACGACCGTGGCTACTACACTGGCGTGGAGTACACACCCACAGAAGTTGTGAAGCCTACGTTCGTACACCCACAGAAGTTGTTAAGCCTTGTTAACCCACAGAAGTTGTGAAGCCTTGTGGCCCCTGGCAGGCGCGCGAACCCCGTTGCAAGAGCGTGCGAAAGTAGCTCGCGCGAGCTCATGTAACATAAATGTTGGAAAACCATTGGTTTTTTTTAGGATTCGGACAGCGCGCGCGGGTAGAAATTTTGAAAAGTCGTGCAGGTGTTTTTCGAGGACCTACGGTGCGATTCGTGTGATTTTATGATGCGCGGTGCTAAAATTCTTAAGAAGCCCAATGGTTTTTGGAGATTTCGGCGTGCGCGCGCGAAGAAAAAACGAATGTGTCCCGCATGGTATTATTTGACAGGGATGATGGCCCTGGCAGGTGCGCAACCGTTGTCGCAGAAGTTCGAAAAAGTTGCTCGCAAAAGCCCGTTTGACAGAAATGTTTAAAAAGTGTTGGGTTTCCTACGAATCCGCAAGAGCGCGCGGGATGAGATTTTGACATTTTTTTGTTGAAAAACCATTGGTTTTTTGATGTTTTTATGTTAAAATCGCTCCGAACACTAAGCTTTTGGAAGGATTTCGTCTTGCGCGCGCGAATGTCCACTTTACCTTATTTTTTGCAAGGGATTCTTGAAATTTGATTATATTAGAACAAGAAATGTCATTTTATAGTGTTTTTTGCAAGGGAAAACGGATTACAACAAAACAACCGGATCTTGATGACATCGTATTACCTGAGGCTTCCTCACGAAAATGATGAAAATGTAGCTGCGGCCTAGGCGGCGCAGGGGGGCCGTGCACCAGGGGCCCCAACAATAATTATTCTTTAGAATTAATAATGTTCAACAACAACAACAACAACAACAACAACAACAGCAACAGCAACAGCAACAACAACCACAACAACCACAACAACAACAAAAACAACAACAACAACCACAACAACAACAACCACAACAACAACAACCGCACGGCGGCTCGATAAAGCTGCACCGCCAAGATCTCAGGGTACCCCCCCCGAGAGCCGCGCACCAGCCCTCCCTCACCCCCCACCCCTTTTTCGATATGATCTATTCGGGTTTCCCTGCGTGGCGCAAGGTTTTCCATGAATTTTGATGAATTCTTCCGCGCCTTCCGCGGAGGTCGGAAGCACTATGCAACGCCAAGATCTCAGGGTACCACCCCCCAGACATGCGACGTTCTGATTTTTCCATGCGCGGTCCCTGGAAGTCCCGACCCTTTCCCCGGGGCCTGTTTTTCCTCCCGAATTGTTTTCTGACGGCCCCAGGACCCGGCCAATGCCCCCGCAAGCCGAACATGGCCCAAAAACTTTCCGTCGTGTTTTTTCTTTTGTGTAAAGCATATGTCTGTATATTTTTTATGTATATATACACACATAGCTATGTATATATATATATATATAGATAGAGGTACATGTTTGTGCATATATATATATATATATATATATATATATATATACACATGTGTATGTGTATATGTATGTATGTATGTATGTATGTGTGTGTATATATATATATATATATAACCGCGCGATCATGTCTGGGCCGAGAGCCGCGCACCAGGCCACCCGAGCGAAGGGCCCCCTCGCGTGCAGCCGCTCCTCGGCGAGCGCCAGCTCGGCCGCGCCTGCGGCGGGCGGCCCCTCGTACTCGCCGCGGCCCGTGCTCGCGGCGGCGGCGTAGCAGCCCGCCGGCGCCTGGACCTCCAGCTCGCAGCCCTCCGGCGCCGCGCCCTCCTCTCGGGCCGGGCGAATCAGCTCACGTAGCAGAGGGGGGGGTTTGAGAATCAGCCCACGCAGCTGACTTTCCCGGCGCCTCCTGGCGCCGGGAGGCGCCCACGCATCGAGGCATGGGCCCGGCTGCGGGGCCGAAACCGGCTGCATTCAGCAGCTTTTGTACCCCCCCCCGCTTTCCCTATATCCCCCCCTTTCGTTCGGTCCGATCCTCCGACGCCGCCTCCGACGGCTCCGCGCCCTCCCCGGCGCCGCAAAGCCCCGGCGTCGGGCGTGTCGACAAAAATCGGTTTTTGGTCTCTCGGGGCCTTCACACCGGGGACCGCCAACAAAACGACTCGGGAGGAAGCACCTGTGCCGGGAAAGTGGTCGGGAGGTCGGGGGCTTGTGTGTGTCTCTCTCTCTCTCTCTCTCTATCGAGACGTCGGATGTCTGGGAGGTCGGGGCTCCATGGACGGGGGTCGGTGCACACGGGGGTCGGCCATGGCGCCTGATCTTGCAGGATCCTGCAGGGCCAGGGGTGCACCGCCCCAGGGCCTGCGTGCGAGAGATCCTGCGGGATCCTGCAGGAGCCTGCGCGGCCCGCCCCGGGCCAGTGCGTCCCCGAAAAGATGGGGTCCTGCGGAAGTGGGCCCTCAGGAGGAGCAGGAGGAGGAGGAGGAGGAGGAGGAGGAGGAGGAGAAGGAGGAGGAGGAGGAGGAGGAGGAGGAGGAGGAGGAGGAGGAGGAGGAGGGAGGAGGAGGGAGGAGGAGGAGGAGGAGAAGGAGGAGGAGGAGGAGGAGGAGGACGAACACCTCGATTCGCGACGGCTCACGACGGACGTTTTTTTAGCCGTTCTCGCCCTTTTGGGGGCCCTCGACGGGCTCTCTGGGATCGTCAAGAATCTGCTCGGGACGAACAGCCGGCCCTGGGGAAAGGGCCGCTGGGGACCCCGTCACGAACTACCGAAGACATCAGCTTCAAACCATGAGATCATCTTGTGATCCACTTGTTTTCCACCGGTCGATGCCGAGGTTGGTGATATGGCCTGACCTAGCTCATTGGCCAGACGTGCCCAAACGGCGTAGGAGTGTCAGGAAACCCTGCTGCGTGGACAGAGCCCACTCAGCCCGGATCGTTCACCGCCTAAGCATCTCATGGCCCTTGTAACCCACTTGTAAGCCAGGGTTGGCCAGATACTGTCTAGCTTGGCATCCACAGGCCACGGCAACACCCTGGCGCCGCCTCTGGCGACGCCTCAGGGTCGTTCCGCGCCCCATGACTGATGTGTTGCATTCGGACTTGATTGGACGGGCCACGCGAGAGGACACAAGACCCTTCCGAGGGCCACGTCGCCATAGGAATGCAGAAGGCATGGGTCGCGAGACACAGGACACTAGGGTACCCTTGATTCGGCAGGGTCGGCCTACTAATCTGGGCTGACTGTAAGACCACCCTGGCCTGCTCGAGGGGCCTGCTGAGGCCAACTGGGACTCTTCGGGGGGCCTGCTGAGGCCAGCCGGTACCAAACCTGCGGGGGCTGTTGGTGCGCAGCCCGTACCATTGACAGCCCCCCCCCTTCTCCCCTTCGCAAACCCACGCGCCGACCCGAGCAGCCCCGTCTGTCAAGCTTGGAGGCGGCTGGGGAATCTGAGCTGGTCCGGAGGGGTGGATGAGGCCCAATGCGGTCAA
Source organism: Prorocentrum cordatum (assembly GCA_963575745.1). Lineage (NCBI taxonomy): Eukaryota > Dinophyceae > Prorocentrales > Prorocentraceae > Prorocentrum > Prorocentrum cordatum. The sequence continues at coordinate 126,813 of CAUYUJ010019929.1, read as the reverse complement.
AATCGGTCCCTGGATCTCTCCCCGGGCCCATCTGGTGCAGTTGTTCACCCTGGAACCGTTTTTCACTGTCCCTGGGCCCGAGACTGGCCCCCAGAGGCGGAAAAAATGTCAAACACCTTTCCGAGCCCAGAACCTCGAACCTGCCCGCTCTTCCTGCTGGCCCGAACCAGTGCTGGGCCACCTCAGACCCCCAGACGGCCCCATCCATCAGGCCCATTTATGGCCCCCAGAGGCCCGAAATCGCGCCTTCTGAGAAGTAGGGGTGCTTCTAAGAAGCCTTCCCCCCCACTCCCCACCCCCTTCTGCGCGTGGCCGACCCTCCCGCCCTCCCCCCCAAGGGAGAGAAGGCGCTGCAGCCCGTGCAGCAGAAGCTGCTGCCGCCCAGAGAGGGCCGGCAGCGCCACGGCGACGACATGCTGGTGCACCCCCAGAGCCGGGCAGCCAGCTCGATCCTCCTCGATCCTTCTCGATACTCCTCGATACTCTGCGCGTGGCCGAGTCAGGTCCCCCTCTTCGGGCCGGTCATTTATCCTCCTCGACCCCTCCCCGACCTTCCTCGATGCTCCTTGATCCTCTGCGCGTGACCGAGTCGGGCCCCCCTCTTCGAGCCGCCCGCCTCCGACGCCGCCGCGCCCGGCGGCGGCTGCCGGCCTCGGCCGCCCCCGGCGGCGGCGCGCGGCGGCGAGGTGCCCGCGGCGCTCGCGGGCGCACCGCCGCCGCCGTGGGCTTCGTCGCCGCTGCCCGCCGCCATGAGCTCCATGAGCCTGCGGGTCCGGCAGCTGCAGTTCGAGCAGGGGGGTCGACTGCAGAACTGGTGAACCCCAGACGTGATTTCTGGGTAGTCGAAGCCAATCTGGCGCCACTCTGGCAGGCCCCATCTGGCAAACGGGGGCAATCTGGCGTGGGAGCTAACGCGAATCCAGTCTGGCGAAGAACCCAAATCATCCAGTTTGGCCGGGCCAGATTGGCCCTTGGGGCCCAATCCAATCTCCTTCGACTACCCAGGATTTCCCCGTCGAATCAACGAGCCATGCGGAGCATGCTCGCAGATCTGTGGGCCTTCCACGTCTTCGTCGCAGGCTCGGCGAGAGAATCAAGTTGGGGATCGTTCCTGTAGACGATCCCCTGCTCGAGCAGCGGGCGCTCGACCGCACGAGGCCTTCCACAAAAAGCCCTGCGATAGGGATCGCTGAGACAGGGATCACCTCGAGGCTGGCAGCGTCGAGTTCCGGCGTGCAGCAGGAGCTCGACCACAAGAAACCTGCCACAAGAAGCCCAACCCTGGGACCCCAGGACATCCATTTTGGTTTTTGGTGTGGGAGCGTCACGCGTTCCATCGCAAAACGATCGAAGCCCAGGAAACCCAGGGAACCCTGGAGGCAAGCAAGGTGTTTCTTGGCACGGGCTTCCACTGTAACCCGGACCCCCTCGAGTCATGACAAAAGCTACGACGGCCGTGACTCTTTCACAACGCGATCGTGTCTGGGTGCACAGCGGCGCAAGCTTAGGTCGGGCATGGCCTCCTACAGGCGGATTTTGCAAGACAAATTGAAACAAATCAAAAAATAATCGAACACAGCCAAGAGAGCACGACAAATCGTTACCATACTTTTCCCAACCATCCTGTGGTGTTGGGTCTTCGTTTTGAAGAGACGGTCCCCGCGTTCCTCTCTCCCTCCTTCCTCCTCCCTCCTGCCTCTCCCTGCGTTTCACCCACCCAGTACAGCGTTTCGTGGCCCCATAGGGAGCTCCACCGAAGCCCCCAGTGGAACCGTCCGCATGCGTCCCCGAACACGCAATTTGGCATTCTCACATACCCAGTACAACGTTTCGTGGCCCCTATAGGGAGCTCCACCGACGGCCCCAGTGCTACCGCCCGCATGCGTCCCGAAACACTCAATTTTGCATTTTCACTGACCCAGTACAACACTTCGTGGCCCCACAGGGAGCTCCACCGAAGCCCCCAATGGGACCGCCCGCATGCGTCCCGAAACATCCACTTTGACATTTTCATTCGCCCAATGCCGCCCGCATGCGTCCCGCAACACCCAATTTGGCATTTTCACTCACCCAGTAAAGCATTTTGTGGCCCCATAAGGAGCTCCACCGAAGGCCCCAGTGCAACCGTCTGCTTGCGTCCCGAAGCAACCAATTTGGCAGTTTCACTCACCCAGTAGAGCGTTTCGTGGCCCCATAGGGAGCTCCACCGAAGGCCCCAGTGCAACCGTCAGCTTGCGTCCCGAAACAACCAATTTGGCAGTTTCACCCACCCAATACAACGTTTCGTGGCCCCATGAAGAGCTCCATTTCCACCCGCCCATTACAACATTTCGTGGCCCCATCGGGAGCTCCACCGAAACCTTTAGTGGGACCGCCTGCGTGCGTCCTACACGCTCAATTTGGCACACCCCTCACACGTTTCGTGGGCCCATGCCATAGGGAGCTCCACCGACGGCCCCGTGCCACCGCCCGCAATCGTTTCCCACAACCATTTCGGCACACCCCTCACACGTTTCGTGGCCCCATCGGGGGCTCCACGGGAGGCCCCCGTGCCACCGCCCGCAATCGTTTCCCACACCCATTTCGGCACACCCCTCACACGCTTCGTGGCCCCATAGGGAGCTCCACTGAAGCATGCGCCCCACCCCCACCCAGTACAGCGTTTCATGACCCCATAGTGAGCTCGACCGAAGGTTCCAGGTCAACCGCCCGCATGCGTCCCCCCCACCCAGTACAGCGTTTCGTGGCCCCATAGGGAGCTCCAACGACGACCCCAGTACTACCGCCCGCATGCATCCCTCCCACCCAGTACAGCGTTTCGTGGCCCCCTAAGGAGCTCCAACGACGGCCCCAGTACTACCGTCCGCATGCGCCCCCCCCACTCGGTACAGCGCTTCGTGGCCCCATAGTTAGCTCCAACGACGGCCCCAGTACTACCGCCCGCATGCCCTTCCCCTCTCAGTACAGCGCTTCGTGGCCCCCTAAGGAGCTCCACCGACGGCCCCAGTACTACCGCCCGCATGCGTCACTCCCACCCAGTACAACGCTTCGTGGCCCCATAGGGAGCTCCACCGACGGCCACAATGCTACCGCCCGCATGCGTCCCCCCCACTCAGTACAACGCTCCGTGGCCCAATAGGGAGCTCCACCGAAGGCCCCAATGCTACCGCCCGCATGCGTCCCTCACCCAGTACCCATAGGGAGCTCCACAAAAGAAGCTATTCACAATTGCGGTACCCACAGCTGCTCATGGTCGGGGTCCTTCGCCAGGATCATTTTTTTACTGACTCTCGAAGATTCCTTCGGTAGAGGGACGTGCCCGACTTACGCGTAAGCGTTAACCATCGGAGCTCCGCGCGGATCCCCCAGGCGGCCCGCGCGCCAGGGAGAAGGGCTCCGGCGCCGATCCGAGAAATCCGCGCAGAGCTCCGAAACCCAGACCCCCTCGAGTCATGGCACAAAAATCACGACAAATGATTTTTGTAGCGGCCTCCTAAACGGGGTCGGAGTAGATGGGGTCGGAGGATCGCGCCGCATCGCTGATACAACGGTGATGTATCGGCGATGCATCGGTAATGCACTGGCGACGTTGGTGATGCATCGGCGACGTCGGCGTGGAGCAAATCGGGCTCCACATCAAGCCGCATCGGCGATGCATCGCCGATGTATCGACGATGCAGCACAATTCTCCGACCCCGTCCGTCTACTCCGACGCCATCTGGGAAGCCTTGACTTTAGGTATTTTGGGCCTCCGAGGGCCCTCGCTGGGCCCCGGGACCGTCAACAGCAACGACTCAGGATGAACAGGCTGGTCCTGGGGAAGGGGTCAATTAATCAAGCACTGACGCCGTGTCTGCACGACACGTCGGCCAAAGCAGTGCCGCTGGCCCGAGGCGTGTGTCCGCCATGGCACAAAGGAAGGGCAGTTTACAATCTGATGGCCCAGCGTGTGGCTGGGGGAAGAAACTGACTGCCATGGCTTATGCTGGGAGCGGAGAGAGGACGAGGAGGAGAAGGGGTGAAGACCTCAAAAAGGGTCCACGCTCTGAAACACATCGTGGCGTCGGGGGTGGGGGAATGCCGCCGACGGAGGAGGGCAGGACAGGGAAGGCACGAGGGGGGCGTGCGAGTTGGGTGGCCGACCCTCCCTCCCTGGCCTTGCATGGTTCCCCCCGGGGCCATAGACGACCAAAGGAGGAGGAGGAGGAGGAGGAGGAGGAGGCGGAGGAGGCGGAGGAGGCGGAGGAGGAGGAGGAGGAGGAGGAGGAGGAGCAGGAGGAGGAGGAGGAGGAGGAGGAGGAGGAGGAGGAGATGATGATGATGATGATGATGATGATGATGATGATGATGATGATGATGATGATGATGATGATGATGATGATGATGATGATGATGATGATGATGATGATGATGATGATGATGATGATGATGATGATGATGATGATGATGATGCTGAGAAGGAGGCGGAGGAGGAGGAGGAGGAGGAGGAGGAGAAGGAGGAGGAGGAGG
>CAUYUJ010019929.1:86374-122204 GCA_963575745.1 Prorocentrum cordatum | reverse complement strand
ACCTATGACCGTGAAAATCTGATGAGGCCACATGAGGTGGTTCTCGCAGAGATTGAGGAGCTCCACCATCTGCCTCCGTCCTGGCTCTGGGAGTCGTTGCACCTCCAGCGGGCCGAGGTTGTCGACTCCTCTGGCCTTCTTCGGGTTCTGCTTCGCCAGCAGGTGGTCCAGGTGCTCCAGCTCGATCGGGTGCACGTCCTCCCTCTTGGCTTGCTCCGTGACAAACTTGAGGCCGTCGAGGATACTCTTGTGGTCGGAGCTGGGGTCGGACCAGATGTTCTCCCAGAAGTCAGCTCTGCGGTCCATGATCTCGCAGGGTGTGGCATAGGTGTTGCCCTCGTCACTGAAGTGCTCGTCTCGTCGAGTAGTAGCTGGCTTCACATGTCGGTGTAACGCACCTGGAGCCTGCTTCCACATGCGTGTGACCCAGCTTGCAAACGCCCGCCTGCCGTTGGCGAGTCCAGTACCCACCGCGCGGGCTTGAAACCTCAGGCCGAACTCCAGTAGGGCCTGCAGCGAGTCGATGTTCTGCCCGTCTAAGTCGGTGATGGCCTTAGTCCACTCCTCCAGGGTCCTCTTGTCCTCTGGGTCGTTGTACTTGTCAAAGAAGTTGTTCTCGGTGGCAATGTGTAGCAGCTCCTGCATTTTTATTGCCATGCGCTTGTAGTCCTGCTCTGCGAACTTGCGCCTCATTCGCTGATATCTGGGAATAATCGTCGTTGCCAGATGCCACCATTCCACGATTGGGTCCCGCATGTGTGTACGGGCTGGTGTAGCACGGGTTCTTCGCCAAGTGATCCCATGCTCTCTGGCCCTGCCTTCATACTTTTTCCAATCGGACTCGGGAATGTTGTGGTGCTTGAGCGTGGCCTTCTCCACTGTCTGCACCCAGTCGCCGAACGCCTTGGCAACCTTCTTCTGCGCCTCAATGTCACGGGTCAGCAGGAAGTGGGAGGAGGGGTAGTTGTCCTGGCCGTCGTTCGACTCCATCCTCACGTGTTTGCCCTTGTCCTCTGCCAGTCCTGCCACCGTAGCTGCTGCCGAGTGCCGCACCTCAATCGGTATATCGAAGGTGATCGAGTCGTTGCTGTGTGTGTCCTGCGTGGTTGGCCAGCTGTGGAGCTCCTCGTATGCGTCCTGTAGCTCCTCCTGGAGTCTGGCCTTTGCCCGCTGGTGCCGCTCGGCTAGCAACTTCTGGCGCTTGCTGTTCGGGTCCGCTTCCTTGGCTGGTCGTCCCGCCGACGGGGGCTGCTTGGGTATACACATAGCTCTGTGCCACCAGTGCTGCTTCCCCGCTCGTGTGGAAAGCAGTAGTCCCACGTGGGTCTTCCAAGGGACCTCAGGGGCTGCTTCGAGCTTGAGGGGGCCGCCGAACCCGCTCTTGCAGATCCCGTAGTCAATGAGGGACCCGCGCCCCAAGTTGCAGGTGGTCTTCGTGTTCTCAGGGAGGATAAGGTGACCGCCGATCTTGCGGAGCCACTTGGTTCCTTCCCATGCCTCTGGTGGGTTGTTCCAGTCGGCGAGGACAACCCACGGGTCGGATATCATATTGATGAAGCTGGCTAGCCTGATCATCATCTTCTCGTTGGGGCCCTTGAAGCCGTGCTTCGGCTGCATGTACGCGGAGATGACGACGATGTTGCCAGCCTTCGTGTGCCATGTCGTATGGCAAAATCCTTGAAAGGGGTCGACTGCAGACCGTTCGATCTCGTGTTTGCGCCACCCCTCGAACGTCGTGGTGGCCAGTGAACGCTTGGATATGATGGCTTCGCCGCCCGTCGTACCTTCAGCTGCCCTGCCCGACGGTGCTGCGGCGGTGACGGCGGCCTTCCATCCGTCTTTGCTGATCTTCTCTGTGAAGTCTAGGACCTTCACGCCTCGCATGTGCATCTCCGCGAATCCTATGACGTCGTACTGCTCCGCCTGGGCTTTCATGAACCCCTCCGCCCGCGGGCCCCACTCCGAGATGTTCGAGAAGAAGTACGTCGCATCGTAATTCTCTGGAACGGGGGCCCGACTGCAGGAGAGGCCTTGTGGTGGGAGGGGCGGCTGAAGGGTGTCACCTGGCCTCGGGTGGCCTCCTCCTCCCAGGCCGATGGGTAGGTCACCCTCGCTGCGCGGCCGCAGCTGCAGCTCTGGGCGCGCCATCGCGAGAGCTCCTAGCACCATTGCCAGTGCCCAGGGGAGGGAAGTCGCCCATGCTGGCCAGCGTGGCCTCCCTGGCGCTCGCGATCTTGGCGGCGATGTCGCTCTCTGAGACTGCGATGGTGGGGCCGTCCTCCGCAGCATGTGCCTGGTCTTCGTCGGGGCCTTCAGCTTCTGCTGCGCCAGGACCAGGGACGGGACCGTCCTGACCACGTTGCCGCTTCGCAGGGGCAGCTCGGATCTCCTTGACGCTCTTGAGCGCCTCCTGCATGGTCTTCTGGAGGTCCTCCACCTTCTTGCAGTGCTCCTCCACCTGCTTCTGGATGGCCTTGAGCTGGGCCTTCTGCGCGTCGTCGAACTCATCGCTGGTAGCGAAGTCGAACTCATCCATCGCGAGGTAGATCTTCTTGCCGTCCGCGGTGTAGCCGTCCTGCGTCTTGGCGGCGCCCGTGGAGTCGGCGAGGGCCTTGACCGCCAGCGTGTGGGCCCGCTTCGCGGAGAGGGCCTCCTCCGCCGTCTGGCGGAGCCACAGCTTGGCCTCCTGGAGTGCCGTCTCCAGCTTGATGACGTCTGCCGAGGCCTTCTGAAGAGCCATCTCCTTCTTCTCCAGGGTCTGGCTGCAGCGGTAGACCTCCTGGTTGGGCGATACCGGCTTTGCCTTGCTCGCCTTGAAGGAGCTGTCCGCCTGGCGGAAGACGTCGGCGTGCTCAGCGAGGGCGGGGACATTCGATAGGATGCTGAGCATCTGCGAGATGTCAGGCTCCTTGGACCACGGGTGCGTGCCTTTGCCACTGCCGAAGTGCCACGCCGACTTGTCCTCGCCCTTGCCGCCTTTGTAACTGTGGATGCCTTTCTTACCTTTGCCGTTGCCTTTCGCCGCTGCAGCGTCAGGCTTGAAGAGTGTGACCTGCTCCCCGCACTTGCCACAGAATCCGCCGTTGTGCAGCAGGCGGAAGTTGTACGTCCAGTTGCCGCAGGCACACCATGAGAATGGGCGCGGCGCCATGACTGATTGACAGATCGAGAGGGAGCTCAAACCCCAACTGCGCTGGCAGATGGGCGGTGCGAATCTCCCGAAATCTCCGAGAACTCAGTGCTGCTCTGGCAGCTCAGATTTTGGCACGGAGGCGCGGAACCCCCAAGTGCGGGCATCTTGAGCCAAAATGGCTACGGAGAGGAGGCGGGGGAGGAGGAGGAGGAGGAGGAGGAGGAGGAGGAGGAGGAGGAGGAGGAGGAGGAGGAGGAGGAGGAGGAGGAGGAGGGAGGCGACGAGGAGGAGGACGGGTCGCCTGAGCCCTTCGGAGGAGCCCCCCACCCCACTGCACTTGTCCTCCCGATCCATGCGCCTGCTGCTCGCGCGGCTGCGGCGGCCCTCCGAGGCGCTGCCAGAGGCGCCGCCCCCGCGCGCGGCCCTGGGGCCGCTGCGTCCGCGGCCGCGGCGGCTGCGGCTGCGCCTGGCGCGGGCGCGTCGGCTGGGGCTCCGCCTGGGCGCGGGAGGGGTGGGTGGGGAGGGCGCGGGCGGGGAGAGGATGGGACGCGATGCCCCTCGTTGCTTCCTCCCTCCCTCCCTCCTCCATCCCTTCCTTCCTTCCTTCCTTCCTTCCTTCCTTCCTTCCTTCCTTCCTTCCTTCCTTCCCCCCTCCCTCCCTACCTCCCTCCGCCTCCTCCCTCCCGCTCTCCCTCGCCTCCCTCCCGTCCTCCTTCTCCTCCCTCTCTCTCTCCCCTCCTCTCGCCCTCCCTCCCTCCTCGCCCCTCCCCTCCTTCTCCCTCCCTTCCTGCTTCTCCCTCCTTCCCCTCCTCCCTCCCTCCCTGCTCCCTCCCTTCCCCTCCGCTCCTCCTCCCTCCCTCCCTTGCTTCCCGCACTGCCGTGTCTGGCGGTCGTGCCGTCCGCCGCCACCTCGTCTCTGCGCGTTGGGCCGCCTGGGGCTCAGGCCCGGGCCTCCCCTCGCTGGGGAAAGCTTCGCTCCCGCTGCTTCGGGGGGGGGGGGGGGGGGGGCGGCCAGGGCCGGTGGCGGCCGCTGTCGCGAGACGACGTACCAAACGCTCTCAGACCCAGGGTACAGTCACCCCGCTACGCACGAGAAGGACGCGAGGGCCTCGGAAGGCCGTGCCGCCGCTCTGCGGGCGGGGCGCGGCCAGCGAGAGGGGCCGAGGAGGGGCCGAGGGGGGAAGGATCCAAAGGGTGACCCTGGAACGCCGCTCCTCCTTACCATGCGGGCTGCCTCTGTCGCCGAACGAGAACAGACGATGCCCTTCCCGAGCACCAGAGGGGCGGGGCGCTCTCCCGGCCTCCGGCGGCGGCCGCGGGCCCGCGCACAGAGGTGTCGCGCGGCGGTCGAAACCAGCGCCCGGCCGTGAGGGCCTTCAGCAAGACGGCGCGCAGACTGCTGCAGTGCCGAGGCCAGCGGACCTCCCTTTCTCTTTCCCCCTCCCCCCTAATTCCTTTCCCCGACAAATATGTTTTCCCCATCGCGCGCCCTAGGCGTGTCGGTAAGGCGGGCCGGGCGTTTCGCGGGAAGGCAGCAGCTTCAAAGACGGAGGACAACTGTTTTTCGAACTGGGTCGCTTGCCTCAGCGCCGCGCGCATTCGTTTAAATGCTTGCAGTAGTTTCAAAGATGGAGAGCGGCTCTTTTAACAAACTGGGCTCTCGCCTCAACACCGCGCACATTCGTTTGAAACGCTTGCAGCAGGCTTAAGGATATATTACATCTTTTTCAAAATGGGGCTTGCGCCTCAGTGCCGCACGCATTCGTTAAATACAGGAGGGGGATTTTTCCCAGCATCCACACTGGGATTATTGTTGTCTCTGCACGCCCCCGCGCAGGATCTCCTCCTCCTCCTCCTCCTCTTTCTTTCTCCCCCTCACCCCTCCTCTACACGCACGCACTCATGGACTCACACACTCGCAGACTCATCATCATCAGCATTATCAACATCGTTATCATCATCATCACCATCACCATCATCATCAACACCCTCATCATCAGCATCTCCACACTCACTCAATCACTCACATGTCACTCATCACTCACCCACTCAGCATCATGCCATGATCACCACCATCGTCTCCATCACCACCATCATCATAATACTCATCAAGCTAGTACGGATCACTCATTTACCCACATCACTATCACCGCCACAATCGTCATCATCATCACCATCACCGAGCCATCATGATCATCGACCATCGGTTGACATGAATTGTGAAGGAGTCTAGAACGAGAACCCCGCCCCGCACTTCATGTTCGAATCCGAGGCGGGTCATCGGCGTACCATAGCAGGCATAGCACTCGAGCACCCCAAGGAGCCTCGTCTGTGAGTGAAGTGTGCAGAAGTCTCAAGCGGGAACCCCGTCCCTACATGTTCGAATCCGAGGTGGGTCATCGGCGTAGCATAGCGGGTATACCACTTGAGCACCCCAAAGAGCTTCGTTTGTGAGTAGGTTTTAGAGGAGGTCTCGGGCGGGAGCCCCCGCCCCCAGGGCCCCGCACTTCATGTTCGAATCAGATGAAGGTCATCGGCGTCCTATAGAAGCCATCTCACTTGAGCTCCCAGGGACCCTAGCCCGTGAGTGAATTGTGAGAGGGGTCTCGAGCGGGAGCCCCCTCTCTAAGGGCCCCGCACTTCATGTTCGAATCAGAGGCGGGCCATCGGAACACAATAGAAGGCATAGCGCCCCCAAAGGCCTCGTCTGTGAGTGAATTGTGAAGACGTCTCGAGCGGGAACCCCCTCTTTGAGGGCCCCGCACCTCATGTTCGAATCCGCGGCGTGTCATCGGCGTACCATAGTAGGCACAGCACTCGAACACCCGAAGGAGCCTCGTCTGTGAGTGAATTGTGCGGAAGTCTCAAGCGGGAACCACCCCCCTCAGGCCCCCCCCGCTTCATGTTCGAATCCGAGGCGGGCCATCGGCGTAACATAGCAGGCATATCACTTGAGCTTAGTTTGTGAGTGGGTTTGTAAAGAAGTCTCAAACGGGAGCTCCCGCTTTCAGGGCCCCGCACTTCATGTTCGAATCCGATGCGGGTCATCGGCGTGCCATGGAAGCCATAGCACATGAGCACCCAATGGCCCTCGCCTGTAAGTGAATTGGGAGGAGGTCTCGAGCGGGAGCCCCCTTCTCTAAGGGCCCCGCACTTCATGTTCGAATCCGAGGCGGGCCATCGGAACACAATAGAAGGCATAGCACTTGAGCACCCCAAGGGGCCTCGTCCGTGAGTGAATTGTGAGGACGTCCCGAGCGGGAACCCCCTCCTTGAGGGCCCCGCGCTTCATGTTCGAATCTGCGGCGGGTCATCGGAGTGCCATAGCAGGCATAGCACCTGACCGCCCGAGGAGTCTCGTCTGTGCTGTGAGTGAATTGTTGGCAAATCTCGAGCTGGAGCCCTTTCCCAAAGGGCCCCGCACTTCATGTTCGAATTCGATGCGGATCATCGGCGTACAATAGAAGGTATCGCACTTGAGCATCCCAAGGAGCTTCGTTTGTGAGTGGGTTCGCAAGAGAAAATCTCGGGCGGGAGCCCCCTCCCTCAGGGCCCCCCCGCGTGAAGTTCGAATAATCCGAGGCGGGTCATCGGCGTACCGTAGCAGGCATTGCCTGTGAGCACCCCAAGGGGCCTCGTCTGTGAGTGAATTGGGAGGAAGTCTCGAACGGGACCCCCCCAAACTTGACGCGCGCGTCCTACCTCACTTCCACGCTGTCGCTGTCATCCTTCTCCCTCTGCACCTCCTTCTTCTTCCTCTCCCTCTCCCCCCACAGGCCTTCCGGGTGGATGGGGGAGAAGGCACATCGAGATCACGTACCTGTTGGCGGGGGAGGGTGGATGGGGGAGAAGGCACAGGCCTTCCGTGCGCGGGAGGCAACCTCGTGCGCAGGTGGGCGCGCCTGCCTGCTCACTACCCCGCGCCCGCCCCCCTGCCCCTCCTCTTCCTCCTCTGGCCATCGCTCGGACGTCCATTCCCTGTATATCTTTATTTTTTGGTCCCGCGCGTGGTTTTTGCCGCAGGAGGATCCCGGATGCTCCTGAATCATCCCCGCCGGGAAAAAGCGCACACGTCCGAGCGATACCAAGTCCTCCTCCTGCTCCTCCTCCTCCCTCCTCCTCCTCCTCCTCCCTCCTCCTCCTCCTGCTCCTCCTCCTCCTGCTCCTCCTCCTCCTCCGCCTCCTCCTCCTCCGCCTCCTCCTCCCCTCCACCGCCCGCCGACCCCCCCCCTCGGCCCACCTGCGGGACCTCGACCTCCTCTTCCTCGCCGGCCTCTCGGCCGAGGGGGGCCTGCCGCTGCTGCGGCGGGCACTGGGCAAGGCGGGGGGGGGGGGAGGGGGGGGCGGCGGCGGCAGAAGAGATACGACGGCGGCCTCGCCATCGCTCGGACGCCCACTCCCCGCTCGTTTTGCGATTTCGTGCGTGCACTTTCGGCCGGAGGATCGAAGATGTTCCTCGAGGGCCCTTGTCGAGAAAGGATGCGCACGTCCGAGCGACGCCAAGTGGCAGAGTGGCGGGTGGCATTTCTCAAATGGGCTGCGAGGGAAGAGAGGAATTGCCAGCGACCACGGCCTGGAGAGACCTGGCGGCCTCCTGCCCCGCTCGGCCTCCGTGCTGGCTGGAGTTGCCGGCAGCAGCGACGGAGGAATCTCGAACGGCGGTACCAGCACTGGACGATTCGGCATCAGAGACAAGGTGGCAGAGTGGCGGTTGCCAGAAACGATCCCGCACTGCAGACGCGGCCGAGTTCTCCGTGACGCGGCTGGCAGGGCACGTACCCTGCGCCCCTTAAATCCCACCAGCCTTTTGGAGCGTGAGTGGCTTAGCGAAATTCTTCTTGCAATCCCCCTTCTTCCCCTTCGTGGAGGGGTTCACCCCTCCCCCTACCTCCTCCCCCTGGGCCTGGAGCGGGGGTTTCGCGAGGTGTCAGAGCGCCCAAAACGGCTTTCGGCGAAGAAACCAAAATCATTGATGTTACAAACGGTTTTGGCTACATTTTGGCTCCCTTTGGGGGGGGGAACCAAATTGAGGATCTCTCCTACTTTGACCGATTCCCGCTAATCTGGCCCCAAGATGGCCTGGGAGGCCCCCAGGGGTGCCCCAAGAGGGCCCCAAGAGGTGCCCAGGAGGCCCGAAGAGGCCTCCAAGATGCCCCCAAGAGGGTCCATAAAGACTCCCAAGAGGCCCCCCAGAGGCACCCAAGACGCCCCGAGAGGCCTCGGCGAGAAAGCCAACATCAACACTGATAAAAGGAGTCTCCAAAAGGTGCCCCAAGACGGCCCCAAGAGGTGCACAGGAGGCCCCCAAGATGCCCCCAGAGCCCTAAAGAGGCCCCAAGAGGACTCCAGGAGACCTTCGAGCGGAATCCGCAGAGACTCCGAGAGGCATCCAAGAGGTCCCTGGCCTTTCTGCTCGCCCTCCTCCTCCCTCTCCTCATCCTCTTCCTCATCCGCCTGTTGCTCCTCCTCCCTCGACTCTCCTCCCCCTCCCGTTCTCCCTCTCCCTCCTCCTCCTCCTCTTCCTCCTCCTCCTCCGATTATTCCTCCATCCTCCCCCTCTTAGGGTACGACATCTTACTCAACCCTTTATTCCATTGCGTTCCACTACACATCCCTGATCGGGACAACTCGTCTGGGCATCGTTTCTGGATGGGCTGGTGGGACTGAGCGAAACGTTCAGAAGACGGTGCCAGATTCGCCAGCAACGGTCGTCGCAACACTTCTGTCAACCGTCTCCTTTCGGAAGAAAATCGCTGCAATACTCCCTCATTTGTGCATTCACGGGTACGGGGTCTTCAAAATTTCAGAGGGGAGTTCAAAGGAACGGAGGAACGGGAAGGGAAGAGACTTGAAGGGTGAGGGGCGGGAGGAGAGGGAATGGAGGGAGGGGGAGGGGAGGATGAAGGAGGGATGGACGGATGGATGGACAGGACGAGAGCGGAGGGGAGGAAATGACGCTGAGCGAACGCCGAGCAGTCGATAACAACGAACGGCCGAACAGCAATGCAGCAGGTTGGCAGAACATCCACGACTTGTTCAAACTGTCACGATAATGGACCACAGCGTAACCACGCCACATCAAACGGGCGCTGAATTAGTTTACAGATCAAGATAATCGTGGGGCTAGTGGTTGCGCTGTCACCGCTGCGATGTGTCCAATACTGAAGCAATGGGATCGTTCTCTGTACACATCTTGTTATACGTACTGACGTAGATACGGATGCTATACCTTATCACTATACACGTCGTTCATTTCTAATCGTGCTCATTTCTAATTGTGCTCGTTTCTATTTCTTCCTGGCCCCCTAGTGGCCAGGAAGAGGCCAAGGACATAATACTTAGAAATGAAAGGATCTTGCCCCCCCAACAAATCAAAGAACTTTCGAACACTTAGAAACGAACGATGTGTATGTGGTGTCTTGAAACATATCACTTCTGGAGAAGACTTATATGTTGATCCCCGCGCTGGCGCCGGTTTTTCTTTGTTGTTCAAGAGAAATGGCCCCGTGCCCCGCCCCCGACGCTCTCGACGCTTTTCTTTAAATCCGGGCAGATATTCCTGCTCAAACTGCGCCTTGCCGTCGTTCGGACGTCCGTTCCCCGTGCATTTTTCGGTTTCGTGCGTGCTCTTTTTGCCAGATGGTCGAGGATGCTCATCGAAGGTCCTCGCCGAGAAAGAACATGCACACGTCCGAGCGATGCCAAGGCGCCCCTGGGCCCCAGGCTGCCACAGCAACGGCTTCAAATTCACCTTATCCTACAACTGATTCAAAAGTCGTGCTATCGCAACTTACTCCAGAACAGCGTTCACGGGCGGGACTTCCCCAGAATGGATTCAGACATCGCGCTCTCTGCTCAGGGATTGCACTCTCGCCCACGGCTTCCTCAATTTAGGAATCGCACTTTCGCCCGATACCTCCGCACTATTCAATATGAACTGTCAAAATAGTGCCTGCAAATGTTTGCCGAGGCCCAGATTCGTCGCTAATTAATGTTGCTGATGTTAATGGTGATAATGATGACGGTAAGGATGATGATGGTGATGGTGATGATGATTGCTCAGGCTTTCGTTCCAAGCCAAACGATTTTTTCTTATTAAAAAAACATACAGTGGCGCCACCGACCGGAGCGAGTCAGCAGGCAAGCCACCAGTCATCATACCTACCTCGCAAGTGTGTGTCTTCGGCCACACGCACTGCTCAAGGCGAGAAATGGGGGGGCGTGGTGGGCGCCTTGAGCCCAAACGGTTAAGGCGGCCCGACCCACTCATGCTCCGCAGAACGCGTTAAGATAACTGCAGTTGCTCAGGCTTCCGTTCGAGGCCAGACGACGTTTTTTTTTTTTTTTTTTTTTTTTTTTTTTTTTTTTTTTTTTTTTTTTTTTTACATACAGTGGCGCCACCTACCAGAGCGAGTGGGCAGGCAAACAACGAGTCACGATACCTACCTCGTAAGTGTGGCTTCGGCCACACGCACTGCCAAGACCGCACCGTCAAGCTGGACAACGCCATACTTGCACGAGTGCCAACTGTCGCCGGGACTTGTGCAACGGACAGGAACCTGTCAAATTTCTGAGAGGTCGGCGCAGCAATTGCATCCCATAGCCGTCTTGGCAATGAAACTGCAGAGAGGGGCTGGGTATGGTTCGGCAACTTTAATCCAAAACACACCGTCCTGACGTTTGCCAACTAAGTGCTGATGGGCTTCGCCTGTACGGGCACACATCCGGCGGCTGCCGAGATACCTGCGAACAGCAAGCCCAGATAAATCGACAAGATAGGAGACAAGCGTGGTGTTTTTTTTAGAATGTCCAGCCCACATGCAGAAATCGGTGTACACAGTGCTTACATTCTTCCGCCTAGTTAGAGCAACGATTGAATTACACAGCCACAGACGCGAGGTGCGCGGATTCTTCAGGGACCAGGGGATCCGACGAAAAATAGCCTCACGACACAAGCGGCATGCGAAGCGAATGAGATCATTGGCAAGCGTCACTTTGTGCTGCAAGGCGTCCGAAAAGCCCAGCAGCCCCAAAGGCCAGGCGTCGCTCCTCAGCGCGCCCGAGCCTGCCAGAGCCGGAAGAGATCTCGATGAAGACCGGCACTCTCAGGGGCTCGCGAAGGGCTGGCGACGCCCGGCCGCAAAGGCGGCGAGCAAGTCGGCGCAGCGCAGCGCGTGGGCACGCAGCGGGGGCGCCAGACGCTCGAGCAACTCGCCGAGCCGCGCGCCCTTCTCGTGCCGGCGTAAGCTGCTGTGGGCGCGCCAGCGGCCCCGGTGGCGGATCTGATCCAGCATCCTGGCGCCAATCGCCGCGTCGTGGCTTGCGCCGCCGTGGCGCAGCTGGTAGCGGCAGACCCAGAGGTCCGGAACAGCTGTTTTTTTAGCCAGAAGATTTATCAGCTTTTTTTATAGCTGGAAGATATGTTGTGTTATCTTCAGATGTCTGGCACGTTGTTGTTTATGTAAATTCTTATGTTGGCTTCGAAATATATGTTGTGTTTAGTTTATCCCATCACTGTTTCCCATTTTCTTCCCTACTGATTCATATTTTTGTGTATGTTCAAACCAGTGTGAGCAGTTCAAGTGTGGACTCAGTGCATGCCCGCGACGTTCGAACATACGCGTATAGCTTTCGCACAGGCACACTATTTGGGCATGCTTGCACGATTGTAGTTATAATCGCACACGACCGCAATAAATGCCATGCGGCCAACGCGCGCTGAACAGAAATGGAAGAGATTATGACGGACGAGGGGGAGGAGGAGGAGGAGGAGGAGGAGGAGGCGGGGGAGGGGGAGGAGGATGAGAGGAGGAGGAGGAGTAGGAGGAGGAGGAAGGAGGGAAGGGGAGGAGGGGGAGGAGGAGGAGGGAGGAGGAGGGGAGGAGGAGGAGGAGGAGGAGGAGGAGGAGGAGGAGGAGAGGCGGGGGAAGAAGAAGAAAGCGGGAGAGGAAGCAGAGAGTGAAGAGGCGGAAGAGCGTGAGCAAGGAAGAAGTGTCGAAGAAGAAAGAGTACGAATGAAAAATACAGGCAGGATCGAACACAGTTGGCAACCATGATCATGTTGCTCTCTGCCGCGAACGTGGCAAAGCTCGATCTGGATTCAGCCTTACTGCTAGTCCGAATCCTCGTCGGGATACGGCCCGCGAATTGGCCCCGTGACCCCTGCAAGAGGATCCTCAGTGAGCCAGCGTTTCACAGTAGAGCCCCGCCGCACACCTCGATGATTGAAACACGAGAAACTTGCATTCAGGCTACCCCCAATACCTCATACATTGAGCGCCAAGGAACCGTCAATGCATCGTCAACGCATGCATTGATGGATCGATGACGTCAGGTGTTTCTTGGGCATGGGCCAACCAACCCCGCGGTGCAAGTTACTCAATGTTTGAGGGGGGAACTGCACTGCGCCGCTGCGAAGACGAAGACGCGATGGCTTTCTCCTGCTCCTTCTTCTTCCCCTATTCGACCACCTCCCTCGCCCTCTTCAAGGCGTTGTTCGATTCCTCCTGAAAGCGAGCCAGATTCTCCTCACATGTCTCCGAACGTTTCTGGCCAGCGTCGGTGCTCTTCTGCTGTTGCTGCTGCTGGTTATGTTGCTGCTCGGTGGGGCGCACGTCGGTACGGTGCTCTTGCGTCGGCTCGCTCGGCTTTCATGTGGCGAGCGTCTGAGCAAGCAGGACGACGCACCCATCCCTCCCTCAGCCCCCTCTCTCTCCCTTCCGCTCGTCCTTCATCCATCCCCCCTCCTTCTGTCTGTTGTTCAGTTTCTCTCTATGTCTCTCTATCTTGTGTTCTCTCTCTCTCTCTCTCTCTCTCTCTCCCTTTCTCTACCACGCCCCCCTCCCCATATCTCCCTAGGTCCCCTTTCTCTCTCGCTCTCTCTCTCTCTCTCTTTCTCTCTCCCTCTCACTAGTCCTATCCTTATCCCTATCCTCCATCCCTCCGGCCTTCCCTCCCTCCCTCCATCCCTTCCTATCTCTGTCTGTGCCGCTCTCACCTCTCTCCTTCTCCATCCGTCCCATCCCCTCACCGTTCCCGCCCGTCAAATCCCCTCATTCTTCTCCCTCATTCGGCCCCTCCCTCAATTTCTTCATCCCTGATTCCATTCCTGTTCTCGTCAATCGTCTTCCCAACCCTCCCTGCCTTCCTCAAACTCTCCTCATCAGCCTCCTCATCATCATCCTCCCCGTCCGCTTCCTCAGCCCATTCCTCCTCATCGTCTTGCTTCTCCTCCCGCTCCTCATTCCCCTCCACCTCGTCTTCCTCCTCCTCCTCCTCCTCCTCCTCTTCCTCCTCATCCTCCTCCTCCTCCTCATCTTCCCGCCACCCCTCATCCGCAATTTCGTTTTTCCTTCCTCTCCTTCGCCTTGCCTGCTCAGACGCTCCACCAACGCTGGGTCGACCCCGTCGCGCAGCCACTCGGCCGCCCCCGCTGCGCTCAGGTGCATGATCCGATCCCGAGGGGGGCCTTTCACTGGTTTCGGAGGGGGTTGTTCTCGAACCGTTGAGCCTGCGAGCAGCGGTCGCAATCGATGGATCGAGCGTTTGGGTAGACACAACTAGTTGAAGTGAGGATATCGAAAGCGAAATGCGTAGGGGGTGGCGTTTGGGGTTTTGAAGTGAGGATCTCGAAAGCGAAAGCACGACCCCACGAACCATTATTGCTTCAGGCTCGCAGCGGGATACCGCCATATCACAATTCCAGCATGCCAGCAGGCCAGACCGAATTCAGCAGACATAAGTAGATGAAGGGAGGTTGAGGTGTGGCGCTGAAGTAGGAACATGTGATATGTTATAGAAGGGGTGGAGGAATCTGGCAATCGAACACTTTAAAGCCGTGTTGCAATTCTAGCTGAACGGCTGATGCTCGCCCCTACGGTCTCTGCAAAGACCTCGCAAAAAGCACGTGGATATTCCTCTGAAGTTTTCAAGCGTTTGCTGGACCCAGTGACCCAGCTGCCGCGCTTCCAACCTCCCTCGGTGTTGCTTTCGGAACGGGGCGTGACTTGTGTCAGCGCAACAAAATCATCAACCTGCTGCGGCTGCAACCGTCTAAAATCACGTGGTTTCCTAACGAGCCCCTGCTGTTCAGCTTCAGGCATCGTGGCATAGAATTCCAACCTTTTCAAAGTTGGCCCCCCGAACCCGCCCATGCAAGATGCGAAACGGGTTGCGCCAGTAAGCTCGATGAGCGTGGCAACGTTGATATTCTGAAAGAATAACGAATTGATGGGCTGCTCAATCACGAAACGCACGCCTCTGGAGTCGGCGCACATCAAAACTTCTGACCTGGGGCTGGTGCGACGGGGGTAGCACATATCATCGAGGGCTTGACTCGATCTGGTTGGAGCTGGAACTGGAGCTGGAGCGAGAGCTGAACTAATCAGGAGGATTAGGGTGAATATGAGGGGATACACTCAAGCGAGTGATGCTGGGAGCTGGAGTCCTGGGTTGCTGGGGTGACCGTATCTTGCATGGACGACGATGACAGCGGCGACGACATGAGATATATCGACGACGATCGAACGAATAACATCATAATCATCGACACCCCACTCTCCATGTCGTTTTTTTTGCTGGGCAAACATGTGCCCTGATTGAAATTTGCGAGGGATGCCAAAATCGGCGATCTATCCAAGGACAAGCACGCCATAATACACGGTCACGAAACTCTGGTTATACCGGAGGCGACCGAAACATCGGACCCGCACCACCCAGGAAATTACTTCATGTTTCACTCACATCACGAACAATAGCAGCGGCTGCAGCCAGACGCTGCTAGACGAGATGCAACCGTCAACGAACCGTCAATGAACCGTCAACGCGCGCGTTGACGATGCAATGACGGTTCGTTGATGGTGCGCCATCTTCGTCTTAGTGCGCATCGATGTGAGTGGAACGGCCAAAGTCGTACATAGGGGAATGGTTATATGGTTGCAACGCCCGTGCGACATGAGAAATGCAACCCAATTCGCCTCGCGCACGTCGAGGCGGCGGGTGTCGCCGTCCACGTTGTGCGAACGACGCCCAGTTGTTCCTCTGGATACACCAATCCATGTACTGCATTGTGGGGAACAATGTACATAGCCAGACACAGCAACTGCCGAGACCAGATAGTATAAGAAGAATGTGCCACCAATCGTGCAGACATCTTGAAACGTGTCCCCGTGCTTGCGTTCGTATGCGAACGCCTTGTAACCCAGGGATGTCATGCACGCTGTGATACCTGCAGCGCCCGCGAAGATCTCAGCAAGCGCGAGGTTGCGGGTGATACACGGCGCGTGCTCGAGCACCTCCCTGAATATCGAACGGTATATGGTATAGTCAGCGTTATCATCAGCAAAATTCGTGGTGATGCCACGCACTGCCCACGCAGCGGCTTGCGTCATCGCCCACGTGCGAGCTCGTTCGAAAGTCGGGTGGGCCTGAGGAACAGCAGCGGCTGGGCGAACCCTCGCCCGTCCAGTAGCCGACGCGGGCGCCACTGCGAACGTCGACACCAGAACTAAAATCCAGATACCAAGGAAAGCCATCGCTTGCCAGGGATGTATTGCAACAAATTAAGGGACCCTTGCAGCCCGAGAAGCGTGAAGAGTCTCTTGTGAAATGTCATACGGTGAGCGAACCGAGCTATGTTTCTCACTGGTAGGTTGAAAGTTTCGTCGACGAAGCAATTGTACATTTTCAGGGACCCGTGCTCGTAAATCCTGATGTTACCAGTGGGCCCAGATCACACATCACTCTCATCGTTCTGACCTCCCGACCACATCACCGTCCCCGCTCGTCGTCTTGATTATCGTCATCCTCCTCGTCCTCATCGCCATCCATGGTGATCCTCCTCATTCTCATCACTTTCTAGTTATCGTTACTCTCCCCCGGCGAGAGCGGTGGGAGGGGGGTGGTAGGCAACGACTCGTCGGCGGCGACGACGGCCCCGACATTACAATTGAGTTTGCACAGACATCATGCGGTCTCAGTAATTCATTCCGCGTCCCAAAACAGTGCTTGCATATGCGGACACTTGTGCCACAATGAATCACTGTACGGGGTCCACACCAACGTCGACGGCCGTCCACACCGTGGGCCCGAATCATGCCTATGTAACTGACTCCATCGCCCGCGGCCGACGCCGATATGCGTGGTTCCCCTTGTCCCAACACGCATGCCCAGTGGGGGCGCACCCAATCGTTTCTGAATTGGTGGGGCGGGACAAGAGGGGTTATGCACATCTGCGCCAGCTCTGGGGAGCCATTTTTAGGATCACGCCCCTGTCGGTCATGTGCACGCATAAGTGATGTTTTGGTGTCAAACTGATGCCGACCAGCTCGCAGCAGCGCAAGTGCACGCACATGCATACCATGAGCTCGTCGCATACCGCATCGCTCACAATGCACGGGTTATCGCGCACCAGTTGAAGATACTTACATAGAGTATGTCCAGCGTGCACCATTTCAGAACCGTACTTGTTGGCACCGCCTGTGCTTTCAAGTTCGTACAGCGCAAACTCGAGCAATATTCCAGTCTCTGCAGCTTTGAAGCTCATTGACCCCCCAGGGTGTTTTGACAGATCCTGGACATTTTTCCTGGAGCCCAGCGAACCCAATGTGATATAACCGATGCGCTGTCCATGCGGCACCCACGACCCATCGCCGTGAAACCATCTAGTCATGTCTTCTGAAAGGCGCCTACATCCAATCTCGAGCCGCGCTTTCAAGGTCCCTGGACAATTCCAAGGGTTAAGCGACAGCACGCGCCACATAGCTGATGCCACATAGCGCTGAACGGGGCCATAGTAGAGTGTGTGGAGGCTGTCCACCGCCAGGCTCCTACTTGGAGAAGTCTTGAGGTCGGTGCTGTCAAAAAGTGGGCACCTCTTGCAACTCGCAAAATCAGCGATTGTCTCGCTGCCCCCCCCCCCCCCCGTCAAAACAGGGTCCACTAACGTTATGCAGCAGTGGCATGGGCAGGACGCGTGACCAGATCCAGGAGCACAGGTGGTCCAGGGATGAGCGTGGAGAGAAGAGGTGGGAAGACATATGAACGGGGGGATCGATGATATGGAGAGCGATAGCGAATTGAACGATTATGGGGAGGACGTGTGGGGCCCCGTTGCCATATTGGATCAAGTGTTTGACATCTCAAGGTTAGCGAGTCGAGCGTTTGTCCTCGGCTAATTTCCGCACGCGTTGGCGTTACCCTAGATACCCCACGTTGTCATTATGTTGCTCAACTCCCTACCCCTTCGACGGCGTGACCATGATGTAAGATTCAGTCCCGTCACCTGCCACTGACATTCCCCTTGTGTTGTATAATGTTGTTTGCCACTGGAACTGGTGACGGTCCTGGCGGTTTTCTTTGTCCCAGGGCCTGTGTACCATTGGATCCAACGCGGAACCATCAGGTCCTCTCCTCGTTCTCCAGAATACAACTCGGAGGGGGAGCTGCGCCGCTGCGAACTTGCCTACGTCCAGCAGGGACCCTGATGGCTCAAGCCTATCCCCTGATCGAAGAACCACCGCGCCGACGACAATATCAGTGACGATGGTCGGCCCTCGGTTGCCACCTTTGGGAGTCCACTCGATGTTTTTCAGAACACGTTGGCGCCCATCCGAACTATGGAAAGTGACGTGGACTTCGCATTTGCGACACGATGTCTCGTAGTCATCGTGCTCCCGAAGTGGCCATGTAGGATCGGACTGGCCACACAATAAACACAAGTTCATCGAATGCAACTCACTTTTTTGTCAAACTGCAGAACTGACACGGGTTATACACGCTGTTCCAGGCAGCAAGGCCCAGCGACTTGCTGTGCTCGGCCCAGTCCCCCTTGATCCACAGGAGGACTGCTTTCCGACGCAGCGGCGTTCTGCCCCCCAGAGGGTCACCCGCTTCCCACTCGTTGCCGTCGTGTCTGTGGTCTGGGAATCTGCCGTTCGCAAGCGCCACAAACATCCAGCGCCTTAGACATGTACGCACCCATACACTCTCGATCGCATCGGTCGGATGTCGAACCTCGTCGCTTCGAGCCCCATCGGTGGATATGCACACTGCCACGTGCGCAGCCGCATCGCAGACACGATCGGAGCGGACACGATCCACGATCGCACCGCCAGCGCACCCAAGATTAAACAGGGTGCTGAAGGATTCGCTGATAAGGCATGCACAGGGCAACCAGCACTGGATACAGAGTGCACCAAAACTTACAACCGCAGCGACACCCGTCCCGAAGTTTCAGACCACCGAGTAGGTGGCGCTTGGCCGAAACTAAATTTATTGCCCAGAATCCCAAGACAGTGTCTTGCCGCCCTGATGCCCCATTCTGGTAGCATATTCCGTCAAGGTAAAACCCGAGAGGGAGAGGTTTCGGCTCGTTGGCTTCTCTGGCCTGCACGACTGATGGGTGGTTTTGGTAAGCTCGTGTATCCAATGCAGATTGGGGTCGTGCGTCATCTGGACCGTCAAGAATATGTGCTATAGAGTCGTCATTTAAGTACTCATCGTTAATAGCTTCGAACGCGGTGCGGAACGGCAGTGTCATAGTTTTCCTCATCCCTTGACCATTGAAATTGCCAGGTGTTTTGATATCATACAACGGCCCTGGGCTCGGTAAAACGCTGTCAAGGTGGTGTTGATACTTCCCAGACTGCAGGTCTGGGCTAGCTGCATACTGTTTGTAGTCTCCACCTGGCGTACCTGCATTGTCCAGATGCCAGCGCAGAATCGAGAAGTCCTTCGCTGTCAGCTTGCACGACGCATACAGCCCGACCAGGAGCCTCAGCGCATCCGCTCCATTCTGACGCGCTTCCTGGGACGGGCCCGCCCACCCCCGCTGGCTGCGGCTCCGACTTCGCCGCCGACGGCCCATCCCGGCCCAGATGGGCTAGGGGGCAGTGGCGCGCCGAACCGCAGCTTTGACTTGTCACGGCTGTGCATTGATGCAGGAGGGATTGAATGAGACCTTGCATTAACATATCCTGATCATGGGGTGGCCGATCTGTTTACTGGGTACGGGGGGTGGGCCTGGAAATTAAACTATCCAGCTGTTCACTACTCGCCTGAACAAACCATACCCCGACGTGGCCCACCCATCATATCTGGCACAGACTCTGGGTCGGGCATGATGCGTCGTGAAAGCTGGCACTACTTGCCTGACAGCCACGCGCTCGCAGTCACCCCTCCGCTTAAACCAGGTCGGACAGGCCGATCGCGGCACTGCGTCGCATTGCTGGATGCAGGAACCAGGCACGTCATCGAGATGTGGAGGAGACGAGGGCGAGGACAACCACATGTGTGCATAGCGTGAGTTGTCCGACTCATCGTATGCTGATCCACGAAAAACATGTGTACATGAATTGTTTGGACTGCTGTGTTGTGACCATGGCGGCATACCTCTTGTAGCAAAAAGGAGGAGGTGGTGGAGGAGGAGGATGGATAGTAAGGGAGCAGAGTGAATGAGAGACTTGGGAGTCGAACGTGCGAAGTGAGCAGTATGAGTGATGCAAGCACAGTATAGCACAACGCTCGCCACTGTGGAAGTAACGCGCACATGTGAGGTATAGAGAGAGAGAGAGAGGGAGAGAGAGAGAGAGAGAGAGAGAGAGAGAGAGAGAGAGAGAGAGAAAGAGACTGCAGCATCGGCGATGCGTATGCACCAACGTCGGTCAGAAACCTTGTCGTCTCACCATTCGTCTCGCGCCTGCGTGAACAGCACTGGTCCAGGGCAGGGGGGGTCATGGTGATGATGCCAAGGGTTCTGACCGCGCGCGGTTATTGCTGGGCAGCGCCAGCGTTGTCAATGGCTGGTGGCCGACCGAGCCTGTAATCAAACTCGCGGCGCTGACAGTCGCGAGCCACCACGTCCTGCAGCAGAGAAGCGGCGGGCACGCAGCACGGAGCGCGCCCAAGCAAAGTGCACAGCATTGCCACGCGGTGCATTGTAGAATCCTGGGAAATTCTTCACGCTTCGCGTATCCCCACCAGCCCATCTCAAAACAGCAACTCTTGCGAAACATGAGGCCTCGTGGTGCCTCCTGGGGACCTCTTGTGGGCCATATGGGGAACTCTAGGGGCCATCTGGTGGACCTCTGGGGGCCATCGTGGGGGGCTTGTATGAGCGCTGCCCGTCCTCCTGGTGTGACTCGTTCGGGCTCCTCGTGGTGTGAGTCGTTCGAGGCCCGCGTCGTGGTGTGAGTCGTTCGGGCTCCTCATGGTGTGAGTCGTTCGGGCGGCTCGTCCTGGTGTGAGTCGTTCGGGCCCCTCCTTGTGGTGTGAGTCGTTCGGGCCATTCGTGGTGTGAGTCGTTCGGGCCCCTCGTCCTGGTGTGAGTCGTTCGGGCTCCTCGTGGGGCCTCTTGGGGCCCTCTTGGGGGCCTCGTGGGGCCTCTTGGGGGACTCTTGGCGGCCTCTTGGGAGCCTCTTGGGGGCTCTGGGGGCCTCGTGGGGGCCTCTTGGGGGCCTGTTGGGAGCCTCTGGGGGCCTCTTGGAAGCGTCTTGGAAGCCTCTTGGGAGCCTCCTGGGGGCATCTTGGGGCCTCTTGGGTGCCTCCTGCGACCTCCTCAGAAGCGCAAATGAGCGCTACCCCCTGAAAAAGACAAAATGAACCCACAACCTTCGTAAACTCAATGATTTTGAAAACAAGGAAGAGGAGCGCTGCCCCCTCAGAAGGCCAAAATGGGGCCGAAACCGTTGTAAAATCAATGATTTTGGCTTCACAGAAGAGGAGAGGGTTTTTGTTAGCGCCCCCCCGTCGGGGCCAGAATCCTCGTGGGGGTCGTCGTATTTTGGCCCTCCCAGGAGTCGAAAAAGACCCCTCCAACGACCCGCGGAACTCCCTCTCCAGGCCCAGGAGGAGGGGGTAGGGGGAGGGGTAAACCCCTCCCCGAATGGGAAGAAGGGGGGTTGGGGGGTTGAGGACAGAGAGAGCACTCTAAACCACTCACGCCCAACGGACTGGTGGGACTATGCGCTCACATGTCCCCAGGGACCTAGATTTTCACAATCGATGGCGTAAACACGTAGGTTCGACTGGAAACCGCTGTATTTTCTGTTCGGGGGGCCGAAACGCGATGGATTTGGCGACTTGGCTCCGTCCCAAGCCGTCAACGGTTCGTCAACGGTTCGTCAACGGTTCGTCAACGCATTGACGGTTGCCAGGTGTCAACGGTCAACCCTGGGTTTCGCCTGATACATCCTCACATTTTCGCAGGTGTCAACGAACCGTCAACGGTTCGTCAACGGTCCAGGTGTCAACGGTCCGTCAACGGTACCACAGGGTTGATTTCTTTGATATTTTAACCGGAATCTTGGTTGTGTTGTTGATGTATTAAAAAAGTGGTGCCGTCGCCATTCCCCTCGAGTTTCAAGCCCCCCATGCCCCTTCTTGGCCCAAGTGGGCCTCTCATATGTAGCACCACGGGCATCCCGCATAACAAAATTATCCAGCGTGACGACACGCGTGGCACCATCATGGCGCGATCAGTCTATCTCAGTCGGCATCCTCGCGAGCCTGCACCTCCCTGTTGAGAATCTTATCCTCCTTGGCCAGTGTCTCAATAGCGTGCTTGAGGCCGCATGCCGCCACCAGCGCTGCGTTGAACTTGGATTCGCCCAGGACTCTCTTGGCGTCAGGCAGCTTGCTTGTCAACACCTTGTCGAGGCCATCAACCTTCTGGACCTCAGTCGACCGGCTGTTCATAGCCTTTGAGGGTATAAGCCACTCCCACACAATCCCACACCTCCTAACAAGGGGGTTCGAGGACTTCGATACCCCCATCACACGCCCCCCTGCTCTCTAGCACCACCATTCCGTCGTTGCATGGGTCACCGTTCCAGTGTCCCCCCATACCACATCAGTCCGTTGTTTGCTTAGTTTGTCTGTCCTCCCGCAATCTTGGACGGATGGCCCTGGGTCTCCAAACTCTAGAGGCGTTCATCTAGCACCCCCTCCATTTTATTTGGGCAGGATGACCACGAGGATGGGGGGTGTGATCGGTAAAGGGAGGGGCGAGGATGAGATCGAGGAAGGCAGGATTTGGTTAATGATTGCAGATGGGCTGGCGCGTGCCCTAGGTAACCTTCTGCAGCTTGGCGTAGCGGGAAGGCTCCTCCTTCACGAACTCCCACGCTGCCTTCCCACTCGTGATGTTGTTCATCGTCGTGTGGGCTGCAATCATCGCCAGGCCGTATTTCGCGATGCTGGCCTTCGCGTCCTTCAGCAAGTCGGTCGGGATGCTGTTCGTGGTCTTCTTCTGCTGCGGAGTCTCGGCGTTGCCGTTCTTGTTCTTGCCCCGAGAGCATTTGCCGCCAGCACACTTGCCCTTGCCAGTTCCCTTCTTCTTATCGTCGGGCTCATTGGGGTCAACTTTGGGCTGCTCACTTGGCTCTCCACCACCAGCGCCAGCCTCGATACGATCCGAATCACCGCTGCTCTCGGGCTTGCTCCGCTCGATGCCCTTGTCGGCCGCTGTGGGCTGGCGTGCTGCCACCGCCGCTGCGCCAGCCGCGCCAGAGCTGCCGCTGGCGCCAGAGCCGCTGCTGGCGGCAGAGCTGCCGATGGTGGCAGCGCGCGGCGCTGGCGTCTCACGCGCGGGGGTAACCGCCGCGGCTGCGGGTGCAGGCAGGACGGCTACTGGCGCAGGCAGGGCGCTTGCCGCGGCTGCGGGCGCAGGCAGGGCGCCCGTGCCAGCTGCCACCGTCTCCTCGGGCGTCATCTTGGTCATCCACTCCTCGTGCTGGGTCCACGTCTCGTCGAACTCCTCGCTGTACTCCTCCTCCACGAACAATCCTTTGAGCGATTCCGACCACCCGTCGTACTTCAGGAACGGTGGTCCCATCGCTATGCATTTGGTCATCCTCTTGGACGCTGCGAGCCATCCGGCCTTCCCTCCACCTTCTTTCCATGCCATCCGTGCGATGGACAAGTATTCGCATTTTTTTGCCCATGTTTTCCTCGTACGTACCGTCTTGGAGCTCTTCTTCATGTGCTTCTCGTACTCTTCCTGCAGCCAAGTCTGCTTGAACTCCTTCTGTTTGGCCCACAGCGCCTTCCCTTTGAGGCCTGCAGTCGCCTTCTCGTACCTGCCCTGTAGTTGCTCACTGGCATCGGGCGCTCGCTGCCACCTGCCAGCCGCGGGGTTCCCTGCGGCTCCCCTGGCAGCAAACTCAAAGTTTGACGCAGCCGCCTTCATCCAGAACTCGAGCTCCTTTTTGTCCTTCTCAGTCAGGGGGGTGCCGTCATCGCCCAAGGTCGGAACCTCTGGAGGCGTCTCCTTGCTGGGCGGCTCGGTCACCTCGGCCCACTGTCGGAACTGAGCGAGCGGCTGGCTGGTCAGGAGGCCCTCGAACTGACCAAGGATATCCAGCTCGTCTGGCATATCGGGGGCCGAGCGGATCGAATCCTCGATCAATTTGGCCTGGTTGACGTACTCCTCCTTGGGCCTGCGGGTCGACAAGGAGACTCCCAAAATGGGTGCACCCAAACGGACTGGATGAGGAGGAATTGATCGCAGGATCCAGGGGGCCGGCCTTCCGAAGGCCACGGGTTCCCAACAGGTACGCTGTTTTTCTTGATCTGGAAAAGGGGTGACAGCTGCGAACATTCAGAATGACTGAGCGTGGCTCGGGTGGGGTGAAGTGGAGAGGATGTGGAGGATGAGGAAGTGACGCAGACAATAGTATTCATCACGGTACAGTAGTGAGTTAGGATGTAGAGTACAACCAGGGTAACGCCTAGGCTGCATATACCACTCATAACCCCCGTGGGTTCGGACGAGCCCGATCGCCTCGTGGTCTTGATCGGCGTCTCGGGGCACTCGGGCTGCGTGGTGCCGAAGATGGGCTCGGACCCCGCCCGCGCCAGCACCCGCGGCCGCTTTCGCGGGGGGGCATCCGCTGCCGCCGCCGCTGCCTGATGCAGCGGTGCCGCTGCCGATGCCGCCGCCGCGCTGCGTGCGCCAGCTCTGCCGCCCCTGCCGCCGCTGCTGCCACTGCTGGCAGCGAACATGCGTTTCTCACCTCTCAGCGTCGAGGGGCTGCCAGCGATCGTCGACAGCGCGGCGTCGTCGCTGTCCGATGGCTGCCAGGATGGCGCGGCGACCTCCTCTCGGAAGCAACGACGACGAGACTGATTGTGAACCGATAGGGTGGGACGAGAACGCCGATCTCTCGTCCTCCACCTAGTCCTCCTCCCACTCTCCTCTCTACCCTCTCATCCTCCTCCTCCCCCCATCCCCCCCCCCCCCCCCTCCTCCTCATCCTGCTACTGCTGCTCCTCCGCCTCCTCCTCCTCCTCCTCCGCCTCCTCCTTAGTCTCACCCTCGCCCCCTTCATCCGTCGCGTCCTCCACCTCCTCCTCCGCCTCATCAGCATCCTCCGCCTCCTCCTCACATCCTCATCCTCCGCCTCCTCCTCCTCGTCTTCATGGAGACGGGATCGACGACGAGGGGCGCCGACGACGCCGATTGCTGTCCTCGATCTCGTTCATCTTCGGCGGGCTCCAGTACGGGGTCTCCTCCTCGTCGCGGTTGCATCCCGCTGGAGTGGCAGCAGCAGCAGCAGCCCCCGCCTGGAGTTCATTCACCCAGCCAGGCGTCGACGTGGCCGAGTCCTCTGGCTGTAGGGTTTCAGGAGGAGGAGGGGGAAGTGAAAGAGGAGGAGACATGACGAGTGAAGTTGGGGAGGGGGAAGAGGCCGAGGGGGAGGATGAATAGGAGGAGCAGGAGGAGGGTAGGCAGAGGATGATGTTGATGATGCTGATGATGATGATGAGGAGGAGGATGAGGAGGAGGAGGAGGAGGCGGAGGAGGAGGAGGGGGATCAATCCTCGGTGTAAGGTCATCCCCCTCCTCCTCCTCCTGCTTCCTCTCCTTCTCCTCCTGATCATACTGCTGCTCGTCACCGCTCCTTTCATCCACCTCTTCATCCCGTTCCTCCACCCTCGCGTCACCACCCCGTCCCAGTCTGCCGTTCTCGCACCACCTCATTGCACCCTCCATCGTCGTCCTCATTCAACCTTCCTCGGTCCGAACGCGTGTTGGTTGGTTCGACCCTCGGTCCTCAGGCTCAGTGGTGCCGCTCCCCGCCACGCCGCTGGGATCCCCAGGGGCGCCCAGATCCACCTCCATCGGCCCGCTCGGGTCCGACTGCTGATCTGATGATGGCAATGGCTGCAGCTGCTCTGCTGGGTCGGGCTGCTCTGGCGGAACGGTGTCGTCATCGACAGAAATCACGGGGGCGAAGATCTGCTCCATCACCGTGTCAGCGCTGCCAGCTGCCTGAGCGCAGAGCACCCCCGCATAAGCTCTCTAACCCCCTTGTTCGAACAGATCTCACGGTTGAGTTGTCTCCGAGCGTGCCACATCTGCGATTCCTCTACTTGTCTCTTAGCCACGCACGATCACAACCATAGCGAACCAACTGTCAACGAACCGTCAACGATCCGTCAACGCTAGCGTTGACAGATCGTTAACGGTCCGTCGGCAGTTCGGTATCGTTGCATTGGTGGTGATCGTGGGCCACCCCGCAGGAGCACGCAACTATGGCGTGTTCCAGCTCATCTTCGGCAAGGCGTTCGCCCCCCCCCCCCCCCCCCCCTATGCCTCCGCCGATTGCCTCTCCCTCGCGATGCGGACCGCGCCAGCGCGTTCAGGCCCCTCTGGTAGATGCTCCAGTAATGGCTGCGTCACAGCATCGGCCATGGCTGGCCCCAAGGAAAGTAATTGGCGCCCCAGGGAAGTAGACGTCCAGTTCTTCGGAACTGCGCCCCACCGAATGTCGGAATCGGGAGGGCTCGTCTGAGCCGATGGCTTCTTAGACTGTCGCTTGGGCATAATGCCTGCGTTAGTACAAGGACGCAATTGGGGGGGGGGGGGGGGCTGCTTAATGTGAGATGAATTCTCGGTGCCCTGGTTGCTTCAGCATACGACCTTCGTCGTCGTCCTCCTCCTCCTCCTCCTCGATCATCTTCATCCTCCTCCAACTGTTCCACGCCGCCACCTGCTTCTCCTTTTCCTGGTCCCGAGGGCGTCGCCCGTTCCCTTGGCAGCGTGTTTGAAAAGAACGGCACCCCCTGGGCCCTGGCGTTCTGGTCGTAACTTCCTGGCAACGCATTCCCCCGCTCACGTCTTATCTCGGGCGTTTGTCAACTTCATCCGAAGCGATGCTGCGACTGTCTGTGAAAGACGTGGGCGGGAGGTGGAGGAGGGGTAGGACGAGGAGGAGGAGGCGGAGGAGGAGGAGGAGGAGGCGGAGGAGGAGGAGGAAGAGAAGGCTGGAAGATAATTGGAAATGAGAGTGCATGCGGGGGCGGAGGGTGAGTGGATGGCAGCGGAACCTGTGGGGACACAGAACTCACTATGAGCTCGATTGCAACAACCATTCACGTTACGGGCCGCACCACGCGGTCACCCAACGAGCCAACGAATCCAGCACGGGGGGATGGCCTAAGATCAACACACATTTGCGGTTCAAGCGCGACCGACATGTTGTAGCTAAGTACATTTAGCCCGCACATGCAATTACAAATCGAAGTCGGGCGCCGCCGCGCGCGACATGCGCACCTGCTGCGCCTGCGCGAAAGCAGCCGCCGCCGCCGCCGCGACAACCTCCTGCGGCACCGCCTGGCTGCCGCTGCTGCCGCTGCTGGCTGCAGCTGCTGGCTGCAGCACCTGGGGCGCCTCCTCTGCGGCGGCCTCCTGCGCGTTCAGCTCCACGCCCTTGGCCGACGTCTTGTCCTTGCCCTCGTCCAACGACATGTCGCCCTTCATGGCATCCTGCAGCTTCTGGCGCTTCGCGGCGATGATCTTCTGCGCGGCCGGCCTCTTGCGCACGCTGGTCTCGGCGTCATCGTGGTCATCATCCATGTTCTCTGCGCCGACTCCGCCAGCGTCGTCATCTTCATCTTCATCTGAATGCCTGTGATGGCCATCATCGCCCTCGCCATCGTCATCTGCGGGCGACTCACCGTCGTCGCCGTCCTCCTCTTCGAACTTAGGATCGTCCCCAGTAGTCGTCTGCACCTTCGCCTTGGTACCTGCCTTGGCATTGGCGGCAGGCCGCTTCCTCACGGCGCCGTCGCTAGTACCGCCGTTGGTCTCCACCCATGACTTCTTGAGCGCTTCCATCTCTGCCTTGTCCACCTTCCCTGCCGCGAAGTCCATCGCGAGCTTCTTGACGAACGCCTCCGCGGCCGCTGCGTCCGCGTACCTCAGCAGCTGGAGCTGTTGCTGATCACGTAGCTTGGGCCGCATCACCCACAGCGCCAGCCACTTCTTGTCAGCCTTCGTGACCCAGGTGAGCTTGACCGTGGCGCTGCTGTCGTTGTGCAGCTGGCCGCTCCAGACTGTCGCCGTCCCTTGCTTCTCTGATGCCGCCTCTGGGAGCATCACTGAGTTCGGCATTGCCCATTTTGCCGCCCCGCCAAACTTGGCGACGCGGACGGTCTTGTCGTCCTCGAGCTCCTCGGTCACAGCCCTCGAGTATTCTCGAAGATCTGAACCGTCACGCTTCTGCCTCCACGCCACCTTGTAATGAAAAAAAAAAATAAGCGGCGGTGGTGGTGGAGGAGGAGGAGGAGGAGGAGGAGAGTGAAGTCGGTGAGGAGGAAGGATGAGGAAGATGAGGAGGATGAGGCCGATGAGGAGGAGAGGGGGGCAGGAAGAAGAGGAAGCGGATGAGGAGGAGGGGCAGTTTCCCCTCCTCCTCCTCCTCCTCCACCTTCTCCTCGCCTCCTCATCCTCCTCACCTCCCACCTTTTCCTTGTTCCACATCATCTGTAGCCGTTTCCATCTCATCGAGGTATCCTTATTTCGCGCTTCCTATACTCCCACCCCTTCCGCGTTCTCGTTATCCTCCTGCTCGTCCTCCTCCTATTCCTCTTCATCTCCCTCATCAGTCTCCTCCTCCTCCTCCTCCTCCTCCTCATTCTCATCCTCCCTCTCCTCATCATCCATTTTCACCCTCATATTTCATATGGTTGAGATCCCACCTTCATATCAGCTGCCACACCGTAGAAGTACGTGTCGTCTTTGTCGAGCACCTCGTCGTCGTTCGGGAGCGGGTGCGAGGCGCGGCTGCGCCCCTTGGCCGCCTCCTGCACCTGTTGATGATCGAAGCACGCATCTCTATCATCAGCGGCGAGCGTCAACGAAGCGTCACTGCAGCGTCAACGCGAGCGTTGACACTGCATTGACGCTTCGTTGATGCTCGCCGCCTCCGATGGCGCTGCGTGTTTCGATTGCTAGAACCTTCGGAGACGCGATCGGGCTGCGTGGGATGTCGTCGCCCAGGTGGCCGCAGGGCTGGCTGTCCTCTCCAGGGGCCGGAAGCGAATGACCCCACCCCTTCTCCTCCTCCTCCTCCTCCTCCTCATCCTCCTCCAACTCATCCTCCTCCTGCTCCTCCGCCTCATCCTCCTCCTCCTCATCATCCCCCTCGCCTTCCTCCTCCTCCTCCTCCTCTTCCTCCTCCTCGCCCTCCTTCTTCTTCTCCGATGATTTTCACGTTGGTCCCTGGGATTCGAGGTGGCAGGGAGTGCGTGAGTTCGCCAGGCGGTGTCCAGCGTGGTCGCGTCGTCGCCCTTGAACTCCTCCGCCCACTTCGGGATCTTGTCTGGCCTGGGAAGGCGCGGGCGGGGCGGGGCTCGTGCTGTTTACGTCACCTGCTCCTCCTCCTATTCCTCCTCGGCCTCATCCATCCTCGATCCATCCTCCATCCTCCATCCTCCATCCTCCTCCTCCTCCTCCTTCTCCGCCTCCTCCTCCTCCTCCCTCCTCCCCTCCTCCTCCTCCTCCTCCTCCTCCTCCTCCTCCTTCTCCTCCTCCTCCTCCTCCGCCTCCTCCTCCTCCTCTCCTACCCCTCCTCATTCTTAACTTTCTCTTCCTCCTCATTTTGTGGCAGTCTATGGCATAAGCGCCGGCCTCCATTCCTCCATGTCCTAGACCACCTCCGACGGGCGGGCTCGGGTTTTCAAGCGCCGATGCCTGCAGAGAGCCGTGGACACGTGGCGCAACATTGCCCTGATGCTGTTCCCGATCTGCTCTGCCCATTCGCCCTTGCTCTGCGACAAGTGCCACTCGCTCTCCTTGGAGCTCGCGAGGTTCTGCAGGGCTCTCTTGAGCGGCACTTCGTTGATGCCCCCCGCGGGAGACGCTGCCCTGAGCTCGGTGATGAGCGCAGAATGTCTCACGATAACCTTCGAGTCCACTGGCCCATCGAGTTTTGATGTGTATGAGATCGTGTCTGAAGAGCTAATATGTCTCTTCACAATCGCATCGAGCTGCTCTTGTGTGGCTGACGAAGAGGCTCGGCCCGACCGACTGTCGGGCGCGCCCGCCATCAGAGCCAAAATGGCTGCGGGCCTGCTGGGAGCGCCCCGTTGACGCAAAGCCCCCGATGGAGGTCGCGCCTCGAGCTTGCTCGTGGCTCATGCTGAAGTCAAGAACCTGAAACTGCCGCTCGAGACTTTCTCAACAATTTGAGCACGTGCTGTGCCAACGAAGTACGTTACACATTGATATGATCTATCGTATAAACGCTTTGATCCTGCATCGGTTGGGGCAGACATGCTCATGTCACGTGAACACTTGCGGTGCATGCCATCCTCCTCCTCTCCTTCATCTTCCTCCTCATCCTCCTGTTCTCCTTATTATTCCTCGTGTTCGGGTTCTTCTCATCTCTTTTCAATATCCCTCTTTTTTATGTTAGGTGACAGCGGACAAGTCACGAACACATGAAAATGAACGCCGCTCCGAAATAATTCTTCACGCTTCGCGTATCCCCACCAGCCCATCTCAAAACAGCAACTCTTGCGAAACATGAGGCCTCGTGGTGCCTCCTGGGGACCTCTTGTGGGCCATATGGGGAACTCTAGGGGCCATCTGGTGGACCTCTGGGGGCCATCGTGGGGGACTTGTATGAGCGCTGCCCGTCATCCTGGTGTGACTCGTTCGGGCTCCTCGTGGTGTGAGTCGTTCGAGGCCCGCGTCGTGGTGTGAGTCGTTCGGGCTCCTCATGGTGTGAGTCGTTCGGGCCCCTCGTCCTGGTGTGAGTCGTTCGGGCCCCTCCTTGTGGTGTGAGTCGTTCGAGGCCCGCGTCGTGGTGTGAGTCGTTCGGGCCCCTCGTCCTGGTGTGAGTCGTTCGGGCTCCTCGTGGTGCCTCTTGGGGCCCTCTTGGAGCCTCTTGGGGCCTCTTGGGGGCCTCTTGGGGAGCTCTTGGTGGCCTCTTGGGAGCCTCTTGGGGGCTCTGGGGGCCTCGTGGGTGCCTCTTGGGAGCCTGTTGGGAGCCTCTGGGGGCCTCTTGGGGGCGTCTTGGGGGCCTCTTGGAAGCTTCTTGGGAGGCTCCTGGAGGCATCTTGGGGCCTCTTGGGGGCCTCTTGCGACCTCCTCAAAAGCGCAAATGGGCGCTACCCCCTGAGAAAGACAAAATGAGCCCAAAACCGTCGTAAAATCAATGATTTTGAAAACAAGGAAGAGGAGCGCTGCCCCCTCAGAAAGCCAAAATGGGGCCGAAACCGTAGTAAAATCAATGATTTTGGCTTCACAGAAGAGGAGAAGGTTTTTTAGCGTCCCCCCGTCGGGGCCAGAATCCTCGTGAGTGCCGTTGTTTTTTGGCCCTCCCAGGAGTCGAAAAAGACCCTCCAACGACCCGTGGAACTCCCTCTCCAGGCCCATGGGGAGGGGGTAGGGGGAGGGGTAAACCCCTACCCGAAGGGGAAGAAGGAGGGTTGGGGGGTTGAGGACAGAGAGAGCTCTCTAAACCACTCACGCCCAAAGGGCTGGTGGGATTAACGCATATCAAACGAAAAGTGAACATAAATTTGAAATTCTAAGCAAACAACAGCAACAGCTATTTTTTAGCTGGGAAGCTATTTTTTAGCCGGAGATGTTCAACAACTGTTTTTTAGCCGGACAGGACCTCAGGGGACCACGCCCGCGCGCCGGAGTCCCAGCGCCTGCGCGGCCCCGTCGAAAGCCTGGCCCGCCTGCGTGCTGCTGATCGGGAACAGAGGAGGAGCCGAGGCAGCACCCGCGGGCCGCTCCAGCACAGACAGCCGCCACTGGACACCGAAGCGCGCCTCCAGCAGGGCGGCGAGGGCCGGCCCGAGGCCCGCCTGCCGCTCGAGGTCCAGGAGCTGCGCCTGATCGAACTCCTCGGTCTTGGAAGCGACCCCGTGCTCGCGGGCGTGCAGCGTCAGCGACCAACTGCCCCCCGTCCGCGCCCCAGCCACGGGGGGCGCCAGGTCCCTCGCGCGGAGGGTGAACGGCTCGTTCGGGCGGTAGTACATCTCGAACGTCAGCCACGTCACGAGCCCCTCCTCCCAGAGTCCGTGGAGCCACACCCACGTCGCGATCATGCGCGTCACCTCATGCGGCGCCCCGATCCTGGAGCCCGCAGGCGCCAGGCGCTGCCAGCCCTTGAACGCGCGGCGGCTCCGCGGCATCCGCGCGCCGCCCGCCGTGCTCAGAGAGGACTGGTGGACCGGTGCCGCGGCGAGCATGCGCTGCCCCAGGCTGAGATGCGCCCCGTCGAAGTACATCTCGTCCAAGAACTGCGCCAACGCCAGGTCGGCGTCGACCTCGCCCTCCGGCATGGGATGGCCCTGCCGCGCTTGAAAGAGGCGACGTCGTCTTGGCACAGCCGCAACGTAGCGGGGCGCGCCGAGTGGGTCTGGCAAACCGTCGTCCCGTCGGCCGCGGTCGCCGCGGCTCGCCGCCTCGCCGCCTCCTTGGCCCGGGCCTGTCTGGCGCCCTGCGGGGGGGCCCGCGCCGGAGCGCGCGGCGCCTTGTGGGGGGCGGCCGCTGGCCCGGCGCTGGGGGCAGCCCGCGAAGGAAACCCCGTTGACGAAGACGGTCTCCCAGCAGGCGGCGCGCGGGTCTGGCTGCCCGTCGCCGCTGGCCTCGAACCGGGCCCGCTCGAGGGGGGGCCGGTTGAGGGCGTCGCCCGCAGCAGCGTCGCCGCCAGCCGCGGCGGCGGACCGCAGGGCGGACGGGGCCTGGCCAGCCGAGCGAAGCCACTCCAGCTCGCGGGGCTTCGAGAGAGACAGCGGCTGCGGCGCCAAGGGAACGGCGAGCCCCCTCAAGGGGCCATCGGCCACGGTCCACTCCGAGGGAAGCCGCCGGCAGTGCAGCGCGCGCCCAGTGGCCAGACAGAGAGCGGCGACCGACTGAGTGACCTTCAACGTCGCCCTGGAATCCGATCGGCCCTTCGAACCTGCGCAGGTGGCCGCGGGGGCGCCCCCCAAGACGGCGATCCGCCGCCCGAAATTCTGAGCATTCCTCAAGGCGTGTCGGAGAGCGTGCAGGATGGCCCGCCCCTCGAAGATCGGCATCGGCTCCTCAACGTTCCACTTGTGGCGGCCTGCGATCTTCCAGTCCCGTTTCAACAGCTTCAGGGGTGCCTCGCGAAACGCGTTCTCACGAGTGTCTCCGAGTCCAGGACCCAGAAGGTCAGCGGTACTACCTGCGCGAGGCGGGCCCCCGTCGATATCCCTGAGGCCCCCAGGCCCGTTGTCGTGCACCCCGGACAGCCACTGCGCCTCAGGGTCGTCGGACGCGGCGGTAGCGGCGGCAGCCTGCTGATGCGGGGGAGGAAGACGGGCACCCCGAAAGAAACGCCAGCGCTCGCAGTGCCTCCCAAGGCCTCGAGCTTCCTCGACGGAGATGGCCGGCGTGCAGACCCCCAGACCGGTCGGAGACGCGTCCGCGGCGCACAGTGTCGGCCCCCACGAGGCTTTGAGGTTGCGCCGCAGCAGCGGCGAGATCCCCTCCCAGATGGTGAGCTCGTTGATCGCGCTGGGCCACGGCGAGGCCTCCTCATTGTAGAAGCGGCGGGTGAACGCGAACAGCGCGTCGAAGACCGAGAGGCTCTCCCTGCGGACCAGGCTGATGAGAACCATGTGGCCCGCGAGCCTCTCGAGAACTTTCCCAGAGACAGGGCCGCGGGGCAGCGCGGCACGCGCGCAAAGGCGGGCTCTCCAGACCCGGGCTCGAGTGGGCCTCGAGACAGCGGCGCGGCAACTGGTGCCCCATCCCAACGCAGCGCGATCTCGAGCGAGATCGTCCCCGGGCGTGTCGACGTCAGCGGTCACGACTAGGCCGGCCTCCCTGAACCCCTCGACGACGGCCGACGCGAGGCGATGCACTTTGGAGGCGACAGACCGAATAGCGACGAAGTTGTCGACGTACTCGAGATGACAAGCACCAGCTAATGAAGGAGTGACGCGACGATCCTGCGCCCGCTCGGCGGGAAGGCCTCCAAAACGCTCGACTAACCTCTCATGAATACGTTGACACCATCACAATGGCCATGTCCACTCCTTAGGGCACGCACGCAGTCCCGGGTGCACCCAGGCCCCTTCCCGCACCAGCTCACCATTGAAATCAATCAAACCGATGCCCCGAGCACGAACGCGGCGAAGGGTGAACAGATGCCGCAACTCGAAAGGCAACTGAGGATGGTAGTATGCGTTAGACAGATCAGCCTCAGAGAAATAAAGTGTCGTCCTCACCGACCTCGAGATTGCCGAGGGTCTCCCCAGTGCGCGACGTGACATTCTCGGGCTCACGGAGCCAGACATTACTGTGACGACAAACGCACGCAAGTCTCAATCGTTGGTCCTTCTTAGGCGCGCAGAAGAACTCCACGGACTCGCGCCCGCGGTCGAGAGCGAAATCCAGCCGATCGCCGTGATGAAGCCGAGAGACAAAATCGTTCCACGCGCGCGGCTGGCGAAGAACTGGGTCAGAATAGGGCGCCCTCGCGCCGCGCGCCTTCCTCCTCTCCGGCGCTGGTCCCGCAGGTGGCGCACTATCGCGAGCGAAGTCCGCGACGACCTGCGCCCGCCTGCGCCCGCCTGCGCCCCGCAAGTCCGCGAGCGGAACCGCGTGGCTCCCCGCGGACGGCAGCGAGAGCAGATCGGGATTGTAGTTCCCCGGCTTCGCGTCCACATCGGAACCGAAGAAGCCGGGCGCTCGAAGCCTCCGCGGAGCCTCCGAGGTGTCGACGCCTGCCGGTGGAGCCCCCAGCGCTCCAACTGAATCGCGCGCGTGCTCCATGGTGCGCTGCTGCGTCAGCGATAGAGGCCCACCGCTGTGATGGCCCTCTCCGCCCGGCGCAGCGCCGGGAGAGCGATGCCACGCATTCAGGGCCACAGCGGCCCTCCGAACATCGAAGTCACGAGCATGGCGCGGCTGAGCCCGCTGACGGCGCCCACGAGACAAAAATCCACCACTGGCAGCGCGATCAGAAGCGACCGGCGGAAGTGGAAGAGGTAGTGGATTGCGGGCAACCAGTCGAGAAGGCTCATCGCGACCAAGGGAAGATCGATCGAATTGACCGTGCAAAGGCGCCTCCCGCTCGGCGGCCGACTGGGGGCCGCGGGCCGCTGAGGGGGCGCTCCATGCCCCCTCAACCTTGTCCGTCTTTCTTGCCCTTCTTGAGATCCGCTGTCTCTTCGCGAGCCTTGCGGAGGTTCTTCGCCCGGGCAGCTTCGCGCTCAACTTCCTTCCTCGCGAGCGCAAGCAAGTCGGGGCACGCCGTCGAGCTGGGCGAGGTCCGAGTCGAGCCTGCGAAATGAGTCTGATCCTCGATCGACAACTTCCCGCTCTTGTTGGCCCCTTCTCGCTCTCTCACCTTCTCCAAGTGCGAGTATTCAACCGTCTGCGTACGACGGCAGATAGCCTCGCAAGCCTGCAGGTTGGTCCCGTCGCACTGATCCGAGAGCAGCAGCAAGCGTATGAACAACGTGCGCTGGAATTGCTCCTGCACCTCCCACTTCGTCGGCTCCGGCTTCGCGACTGCCCGAAGACGATCATGATGGCCATCGATCCCCATCCCATCCTTGTCACTGAACTCGATGCACCAGAACGTTGTGCGAGGCCCTGTCGCCAGCCAGTCTCTCCCGAAGTCCTCCTCGCGCGCCGGAGAGGCCATCGCGGCCCAGGTGATCTCGCGGCGAGCTCCGCTGCGCATCGCGGGCAGCACCCGGGCGTCCGCCGTCACGGCCCGGCCCATGAACGTCTCGAGCTCGGCCGCCGGTACCTCCTCCACGAAGAGGGCGCTGCCGTCCCCCAAGACGTGGAGGTCGCGCCCCTGCGCGGCCGCCGCCGTCGCCGCATGGCCGGGCACCTCGTCGCCGTACCGCGCGTCTCCGAGCGACTGAGCAGCCCGCCAGCGTGTGCCAGCGTCCGCCACAGCCGCATGCGCCGCCACTCCCTGCAGCACGCCTGGACGGGGCCCAGCTGCCACCGCGGCCCCTGCAGCCGCCGGCGTTGGCGCGGGCGCGCCTGGCCCGCCAGGGACCAGCGCGCGAAAGCCTGGCGCCGTCAGCAGGTCGGGCCGTCCGATCGCGGCCGCCACAATGCGGCAGAAAAGATCAGCAAGCAGCTCTGCATCTCGAAGGTACACATGTTTCTCTGCCGCCGTAAGTTGTTGCCGAAAACGACACACCCGAGCTGGATCCACACCGTCGGGCACGTCATTCCAGCCGCCACTCCATCGCACCAAGTCCACGCCGTCGTTATCATTGTCGTCATACTTCTCGATGTACGTGTCGCCGTCTCGCGTGGTGCCGACATGTTCAGAAACCGATGGCGCCACCCGGCCGAAAACCCACCTTTGGTGAACCAGGTCGTCCCCGACGTACCTCAACCAGCCCCACTCCATGGCCGACCAACTTCACGAGCAGCAGCGTCAGGACGCCGCC